>JAZKJV010001114.1:227143-677753 GCA_037367405.1 Ottelia alismoides
TTTAGTATAGCTAGAACAAGCCAATAGTAGTATGCAATAAGCAAAAGTGAAAAAATGTAAACAAAGGTATGTTTATGTTCCACCATTTGGTATTTTTGTAGCTACTTATTCACCCAAACCATTTGTAAAGATTGTTATCATATTATTGCATGCAATTTCACTACATATACTCTATATTTTTAAATTTCTTTAATCACCTTATGAGATCATTATTATATGTTTAACCACATTATCAGTTGGGGTTATAACAAGGGTGAAATGCCATGGTCAAATCACTGGTCAAAGAGTGGCATGCTATATGTTTAAATAATATCAAACCATGTGTATAAGAGTGACCTATCATGGCGTCAAATGGTGTCCAACCATGGTTCTAAGTATGCAGGTTACCTCCAACATTACCAAATGAGTACTTTGCACACGACCTTGAAAAATGGTAGTTGACTTAAGGAATAAGTCTGAGTTATATATGAGAATGTAAATTAGTATCCTCACAGAAGCACATGTAAATGATAAATGAGAAACACACGTATATATGAGTATGGATATAAAGGTAGCTAAATGGATGATTTTGTGTATAGTGATTAAATGTAAACAACTAAGAACCTTGTGAAAATGTGTGGCCTTCTTCAAATGAGTTTGCAAAAAGCATAATCCGTAAATAATGAGAACTCCATATCACACTTAATTATTCCAATTCCTATCATATTATGTGAAGCTTACATCATATCGATTGCAACTATGATCAGTAACATGTCTCTTGGGTGATATTTCACAATGACAAGGTAGCATGGAGCAAGGTGCTGCAAGGGATGCTGATGATCGACTATGCTAACTCGGGTTAAGGAATTAATTATATTGTCGTTACCCAAACCAACCAAGACGAAATTGAGGAAATTATTCAACAACAAATAAATCTAGAAAGTAAATCAGTGGTCTCAGATACATTTATTAACCTGATATAGCCCAAGGTCGAACACAAGGAGTACTACGATAAATTACGTAATCAATTCCAAAGAATCAAAGGATTTTTATTTTCTTCTAATGGTTTTTAATTCTGTAAATTTTTTATTTTTGAAAATAGGGCAAATAAAGACAATGGATAAAAAGGCAAACACACACTCTTTTTATATTTCTCAAATAGGGTAAAATAACCAGAAAAATCAAGTAAAAGTATTTTTGTGTTTTTAACAATTTTATAATGTTTTTATAATTTTTGGAGTATTTTTGGACCTTTTATGGATTTTTTGAAAAATAAAAAACTACAAAAAACTCAAATAGTAATCAGTCAGAAGTTTCCTTCAATTTCAAAATATCAAATGTGCTCAAAACTCTGAGAATCCATTTTATTAAAAACTATATGAAAATATCTACAAAGAGAAACTAAAATCATAATTTTTGGATTTTTTAAGATTTTATATAATTTTTATGGTGTTTTTAGAGTTTTACACATTTTTAAGTTTTAATAAAAGTAAATGCAATGAAAATTGGATACAAACAAATCAAAATAAAACTACTCTAGTGTTTTTAGAATTTTAAGGTATTTTTCAAATATTTATGATTTTTCTAAGGCAAAAGAGAATTTTTATAATATTTTTGAATTTTTAATAATAGTAAATAAAAAATAACAAACAAAAATCATCACAAATAAAACACACTAGCAGGAACTAAACTTAATTTTTATGTAATTTTTTGATTTGTTTTTCCATTTATTGTAATTAATAAAAGAGAGCAAAAATTTAGAGTGTACAGAGGACCTAGATGCAAAAATTTAAATTCCAGGAGCATAATAATAACAAGCAATAAAAGTGTAAGGGCCCAAGTGCAATTACTCCAAGAAAATGTGTGGTGCACGTGATTTAGTGCTCATAGGGGTACAACTGCAAATACATAAAAACTTCTTCTATTTTATTAATCAATAAAAACACATAGTAGTGTTTCAAATAACCCAAAAAAACATGTATACATGTACATGACTTCAACTCAATTGGACTAAAACACAAATAATAAAACTCTAAGGTCACGACTGTAAATGTTCAAAACTAATTTTTTGATTTATTGTACTAAAGCGTAATAAAAGAAACGATAGGGTAAAAATTGCAATATACCCTTGCAGACGCATGGTGTGCGCACGTGGAGGCTCTGACGTACGACCCTCATGGACCGTTACTCGGCAGATCTGACGGCTTAGAGAATGTTGATGACATTCGTGTCAGATTTACCCAAAATCTGATCTGACGTCTCTGAAAAAGGTGTAGATGAATGGTCGAGATCAAGACTAAAAGGGAGGCTCACGATCCGATGGTGCTAAGTGTGCTGGATGAACAATGAAGAAGGGCTCGTCGAGGTAGATGCAATCGGGGATATCTGGCGCTCCAAAGCTCTGATCAACCTGCCTAAGTATCCAACACACTCCTGAAGTGGTTCTGCACAAGGTGGATTGCTCCGCCTCCTGTGTTGTGGTCGAATCGAGTCTTCCGCACATGCCCGAACCTACCAGTTGATGAAGCCACATTTCATCATCTTTATTCTATCATTTTGGCATCAAAAAAAACCTAACAAATACATGTAAATAGCATTAAATCCAGCATATTAGCATCCATGCATGTGCATCTAAATAGTGTATAAAATATTGTAATTAAAGCCAAAATTATAGAATAAATAAAAGAAAAGAAAAAGAATAAAATATTGTAAATATTTTATGATCCAAAACCCTGAGACCTACGCATCTTGATGAATAGGTCGACAAGGAATAAAGCAGGGGGAGATAAGGGCCAAAAATACAATAAAAATTCCTTTTGTTTAATTCATTCTTTAATTATTTTGAGACCTATTTTTAGTTCCACCTTTTATCCTTCAAATAAAGAAACTTTGTACATGAAAGTTGTAGATAATTAAATAAATAAAAATACAAAATTGATTTCACTCAAAAACAATACACAGATAAAAAGTTATGATCTGAATAAGTTTCCAAAATCCCAATTTCCCAGACATGTATCTCTCAAATATAAACTTAAAATCTATCAAACTCACCTTTAATTGTATATAATTTTTAATAATTTATTTAATGAAGGTGGTTTCATATTTTTCGGAGTTACGGTTTGAAAGTTGAGTTTTGGACCCCTATTGTATACTATACCGATTAAAATATTCATTTTATTTGTTATTCATTATTTTTATTATTTCATATTTTTATTATTTCATATATTATTATATATGTACATATTAAAGCTGGAATAAAGTGATAAATAAAACATTAAAAAATAATAAAATTCTTGTATAAAATACATAGATGAATTACCAATGTACTGTGTTAGAATCACATTTTTGGCCATTTTCGCCAATTTTTGGAGGACACATCGTGCATGTTTTCACGATGAATCCTTCTTGACTTTTTCTCCCCATATATCCATTATACAATCCCAGCATATATATGGAGGAATGGATTGTGGATTTGTCTTATTATCGTCGATCTTTGGAGCACATTCATCATGTTGTCTGACCCCCCCTCTGCTGTGCGTCAGAACATTATTTTTTGCCCATATTCTCGAGTTTTTATAGGCTGATTCTTTCATCAAATCACTGGGCTTCCTTATAGACTTTTACTCTCCATACATCCATCATACACGCCCATGCTTTATATCTAGGGTTGAGTTGTCTATTCTCTAGATACACGCCGATCTTCGTGCCACCACATCAACTCTCTAACCAGCCTCTACCACTCCTGTCAGAACCTTGTTTTTTGTCCGTTTTCTCAGATTTTTCAAGGCCGACCCTTTCCCCCAATAGCTAAGCTTCCTTCACAACTTTTTCTCCTTGAGGTACCCTCATACACGCCCAGAGGTTGCTTGAAGGATTGGATCAACGATTTGCTAGATATCCATCGTTCTTTGGAGCCGCCCACCTCACATGTACAAAAAGACCACATCTTCTTCCCACTCGTTTTTGAACCACTTTTAGCCTAAGTTTAGACATCCAAGTTGTAGCCATGGCTCTCCTGTGATAGAGGATAGATCCCAGCTCCTTGTTGAGGTACGGCGGTGGCTTGAGGCACTTCCATCATCATCTCCGGCCACCTTGGCCGTGAGGTCCATCTCGCCATTCTTGGCTTGAGGTTTCGCATTTTCTTTCATTTTTTTGCTTGTCTTCTTGTTCTTTATTCACTTATAGATCATAGAGTTATTCTAACATTTTGTTTATTTGCTTTTTAGTCACCTAATCACCCATTTCACCCTCGGCAGAGCTCCATTCCACTTATCCTCACGGTACACCCCGCTTCATCCTCCTCGATGCGGCTCACATCTCACCGCCGCCATCCTCCGCTATTCTACGTATCCTCTTACACAACCCCCTCCATCTTCGTCCACATACGGTGGTCGATGCACATCCTTCTTCCCTCACCAAATCGAAGGAAACCCCATTCATATCCCATTTTTTGTGTACCTAACATCTTGGCCGAGTTTTGTACTCGAGCCCTTCTTCTAATTGCAGGTACATTGGAGCGTTTTCAAGCACATCTCCTTATTGTCTAAGAGCAGCTTGATGCCACCTGGATTAGTGGCAAGTTTCACGGCCATACCCCTGCGTTTTCGGTTATTTCAAGAAGTTTTCGAGTACATTTTTGAACTGCAGTTTCGTATTTACTTTTTCATATGTACCTCTGCACTCAAATGCTCATAACTCGTTCATCTGAACTCCATTTCATGTGAGATTTTTTTGTTAGAAAGCTGCTTTAAAGTTGTACATCATATCCAAATTTCAGAATTTTCTGGTGTACGAACTATTTATGGTGAATTTATGAAATCAGAGTACTGATTGGGCTTGTTTTGTTGATAACGCTTGAAATAATATCATCGCTCATTTTTGGATATGTTGTAGGGATTAGCAGGCCGGAATTTGGTTCAAATTTCAACAAAAAATATTGATATTTGTGTCCTGTAGAATTTCAACAATATTTTGAGTGATTGATTTATTTTTGGAGCATCTTTCATCTATTTGAAAATCTAAAAATATGTGTGTGTGCCATAAATCCGTTCTCCAATCAAGGATTTTTGTTCTATTTTTATCATGTTGTTTGATTAGTCAAAAAAATCAAAAACATTATTTCTACCTTCCTGCAGTCTTTTATTTTTAGTATATTCATTTCCTTTTGAAAAATTCCAAAAATTTTATATATTGTTTGTTTTTGTGTGTTTTAACTTCAGACCAAAAATCATTAAAAATTTCAAAAGAAAACTCCTAAAAATAGCAAAACACCAAAAATATTTATAAAAATATTAAAAAAATCCAAAAAAATCCTAAAAATACAATTTCAGTTTCTAAATTTTCCCTATTTTGTTATCTTTATTATAAAATTAACTTGAGGAAGTTTTGATTCTGTTTGATATTTTCAACCTCATTTTAATTTCGGCCAACAACTTATCTCACTGTTTACTAGTATTTTTGCCCTTAAAAATACCCAAAAAAAATTAGGAAAAATCTAGAAAAATCACAAAAATATTATAAAAATATGAAAATCACAAAAACATTCCATTTCCTGTATTTTGAACATTTTACCTTACTTTTATCCCTCTCTAATCTCTAATGTACATATATATTCCTTATATACATTATATATTTATTAAAAGAAAAAGAAAATATAAAAATACAAAATATAAAAAGAAAATACAAAATAAGTAAATTAAAACCCAAATATAAAAATACAAAACCAAAAAATAAATAAAAAAATAAAATTCAAAACCCACAAAAAATAGCACTTGTAGGCATTTGATCACAATCACATTTTGCGCATTTTTGCTTGGTCTATCTTGCTTGCTCCCTGTGTTCGACACTCTACACATACTTGCACTATACATATATTTTGTAGAGTTATAATAAATTTTAACTCCACACTTTGATTTCCATTGCTTGATATTATTCGTGGGTTAATTGTTGATTTAATCGGGATTTACCGAGGGTCGCCGCAGCGACTTTGTCTTCACCTTGTGTGAGACATTTAGACCCTCGTGTCTCGCGGTTAATCACCAGTGCATTCGCAACTCAAAGGCCAAGCTCCGGCCAAGTTTATTCTGCAAGGGAAAACAAGAAAAGCAACTGGGAGGCTAATGAGACTTCCGACGTAGGTGGAGGAAGAAATCTAAGACTAATCTTGCTTCGATGAGCATGATTTACTAAATTTTGGGAAATTTTTGGAGCCCTCCGTTGACCGAGGGGTCCCCCGACCACACCGATGCTCGGCGAAACAGACCCCGAGAGTCTAAAAAGTCTAAGTGTCCTTATGTCCCTCTATTATTACAATAGTTCAAATAAATGCTGAAAAGTAAATCTAATCTAAACTAAACTAATCTAGCATCAAGCCTTGGACATTTGTCTATTGATTTGATCAATAGGCTAGTAAGAGATGAAACTTTAGAATGTCTAAAATTTCAAAGCTTACATGCTTATGAATATTGTATTCATAATAAAATGTCCAATACACCCTTCTTTGGGAATGCTGTAAGATGATAAGGTATTCGGGATCTCATACATATTGATGTATGCGGATCATCTATATAATAGTAAATATTATGGATATATGATATCTATTAATGATTATGTATGATATGAAATTTCTTCTCTTCACTTGAAGAAACCTTTGAAATGTTCAAAGATTTCATAATTTTGGTCTACAACCAAAGTTTGAAGGAAGATAAAATGAATTTGATCTAATCAAGGTAGCATGTACCTGTTAGATGAATTCAAAGGATACCTTATGGAGATATGAATATCATTTCTATCTCAATCCTCCTAACACACCTTAACTCAATAGAGTTATAGGGAGATACAATTGGATCATGTGTGACATGATCTTATCAATGATGATTTTTAGCATAATTATCCCTTAGTTTCCACGTATATATGTGTAGTAGAGACTACAATGTATATCCTTAATAAGGTTCCATGCAAGATGGAATCTAGCACTTGAGAGTGCTGCTTCATTAGGAAAATAAAGGATGGTATTGGATACCTACTTTATGACCTTGAGATTCTTGAAATATCTCATCTCTGAGAATGTGATTCTTGGAGGTTGAGACTCTTGAGAATCAGGATGAAAATGAAGTGTAGGAACTCATTTAATCTTGAAAAGATAATGAGGCTCCTGAAATTGGAAACTAAAAGGATAATTGAAGATGAAACACTAAAACCTTTTCAAATAAGTTTGAGGATGGATTCCATGTGTAAGAGAAATCTGACAATGATCGAACTTCATGTGATGAAGCTTCTGAAGATCATAGCATGAATAGATGGACGTTAGCAATAAAAGTCTAATGTAGACTTCATGTACAAGTGTTGTATATAGACCCTCGAGGATCCACCTATATGGGTAAGACCTGTAAAGGTGTAAATGGATCTTCAAGAGAAAGGGAACCTGATGAGAAGGTACATACCTTCAAAGCATAGTTCGTAGCAATGAGCTACACATGGAAGAGAAGACATTGCTTGCAATGAGACTTGCTTTTCGGTGACCATGCTTAAAATCATCAGAATATTGCTAACCTTAGCTACACGACTTGACTATTGCATCTTCAAGATGTAAGTCCAGATTGCATTCCTCTATGAATATCTCTCTGAGGATATTCACATGAAGTAGCCCCAAGGCTTCATGGTTGAGGAAAGCAAGGTGTGCAAGCTAGAGAGCTCCATCTATGGACTCAAATAAGCTTCTTGAAGTTGGACCATAAGATTTGATGAAATTATAAATGTTATGATTTCAGATAGAATCTTGATAAGCCATGAGAAGCTTAGTGGGAGTGTCTTTGTGTTCATCGTGCTAAATGTAGATGATATCCTAATCATTTAAAATGATATAAGGATAATAATAAGTGTTTTATAGACTGGCTATTCCATATCTTGAAATATGATTTCAAAGATACCTCTTAGATCTTAGTTCTGAAGTTGTTCAGAAGCCAAGAGAAGAGAATAATTGGACTGTCACATTTGTAGTACACCTTGGACATATTCTATTCATAGAAATTCCAAGAAAGGCTTCTAACCCTTAAGATATGGTACCGACCTATCTAAAGAGATAGCATCTCAAAAGAGTTGAGGAAGTAAATGCTACAACTACTTGCACTTGTGCATTAGTTATGAGAAGCTGAGTGTATACTAGATGTGTACAAAAGCCAGATATCTGCCATGCAGTGGGAGTAGTAAAGTGTTACTAGTCCTACTATGTAGAGAAAACACTTGATTGCAGTAATAACTATATCTTCATAAAGGACAAGATTTTTGAGATAATGATCTCAAAGTCTTATCTTCAAAAGCTTAAGACTTTGTAGATAGAGATCTAAAAGGTCTTAACTTTGGATACCTTTGGAGATAGAGATCTCCGGGAATGAAGGTATTCTAATAAGGATTATGGGAATACTGGTTATAATAATTAATCGAGTTAAAGTGTCAAGGACACTATGACAAAATTGAGTATTGGTTGCATAAGATGCAACCTTCGCATTGGATGCGAGCACTGTTACTGGGGATATGCAAGTGCCGTAAAAGGACTTGGCGTAGTCTCGCAGGAACAGAGTGACTGATCAGCTTACCTAGCTATTTTCTAAATAGCCTATGATTGTCACATGAGTGTGGGTTTAAATGATTAGCCCATCAATGGCTCTTTGGGCTAGTGGGAGATTGTTGGAAATGCAAGCCCACGGCGAGCCATTATGCAATAAATGTTATTGCAATTCACTCCTTAATCTGAAATGAAGAATGAATAATTTACATAATAGGTCCCTTAGTACAATTAGGGTTATGTACCATGGCCATCTTGATGATCATACAGCTGTTGATTCAACTATTGAATCATAGAGGCTGGTGCTTGGATGAATATCTAAAGAGTTAGATTGAGGACTCATCAAGCACCGTCAAATGATTGTTAAGAAATGATCTCCAGCCTGAGTAGGAGATGGCAATCCTTATCTCTAAAGGCTGATGTCTGACCGACCTCTTGATGCAGGTCCTCTGCATAGGAATAGAGATTCGGAGGTGTCAGATTAGTTAGGTCAAAGAGTTGACTTAACGAGATCGAGATAACCAAAGTCCTATATCATATGTTGTCATGATATAGGCACGCATCCTCTGACCGGAGACAGATGTGTTACTATATGTCTGAGTATGTACATTTGGCAGACCAATAGGTTGATGACCTAATCAAGGTCTATACACCGGCGCGCTGGTGTGCATGTAAGGGTATATGAGTAATACGATCTCTCAAAGGGAACATACAGGTTCATTCACTGAACCGGAAGACATGAGCTCACTCATGAGATATTAGGAAGAATCAAATTCCGTGCGCACGGTCGTCTCGCTTTGGAAGCTTGACTGAATTTGTAGGTTTGGTATATACTTTTGGAAAGTATATGATCAAGACCTAGGTATGATATATGCTTTTGGAAAGTATATGATCGATACCGACTCCCAATGATCGAATGAGAAACTTACTGATAAAACCATGAAGTAGACAGTATAAAGTTGATCCAATACTTCGGGTTTAGTCTGAGTCTTCCAGTATGCAGGATGTACAGGTATTGAGAATACCTGAGGGTGATGTGATCATAAACGATTGTATAACCATGACGCTTCCATTCCTAGGGAGTGATGAAACGGGTCTGGATTTTAGTGACTCCTCTCAGTAGAGAAGTGATCTGATCTTGGTCCAAGTGTTGGACATTGATCTGAATGTGATTCAGATACAATGAGAAGATTAGATTTACGATCTTGATTTAATCAAGCATCTATGGGAGGCCCGCGATCTGGATTTGAGATACGATCTCAATATCCATGTCACTATACGTGGAACAATACAATCGCCCTGTCCTTATCTCCAAGTATTCGCGGAGAAAGCGCATTATCCGTGAAAGAGTTCATGGATAATTCTATTGTTGATATATGTATCCGAGCATTGAGAATATAGATAATTAAATGTGATTTAATTATCATGATTAATATGAATTTGATTCATATTATAAAGAGAGCTATCTTAGATAATTAAATGTGATTTGATTATCAAAGATGTAAGTAATATGAATATGATTCATATTATTTGGACACAAGAGAATAGAGATCCAAAATGATTAAATTTGATTTAATTATCATAGATATGAATAATGTGGATAGCAATATACATATTAATCAAATATATTATAAATGTGATTTATAATATATAAGAGAGAGATGTTTGTAATTTACATTTGTTAATTAAATGTTAATATGAATTGGATTCACATTGGACATTAAATTGAAAATGTAATTTACATTTTGTTTTGGGTTGTGAATGTGATTCACAAAAAAAAAATTCCAATGGCATGATTGCAATGTTCACAAAATAAATTGGATTTAATTTTGTGAAATAATTTGCAACAAAAGTTGTTGCAAATATTGGAGAGAATCATGAGATAATATAATCTCATGTAATAGGAAAAAGGAAGCTCCCTTCCTAAAGAGGAGAGGGGACGGCCACAATTCCCATGAGGAATTGGTGGCCGTCCACCCTCCTTATGGAAGGAGGCTTGCCTCCTTTCCTATCTCTCCAATGGAGATTGATTTGATATAAATCAAATTATATTTAATATATATTTGATTTTTATTAAATTAATTGTTGTTGTGTTTTTAGCAACAAATCATGACCATTGAAAGAAATACAAATTAATGTAGACCATTGGATTTGTGTTGACACATGGATTGAGATCCATGGATCCCAAAACCCTATAAATGGAGAGGCACCCCATTGCTCTTCTTGGCACATAAGTGAGACAACAAGTCTCTCTCTCTCTTTCTTTCTCTTTCTCTCCCTCTCATGGTCGTCCACCATGGATGCCCTAGAGAGGCTCTCCATCGCCGAGGCACCGTCGTTATGCTCCCGATGTTTTGCTCGTGGAACTCCGTCTACTTCGGCATGCCTTGCTCGTGAAGAAGACGTCAGATCTCGTGTGTCGAGATCAGGAGATCCACCGCTTGGATCATCAACATGGATTGCGAGAAGCACGCGGTTCATCCCCGCGCTCGCAAGCGTCTCCTCCGACGGATCGGACTTGAGACAGGAGGTCTCTTCGTTTAGAGACTTGATCGCAACCACGCTTCAAGAGGTAAACTTAATACTTGGTTGTGGTTTAGACGAAACGATCCGAGAAGTGTTCTTGGATCATGTGGTTTCGTCACATGAAAATTTTTAATTTCCGCTGCATAGAACAACTAGTGCGACTAGTCGTTCTTCGTCGTATTCGATACGACGATCACGCTTCCGTGATGCGCTTGAGGATCTAACCATATCCTTCAAGTGGTGTCAGAGCCTTAGGTCGGTGGTTTTGGATACGATCCATAAACCGAGGACGACTTGGGTTCATTAGGGTTTGCGAAAGTTTTCTTGCATTTCATTTTCGCATCTCTGTTTTGATATTATTTTCGGCACTGTTTAAATTGTTTAAACACGAAAATAATATTTGGATTTTATTCCCCCTTAAATAAGGAAACCGTAGGATCTGAGTTTGCGTGATTTCGATTCCGTTTGCTCTAGATATGCTCATTTTAGTGAACATGTATCCACTGTTTCGGGGACTGCGGATCATGACGTAAATAAGATGTTAATTGCGGATTTGAAACACCTTGAAATGCGTGCAAATCACCTGGGTTCCGTTGTAAATCAAGTTAGCAAACTTTAGAAATTTACTTTGCTTAATTTGGATTTAAATTGATTGAGATATGGTATTTTTAGTAAGTGAGGGTCACTGCTGAAAATACTTTCCTAATCAAGAACCTAGTGATTGTCATTTAATTAATTAGTGAAATTAAATTGTTTAATTTCCTGGAATAATTGTGCATAAATATTTATGAAATATTTGATGATAATTATGTCCTTAAATGACTTTGCCCTAACCAACAAATGATTAGATGTGATCTAGATCAAGATTGGTTAGATGATCTACATGATCAACATTCCAACAAACATGTTGCTTGAATAGGACTTGGGATTTGTTTAGCAAATCTCATTATAATGTTAATCAAAATTGTTTTGATTATTACTATATGGTATAATTTCGGTTGAAGAACCGATGATCATCTCAAGTACAAAATGATCTATTTTGCATTATCCTTTCCCGAGGTGGATATGATGTCTAGTCGGAGAGCATTGGGGTTGCGGGTTGCAACGTATGTGGTCCGTCCCACTCTCGTCGGTACTGGCCATGACAGCGGGTAGGGTTAGTATAATGCTTAAGAAATCATGATGTATTTCTAAATATTAAAATTCGAAATAATACGTATTTGAGATAATACCATAATTCAAGTAACTATTAAAATGTTTGTTGGATGTTAATTGGATCATTAATTTAATACGATTAAATTAATTGGAATCCAATTAAAATTAAAACACTCTATGAATAGAGATGTTATTTCCTTTGGAAGAATTAATCATAATGAATATGATTCATAATGATTAATTAGAATTTGAATATGATATGGAGGATCACATAAGTGACATCCATGGTCTCCCGTCAAGGCGAAGGGTTCCGTCGCCAGGGATTGTATGTGGGAGACGCCTGTCCGAAGTGACAGCTCCTGTATGCAAGCGCATCTGGATCGGGCTCTTTGCTTCTCGAAAGAGTAAGGCCGTATATGTAGTGACCCCAATATCGGATCCTCATATTATTAGGGCGATATTGGATTGCGTATAGTGAGTACTATTCCTGTTGACGGTTGGTTCAATTAACGACGGGTCAACATCGCCTTAGGGGTGGTGGGCCTGGGTGTTAAAGACCGAATTGGGAGATGCAAGTTGGACTTGCAAGGCGGAATGTGTTCCCGCTTCTTTTTATCCGAGTTGCAGATTCTCATATTATTGGGATGTAACAAAGATAAGGAAGGAGATCCCAGATCTTGTTGAGATATAATGGTAAGTATATCTCTTACATTGAAAGTGATTAAGGGAATGAACTTTCAGTGTTGACAAGACAAGACAACTTTGATATAAAAATCCTAAATCAAAGTAAAATATATATATATATATTTATGCAAATTTCTTATTTCAGATAATCCTTCATTAAAACCCACTCAATGATATACTCAATAATAACCAGTAAAATATCATGGATTGGACTCATGATCCAGATATTGTACTTGCGATTGGACACATAATGTATGTGGTTGCAATGTGCAAGTTTCCTCATAATATTGAGGAATGACAATTAAATAGATAATAGGACTACAACCCTAGGGTTTGTATGTCTCTATAGTCTTGATCTCTCATCGGATGTACTTTGGAAGTGACATGTCGATGATGATCGTACTTGTCAAATAATCCTTATAAAATTAATGAAGATATTCTGGCATACATATGTACTCTTGACATTTAATCATGAGTGACATGGTTCTCTGCATCATGTAGAATGGTAGCTCTATAAGAGATGATGTATTCAAATTGTTTGAGTACCTACCTGAACCTATGTTTTAAGAGTTTAGATGGATGTAGATGATGAGTGTCATCATTCTACTATCTATACTCTGGTCATTCATGAAGCTTCATAATATTCATATTGTATGAATTTAATGAAGCATGTATAAATGTTGAAATGCTCTTACATAAGAGATCCTTAGTCTTAAGCAATGGTTGCTTATAGATAAAGGGAGCGCAGTGGAAGCATGGGTTGGACCCGAGTAAGAAGTATGGTCAAAGAGTTGACTGTACATCTATGACTTCCATATGTCATCCGAAGAGTTGGATGAATGCCAATACTGCAATAAGTTGATGTGTTGATAGTATGACTATCAAGTCTGTCTAGAATCCTTAGAGAAGGACTCGGATAGAGCATCAAAATAATCTACATAAATCATTGAAATTGACTTTCTTATTTGATAAGATAAAGTCAAATAATTGTATCTCAATCTTCTGATGACATTTGCAATAGGTTGCATATGTTTTAGAAGACTAGAAAATTTGATCTTAAGGACTATAGTTATCAACATGGATATTGATGCAATTGTTGCAACAATCTCTGTTGGATTGATAGACTTGTTAATTTCAGTGGGAGAGCCCTTAGTCGTAGAGAATGTCTCTATGACCTAGCTATAAGAATACACTCATTGTTTGTTTCTAAATGTTGAAAATAAACATGAATTTTGAGATAGAACTATCATAAAGAGTTATGATGAAGATATTTCAGATAGTAGTCTAAAATCTAGTGGACTCCACAAAATTAGAAAATTAATGAATGGTTCATTAAGATTTCTAAGTACTGAAATTAAACCTTAAGATCAATAGGAGGATGAAGACCATTTGATAATGATCTAGCATCAAGCCTTGGACATTTGTCTATTGATTTGATCAATAGGCTAGTAATAGATGAAACTTTAGAATGTCTAAAATTTCAAAGCTTACATGCTTATGAATATTGTATTCATAATAAAATGTCCAATACACCCTTCTTTGGGAATGTTGTAAGATGATAAGGTATTCGGGATCTCATACATATTGATGTATGCGGATCATCTATATCATAGTAAACATTATGGATATATGATATCTATTAATGATTATGTATGATATGAAATTTCTTCTCTTCACTTGAAGAAACCTTTGAAATGTTCAAAGATTTCATAATTTTGGTCTACAACCAAAGTTTAAAGGAAGATAAAATGAATTTGATCTAATCAAGGTAGCATGTACCTGTTAGATGAATTCAAAGGATACCTTATGGATATATGAATATCATTTCTATCTCAATCCTCCTAACACACCTTAACTCAATGGAGTTATAGGGAGATACAATTGGATCATGTGTGACATGATCTTATCAATGATGATTTTTAGCATAATTATCCCTTAGTTTCCAGGTATATATGTGTAGTAGAGACTACAATGTATATCCTTAATAAGGTTCCATGCAAGATGGAATCTATCACTTGAGAGTGCTGCTTCATTAGGAAAATAAAGGATGGTATTGGATACCTACTTTATGACCTTGAGATTCTTGAAATATCTCATCTCTGAGAATGTGATTCTTGGAGGTTGAGACTCTTGAGAATCAAGATGAAAATGAAGTGTAGGAACTCATTTAATCTTGAAAAGATAACGAGGCTCCTGAAATTGGAAACTAAAAGGATAATTGAAGATGAAACACTAAAACCTTTTCAAATAAGTTTGAGGATGGATTCCATGTGTCAGAAAAATCTGACAATGATCGAACTTCATGTGATGAAGCTTCTGAAGATCATAGCATGAATAGATGGATGTTAGCAATAAAGGTCTAATGTAGACTTCATGTACAAGTGTTGTATATAGACCCTCGAGGATCCACATATATGGGTAAGACCTGTAAAGGTGTAAATGGATCCTCAAGAGAAAGGGAACCTGATGAGAAGGTACATACCTTCAAAGCATAGTTCGTAGCAATGAGCTACACATGGAAGAGAAGACATTGCTTGCAATGAGACTTGCTTTTCGGTGACCATGCTTAAAATCATCAGAATATTGCTAACCTTAGCTACACGACTTGACTATTGCATCTTCAAGATGTAAGTCCAGATTGCATTCCTCTATGAATATCTCTCTGAGGATATTCACATGAAGTAGCCCCAGGGCTTCATGGTTGAGGAAAGCAAGGTGTGCAAGCTAGAGAGCTCCATCTATGGACTCAAATAAGCTTCTTGAAATTGGACCATAAGATTTGATGAAATTATAAATGTTATGATTCCAGATAGAATCTTGATAAGCCATGAGAAGCTTAGTGGGAGTGTCTTTGTGTTCATCGTGCTAAATGTAGATGATATCCTAATCATTTAAAATGATATAAGGATAATAATAAGTGTTTTATAGACTGGCTATTCCATATCTTGAAATATGATTTCAAAGATACCTCTTAGATCTTAGTTCTGAAGTTGTTCAGAAGCCAAGAGAAGAGAATAATTGGACTGTCACATTTGTAGTACACCTTGGACATATTCTATTCATAGAAATTCCAAGAAACGCTTTTAACCCTTAAGATATGGTACTGACCTATCTAAAGAGATAGCATCTCAAAAGAGTTGAGGAAGTAAATGCTACAACTACTTGCGCTTGTGCATTAGTTATGAGAAGCTGAGTGTATACTAGATGTGTACAAAAGCCAGATATCTGCCATGCAGTGGGAGTAGTAAAGTGTTACTAGTCCTACTATGTAGAGAAAACACTTGATTGCAGTAATAACTATATCTTCATAAAGGACAAGATTTTTGAGATAATGATCTCAAAGTCTTATCTTCAAAAGCTTAAGACTTTGTAGATAGAGATCTAAAAGGTCTTAACTTTGGATACCTTTGGAGATAGAGATCTCCGGGAATGAAGGTATTCTAATAAGGATTATGGGAATACTGGTTATAATAATTAATCGAGTTAAAGTGTCAAGGACACTATGACAAAATTGAGTATTGGTTGCATAAGATGCAACCTTCGCATTGGATGCGAGCACTGTTACTGGGGATATACAAGTGCCGTAAAAGGACTTGGCGTAGTCTCGCGGGAACAGAGTGACTGATCAGCTTACCTAGCTATTTTCTAAATAGCCTATGATTGTCACATGAGTGTGGGTTTAAATGATTAGCCCATCAATGGCTCTTTGGGCTAGTGGGAGATTGTTGGAAATGCGAGCCCACGGCGAGCCATTATGCAATAAATGTTATTGCAATTCACTCCTTAATCTGAAATGAATAATGAATAATTTGCATAATAGGTCCCTTAGTACAATTAGAGTTATGTACCATGGCCATCTTGATGATCATACAACTGTTGATTCAACTATTGAATCATAGAGGCTGGTGCTTGGATGAATATCTAAAGAGTTAGATTGAGGAGTCATCAAGCACCGTCAAATGATTGTTAAGAAATGATCTCCAGCCTGAGTAGGAGATGGCAATCCTTATCTCTAAAGGCTGATGTCTGACCGACCTCTTGATGCAGGTCCTCTGCATAGGAATAGAGATTCGGAGGTGTCAGATTAGTTAGGTCAAAGAGTTGACTTAACGAGATCGAGAAACCAAAGTCCTAAATCATATGCTGTCATGATATAGGCACGCATCCTCTGACCGGAGACAGATGTGTTACTATATGTCTGAGTATGTACATTTGGCAGACCAATAGGTTGATGACCTAATCAAGGTCTATACACCGACACGCTGGTGTGCATGTAAGGGTATATGAGTAATACGATCTCTCAAAGGGAACATACAGGTTCATTCACTGAACCGGAAGACATGAGCTCACTCATGAGATATTGGGAAGAATCAAATTCCGTGCGTACGATCGTCTCGCTTTGGAAGCTTGACTGAATTTGTAGGTTTGGTATATACTTTTGGAAAGTATGTGATCAATACCTAGGTATGATATATGCTTTTGGAAAGTAAATGATCGATACCGACTCCCAATGATCGAATGAGAAACTTACTGATAAAACCATGAAGTAGACAGTATAAAGTTGATCCAATACTTCGGGTTTAGTCTGAGTCTTCCAGTATGCAGGATGTACAGGTATTGGGAATACCTGAGGGTGATGTGATCATAAACGATTGTATAACCATGACGCTTACATTCCTAGGGAGTGATGAAACGGGTCTGGATTTTAGTGACTCCTGTCAGTAGAGAAGTGATCTGATCTTGGTCCAAGTGTTGGACATTGATCTGAATGTGATTCAGATTCAATGAGAAGATTAGATTGACGATCTTGATTTAATCAAGCATCTATGGGAGGCCCGCGATCTGGATTTCAATATCCATGTCACTATACGTGGAACAATACAATCGCCCTGTCCTTATCTCCAAGTATTCGCGAAGAAAGCGCATTATCCTTGAAAGAGTTCATAGATAATTCTATTGTTGATATATGTATCCGAGCATTGAGAATATGGATAATTAAATGTGATTTAATTATCATGATTAATATGAATTTGATTCATATTATAAAGAGAGCTATCTTAGATAATTAAATGTGATTTGATTATCAAAGATGTAAGTAATATGAATATGATTCATATTATTTGGACACAAGAGAATAGAGATCCAAAATGATTAAATGTGATTTAATCATCATAGATATGAATAATGTGGATAGCAATATCCATATTAATCAAATATATTATAAATGTGATTTATAATATATAAGAGAGAGATGTTTGTAATTTACATTTGTTAATTAAATGTTAATGTGAATTGGATTCACATTGGACATTAAATTGAAAATGTAATTTACATTTTGTTTTGGGTTGTGAATGTGATTCACAAAAAAAATTCCAATGGCATGATTGCAATGTTCACAAAATAAATTGGATTTAATTTTGTGAAATAATTTGCAACAAAAGTTGTTGCAAATATTGGAGAGAATCATGAGATAATATAATCTCATGTAATAGGAAAAAGGAAGCTCCCTTCCTAAAGAGGAGAGGGGACGGCCACAATTCCCATGAGGAATTGGTGGCCGTCCACCCTCCTTATGGAAGGAGGCTTGCCTCCTTTCCTATCTCTCCAATGGAGATTGATTTGATATAAATCAAATTATATTTAATATATATTTGATTTTTATTAAATTAATTGTTGTTGTGTTTTTAGCAACAAATCATGACCATTGAAAGAAACACAAATTAATGTAGACCATTGGATTTGTGTTGACACATGGATTGCGATCCATGGATCCCAAAACCCTATAAAAGGAGAGGCACCCCATTGCTCTTCTTGGCACATAAGTGAGACAACAAGCCTCTCTCTCTCTTTCTTTCTCTTTCTCTCCCTCTCATGGCCGTCCACCATGGATGCCCTAGAGAGGCTCTCCATCGCCGCGGCACCGTCGTTATGTTGCCCGATGTTTTGCTCGTGGAACTCCGTCTACTTCGGCATGCCTTGCTCATGAAGAAGACGTCGGATCTCGTGTGTCGAGATCAGGAGATCCACCGCTTGGATCATCAACATGGATTGTGAGAAGCACGCGGTTCATCCCCGCGCTCGCAAGCGTCTCCTCTGACGGATCGGACTTGAGACAGGAGGTCTCTTCGTTTAGAGACTTGATCGCAACCACGCTTCAAGAGGTAAACCTAATACTTGGTTGTGGTTTAGACGAAACGATCCGAGAAGTGTTCTTGGATCATGTGGTTTCGTCACATGAAAATTTTTAATTTCCGCTGCATAGAATAACTAGTGCGACTAGTCATTCTTCGTCGTATTCGATACGACGATCACGCTTCCGTGATGCGCTTGAGGATCTAACCATATCCTTCAGAGACAAGGTGGATGGGTAGTGAAGAAGGTGCGGAGGAGAATCGTGAAGGTGGTGGTCGGGTCGGGATGGCTGATGGATGGTCGGAGTGAGATGTGAAAGCGGCGGAGCTACAAGAACAGTAACCTAAAATCTACGTTCTACGCTAAACTACATGCTAACAGAGCTACCTGATGGAGGAGGTCGACTGTGCTGGAGCTCGGGGAGCTCCGAGGGTCATTGCCTTGAGGGATCATCGAGTCCCGAGGCTGAGCGCGCTCATGGCGGCGCACGGCAGCGAAGAGCTGCCGGATCGATGGTTCCCAGCGTCCCGAGCCTCGCTGCTACTCCGTGAGTTGAAATGGCTACAAGAAAAACGAGTTGTGGTTACGGAATGTGGCTACGGAAACTTGTGGTCAAGATAATTGTGTGGCCACTAGTTTCTCGTAGCTACAATTCCGTGATCAAAGTCTATAAATATGTAAGGAGGATATTCGTGCAAGAGTTATGGCCATGACAAGTTCTGTGATTACTTGTAGTGGCCACGACATATTCGTGGTTAGAGAACTCTCGCTACGAGATTTGTAACTACGGCTACTGGTCACAATGTGTTGTGGTTAGAGCTCAATTCTGTGGCCACAAGCCTCACATCCGTGGGCATAATTCTGTAGCCGCAACTTATTTTCTTTATAGTGTTATTTAAGCCTAATATTCAGATGAGTTATCAAGAGTTAACCATTTCATCTGATCAATCAGCTAAAAATACTTTTGTGGAAAATAATTTTCTAGTTATATTTTATTTTTTTAGCTCTTTTACAAGGATCTCATAAACAAGAAAAATAAAAGAGCCATCGTTCCAGACTCCAGAGTGTCCTCAGCAATATATAATAATAGCTATACATACTTCTACAAAGTTGTATTTTATAGTCTTCAAGTATATTATGCACTCACTTCTCTGATATAATGTGGCTTTGGGGAATTATCAAAAGTAAAGAATATGAGTTTAATAGATTAAAGAGATTTTCTTGCAACAAGGATTAATAGAGCAAAAAATAAATATCTACAGTCATCGGTATCAAAATATAAATATGATCAGATGCACTAACAGTTTTTGTGTTATTGAGATAAGTATGGAATGATAAGTTATTCATGTTTTTTTTATTGTTTATTGTTCTTGAGTATAAAATAAGTTATAGTTGTTGTGGAATAATTGATAATTATCATGTAATAGATAGTATGAGCGAATAACAATGGTAAGGTGAGTTAAATAGTTGTAAAATAAGAAGTAAAATAGCTATTCCAATTATAAAGAAATTTTCAAGAAGTCTCAAGTTATATTTTCCTATTCCCCAAGTGAACACGCATATTGGATGTGTAACTCAACTTGGTAAAATTAGTTTCTTCACAAATAATTCAATCTTTGATTCAACATTAATTGGATCTATTCAAACTAATCATCAATATTCACTACAACAAGATTAGCATAGGCAACGAATAATTTGAATATCAGTTGTCATAACTTCCCATGTTAAATATATAGTACAGAATTATCTTTTATTATTGTACTTCACAAGGAATGTCATATTCATTACTAGAGGTTCATATAACGACGATTCTCTTCAAATCCTTCGTGAAAATTTGTACTCGTTATTACAAATTTATCAAAAATTAAAGATAAAATTC
Organism: Ottelia alismoides; assembly: GCA_037367405.1. Lineage (NCBI taxonomy): Eukaryota > Viridiplantae > Streptophyta > Magnoliopsida > Alismatales > Hydrocharitaceae > Ottelia > Ottelia alismoides. The sequence continues at coordinate 248,065 of JAZKJV010001114.1, forward strand.
ACCGTAGACGTTATATGATTTGTTGCTGGTAAAATACGAAGAAATGCGATATCCATTATAAATTTATAGAATCATACAACAACTAATGTTCATTATTATATATTTAACAATAGAAAAGCCACGTTGGTTAAGTTTCAAGTGCTATATCCATTAGAAGTGAAAAAATCGTAAGGTGCAATTAAATGATATGGTGACTGTTAGCAGTCGATTAAGCCAGCATTTTGGAGTTGAGCAATTTCCGCATGCAATTATTTATAAATTTCTATTTTCTAGATGTTTATTATAATATTACTGTGGGTTTTCCTGGACGTGGACTGACATATATTGTATTATACTATATATTATATTATATTATATTATATTATATTATATTATATTATATTATTTACGAACATGGACAGGAAAGATGGTAGATGAGTTGCCTGCATCACTGGGGCGTGTGGGGTGCCACTATTAACACATTCCCACTATACACATCTTCCTCCAAGTCATACTAATTTGAATTTATATTAATCTCACAAAATCCATTTAAAAACTTGGTCTCCTCATTATCTACTGTACTAGAGTATATTTTTGTATAATTGCTGTCAAAAAGTGAAGGAAGTGTCTCCTACTATAATGATTCCCTTTTAAAAGATTAATCCTTCAAACGTTCCCTTGATATTTTTGACATTAGCTATTGAGTTAAATAATTCTCCTTATTTCAAAGATGGAAGCAACTGAAAATTAGAGTTGAATGATTGTGTCACGTTTCTACTCTCGTGGCAACCACACTTCCTCCCTATATTATACTATATTATATTATATTATATTATCTCAATATCGATTGGTGATTATATTATATTATATTATATTATCTCAAAATTGATCGGTGACTCATGATACTATTAATTTAATTCATTGAGGATTTCTATGGGTAGAGTACAGGGATGAAAATGAACATGAATGATATCCCTATCCAATTTTCTATTGTATTCATTTTATACATATTTTATTATTCGTATTCGTGTTCATTTTACAATGGATGCGGATATGGATCACTTTGACATTCGCTAATATTCACATTCTTATTCGTATATTCTTTTTTCGTACACAAGTATAATGATAAATTTATTTCTAACTATGAGCAACAACGTTTTATTATTGCATTCACCGTTGTCGATATAATTGTTATGAAATTACTATTTATGTTATATTTATTTTATGTGTAAACCATCCTAAACATGTATTTTTTAGTTAATCTATTAAATCTTTCTGTTATTATTTGTATCTTATTCGCATTTATTTTACATTCGTGCCCGTTTTTAGGATATGGTAACACATTTTTCACATCCGTCAATATTTGTATCCGCGTACATTCATATTTTAAAATAGATAAGGATATGATTATACCTCTGATGATATCTGTATTCGACTATTTTCATCCCTAGTAGAGTATCATGTATGTATTATAGTCTTAAATACTCTTATACCATGGTATATTGAGTTGACATTTATTTTTTGAATCTATGGTCACTACAACAAAATTAACTTATGGTGACATTTTACAAAATAATGTCACTAGATTATAATGTTAAATATATAATGATGATAACATTTGTTATTAAATAACTTTTTATACTTGTTAATGGTGAATGTCATATCAGTTGTTATATCCTTAATGACAATGTTTTTATTTTTCAAAATTTTAACTAGTAATAGTTTAATTCTACTTTAAAAATTAGTGATGAGTAGTTAAAATTTTGAAAAAAAAATAACAGCAGATAAGTGTTTTTTTATGGACTATCACTAAGGACATAGAAACTGATATAACATTCGTCATTAATTTCAAGTTTAAAAATTATTTAGCAATGAATAATACCATCATTATATGTATTATATAACATCAGATGATAAAGGTTTGAGGGAGGGCAGCCCGAAAGTCGTTGTGAGTCCCCCTCGAAGAGCGAAGTTGAAGATACTAGTACCAAAAACGAAAGAAAGATTTGAGATATCTAACACTGAGAGTTTTCCTTTCGTCATGCTCTGGATATTTGAGCATTGGATAATGTATGCTAATTTCTGCTCTAGTAGTTATGAGAACTTTGTAAATGAAAGTGATGGATTATAACGATACTATAAGCTCATTTTGTTCTAGCGGGCAAAAACATTTTTGTGATTTTCAATGTGGATAAATAGGGTTGTCGATGAAGCTCAAAAAGAGCGAGCTCTAGCTCAGGCTAACTTGCGAGCTACTTAACTGGTTAAATTGAATTTAAACAAGAGTAGTTCTGAGCACTTAAGCTAACTAGCAAATTAATGAACAGCCAAATCAAACTATCGAGCAAGGAAATCGAGTTGAACAAGGCTGTCATGGCGAGCTTAGTTAACAAGATGAGCTATCAAGTTAGGATATGATTATCGAGTCGAGCTGAAAGTGGTGCTCAAACTAATCAGTTAGTGACCGCTAATCCTCCACTCCTAAGTCCTTTTCACCGACAACTTCTTCTCTTTTCTTGTTTCTCCCAAACATGATTAAAGTTGCAATGATAAGGATGCGTCAACTCCGTTATAATGGACTGCCACGCAATCACATTACCCATCTTTGACTTTGTACTAATTATTCTAACATATATCCTACTGCACCCTTTGTTTATTCATGGTCATGTTGGAGGATGAAATAGCTGGGTTATCTCGTATGAACTACTAGAGAATCCAAGTTCTTCCATCAGGTCCATATATTAAAACTAGAAAAAAATATATAATGGTGACTTATCCCGTTCGTATTTGTAGTTGTAGTAGTTAGTTAGATGTAGAGACCAGTTGATCTAAGTCCGTTACATCATATTTATTTTTCTCAAACAATAAATACGTGAAGGACAGCTTGGTTGATTTACATGTCCTCCTCTCCATGCACGTATGACTTGACTTGGTCTATAATAGAGATAAGTCATTAAATATTATCTCAATTATTGTGTTCAAATAAATGTATCATCTCGCTGAGTTGCTCCCCGAGCCAAAGTCGTATCCGACCACTTGATCATTGATTGGAGTTGGTTTGGTTACGCAACATTCGCGAACATGTGTATATAGTATACTAGAGTCCGCTCCGATCCCTTCATCATCGCCTCCTCCATTGTAACTATGTGTATCGAACGTAGACTTGAAGGAGGTGTGTTTTAATCCTTGAATGATTCTAACCTAGAACCTAATAAAGAGATGGCATTCCTCTTATGCTAGCATTTGATGCGCGCTTGCATACAAACCGCATCGAAAGAAGAAGAAGAAGACATGAATGAAGGTTTAGCTAGGAAAGAATGAGGACTTAAAGGAAGGTATATTTAGGAGTGGGTTTTTTATGATTTATATATGTGGGAATTTGATTATTAGATTTGAGTTTATGTTGTATCTAGCATTAAATTAAATGATTTTATCTCAAATGAGCAATTTGGATCGATTGGATTGAGTGAAAATCAGATTAGCTTGATGAGAGACCAGGTCCACGAGTTCTCCTAGGTATATGGTGGTTAATGCATGTTGTTGTTTTTTTCAGAAAAGGCACGCTAATATTAAAATAAAGTTGCAATACATCTAGGAGGCATGTAGCCTCTATCAACCCTGTAAGCATGGGCGAGCGAGTTCGTAAAGTACAGAAGTAAGGTTGAGAATCTTAACACACCCCAACAGATCTATGTTATAGCAAAAAGGTCCCACGAAGCAAAACGACCACAACAAAGTGGTGTCCATGCAGGCACAATAGCACAATTACTTCTTATTATCACTACTCGTCCTTGAGCGCAAGTTCATCGAGCCAAGCTTGTAGACATCAAAAATAAACCCTAAAACCTGCTGAAATGATCTGAGAGAGAGGAAAAAGTGAGATTGAAGATATCATTAATTCTTACGAAAGGAGATATCATCCAACATCTTCTGCATCTTTTCATCCAACAAAAAGAAAGAGTAGTCAATGTAATGTGAGATCGGCTTAAACGAAAATCCAATTCCGTGGGTTGAAAACTGTTTGGGATCTCTATACGAGATTGTTTTTCGATGAAATAATATCCCATAGGTATTCATGGAGATCCTTAACCCATTCAAATAATTCAGGTATCCGTCTTAATGAGTCCAGTCGACTCGTGAATCGATAGTGATGGATCGAGATGTGACACGAACATAGAACTCTGTACCCATGAACGCAACTAAAATCATGCCACTTCCCAAGGATAAATTAGGTAAAAGATCTTGAAATTTGAGAAAACTATGGAAAAGATCTTGAAAAAAATATGGCGTGTTAAGCATGAATTTCTCAACATAGCACTTTGCCAATGATATACTATGTTTTCATAAAATTACAAGTCTAAACTTACTTATATTGTTTATAAAATATACAGCTATGTGAATATCGCTTTAATTTTAAAAAGATAAACCGTAATCATTTATAATTAGATAATTCAATTCAAGTTCAGTGCTATTAACTAGCATAGATGTATACCTATAAGCATGCCCGTCCCTATATATAATTTTAAAATAAGTTATTTTATAGTGAAAAATGTAAAACAAGCTATACATCGAATTTCATATTTAAGTCAGTTTCTTTTTACTTTGATTATGTAGGCATTGAATACTCACATTTAGAATGAGATGTCTTGTTGTTTGCCAATAATATTTTGTTGGTGGGTGAGACAATCTTTCAAAAAAGAATGAATGGGATCACCGCCTAAGAGCACCCACCTCCGACATCCCTAGCCACACAGGACGTCACAGCCTACTGCGGCATCACAACTATGACCTCTAATTTCTAGTTTGACGAAGATGATTAGACATCGTTGTGGTTTAGCTGAAGTAGGAGGCAAGGAAGAACATTATTCAGCAAAGTCCTACCACAACACAACCCAACACAACTCTACTAGTTTATAATTCACCAGTCCAACTCCATTTTTTAGAGCATGTGGCCGAGCCTTCAAAAACAAGAGCAGACCCCATTGAAGGTGAGAGTGATGTACAACAAGGCTATTTCCTTCCACCTTCTCACGGAGTCGTACGTGGACGTTACCGCTCATACAGCTCCCAACAAGCAAGCAGATTTACTCTAAGAAACTATATATAATTGGGCAATATATGAAAGTATGGATGAATCGACATCTAAAAAAGTTTTATTATATATATATATATATATATATGATTTTTCTTCCGTCAGCGAAACCATGCATGATAAGAACATCCCCCCGAACCCCCTTATGACCACTCGCCCCTTCCTTTCCCCCCCCCCCCCCCCCCCAACTCCCCTCCACTTTAGCACCGGGTGATCTTATCAAAGATCATAATGAGCCCTCTCTTTGCCCCCCCCCCTCCCTCTTTGTAGATTCGGGGAAGGGGGTATGTTTAGGGGATAGAGATGGAGTGAATGAGAAGTTTGCAGTTTGGAGACATGTCTTAGAGATTAAAGGATTTTGTATAAATAGGGCTAAGACTCAATATATATATAGTGTGCATTTGAGAGAAGCAGTGGTGAATGAGTCGAGGTGAAGATTGGAGAAGATGACGTTCAGAAAAAAGATTCTTTTAGGATCTTGGGATCTATTTTACAATAAGATGGAGAAATCGATGGAGATTTCACTCATAGAATAAATGCAGGTTGGTTAAGTAGAAAGAAGCCCCAATCGATATATGTGATAAGAAAATTCCTTTGAAAATCAAAGGAAAGTATTGCAAAGCAGCCATGAAACATACTACGCTTTATGGATTTGAATATTGGCATGTGAATCATAGACATGGGCAGAGAATGACACGAGCATAAATGAAAATGGTACAGTGGATGTAGTCCTACACGAAAATATCAGATTCAGAAGGATGTAGTTAGAAAAAAATTTGTGTAGCTCCCCGAAAAGATGAGAGAGAACCTCTTAAAGTGATTTGGCTACTTGTAAAGGAGGTCTGCTAATGCACTAGTTAGAAATAAGAGATTTAGGATGTTGAGTTGGTTAATGTTGAGAAGGAAGGCTCAAGAAGTATCGGAAAGATTGGATCTACGTCCGAGAATGACTTAAAATAGATCAGAATGTGGGTAAATAATTCGTGTAGATAGTTGACCCTACTTGAGGTTTTGTTGTTGTTGTTGTTTTATATTATTAAAAAAATCTTAGGGATACGATTAATATAATTCAATGTTTTTATCGCTTTAGACATGTATCGTTGTTATTGTTATTGTCACATAACATATACAACATTCCTTCAAAATTTTGATAATAGTAATATATAAATGAAAACAATACATGTAGCCAATCAAATTAATTTGTCTATAAAAACCTTGAATAATGTTGATTGTACTTGTAAGGTCGATTTAATCATTTCACGAGAAAATAGCAAATTAATGGAAAAAAAGTGTTATAATGGTGAACTCCATGTCCTTAAATATTGGGTCTTTTTTATAAAATAACCCCCAACTTTGTACTTTTATAATATACCCTTATATAACTGATTAAATTCATATGGGTCCTATATTAAATTTGTAGATTTTACTAATGTAATTCGTATTCATTTATTATATCAAAAAATTGCACATGTGCCCATATATGTACCAGAGAATTATTACAAATTAGCTTTTAAAAATTTTAAAGCACCATATTTAACCTTTGTATCCATCCATCGGGTCTCCTCCCAAAGGTCCAAGGTATCAAACGTGACCTAATATTATACCCATGATGAACTATCTTGGCCATGCACGAGATTCTTCCCTTACTTTGATTCTCATTGCTCTTAAGTGGATCCGATTCGAGAAACATGTCTCCTTCGATATATTTTTTAGGATAAATTATAATAAAGGATTCCAACTATGCATCAATTTTCAATTAGACGTTTTAATATTCCAATGAATATTCAACTTTAAGGTTTAATGTCAGCATAAAAAGGTTGTGGAAACTTAAGAAGGCCTCATGTATTTGAGGCAAAAAAAATAAGATCAAGATTTTATAATTACAATCATAGCCCTGCATAATCGTGAATTACGCTCATAACTCTGAATAAGTGTGTCGTCTTACACCTATAAACTTCCGTTACTTTACTTCATTAACTCAATCAGATGATTGAGTTAATCTAACCACTCAACAATCTAATGGTTGGGATTGACATAAATAAAAAAATTCCACAGCCAGTGCGACCCTAAGTTTAGGGTGGGGGCCTACGACAATTGGTAAGGACAGTGGCTGGTTGACGGGCTTGAACGCAGTGGTTGGCTGACGAGCTTGACGGATGGGGGGCTTTGGGTTGTAGAGGCCGACGGGATGGGGGATTACGAGTAGGATTATGAAGGGGATGATTGGTTGGGGGGCGCTAGGTGGGGGCTTAGAGGTGGGTGGTCGGTCCCTCGGGGGGGAGCTCTATTAGCACAGAGGTAGGTGGTCGATCGTCTCGGGGCGGGAGGGGGTGGGCTGCAGAGGTCGGTAGAGGATGGGGTGGAACTTGCATAGGTGCTCGCGGTCGATGGGGGGTTTCGAGTGGTGCAGGGGATCGATGAGGGGCGAAGGGAATGAGATCGGTGGTGCAGGGGATCGGGGGGTGTAGGGGTTTCAAGTTTTGAGTGGGATTCACCACGGCATGCTTTGCAAATAAGAAAGAACATTAGGGACAGTTTTGTCTTTTCAATGAAAACTGTCAACCATAACGGACATCCCAAACAGAACATAACGTGTGGTTATATCATGTAAGAGTTAAGCATTACTTGGGGTTTCTCATGTAATTCGTGATTATGCAGAGTTATGAGAATTATGGATGTTAAAATCCCATCATTTTTCGATTAGAATCTTTATTTTCTAAGCAAGTTTTACATCCAATTATCTACAAAATTTTAATTTTCTAGATGTTATTATAATACTAACGCGGGCCTTCCTGGATGTGGACTCACATAGGTACCAATATATAAATTTGAGAACAAAGACAAGAGAGATGGGAGATGAGTTGCCTGCACCCACCACTATGAACACATTCCCACTGCACCCATCTTTCTACCTTAATCTTTTCTGTATGATTGTTGTCAAAAGGTCAAGGGATTGTGCAGCAGCTTAAAAGATTAATCCTTCATCCTTTCCAATAAGTATAATAAATGATTCTCCTGATCATATCAGACACAAGCAAATAGAAACTAGAGTAGAACGATGGTGTCACGTTTCTACTCTCGTGGCCACCACACTCCCCTCCTATATTATATGCATCTCTCTAATGATTGATAACACATGACACTATTGACATACCGAGAGAGAGAAAACAATGGGAGTCCGTTCACGTGGGAGGTAGATCCTCTGCTCTTACAGTACAGCACATGTTGTAACACATAGGAGCCGTCGGATCATCATCGGACGGCCCTCGAAGAAGATCGAAGTTGATTGGTGCGCATCTCGAGGGTGATCCAGGGGGTTCCCTTTGTTACAACACCGGTGTGTTACAGCATTGGCTGTAACAGCAGAGGATCAGAGGATCCGCTCGGTGTTCACATATTTAATATTCATATCGGTACTCTCATCTTGAAGCATACATTTTGGAGTTGTCATGAAGAACTAAGTCTACGGTGTTTCGTTTATGTTCGAGCTTGATGCTTATCTCTTGAATCAAGCTTGATCGTTCGAACTCAAATGCATCATCGTGAACCGGTTTGCCGCTCACCTAACAAGCTGACTCGAACTTGAGCATGTGTGTTTGTGCTACCGTCTTAGTCCAACTCGATTATGAGTTAGAGAATAATCAAATCGAGCTACTGAATCGAGCTAGTTAACAAGATCTTTGAGCTGAGCAAGGTTATTGAGCCAAGTTATCGGTCCAAGGTATCAACTAACAAACCAAACTATCAAGCCTATGGAGCTTATAGCTAAGTCGGATCAATCCCATGCATTTCCTTGCTATATATATGATAAAAGTTGTAACGTCCCGGGCTTAGGTCCCCGGTCCGTTATCGAGGAAAATTGACCCTTACAATTTGTTGGGTACGGACCCAGATAGACAAGTTAGCAACAATCCAAAATGCTTAAGCTCAAGTTGTCAAGCAGTAATCCCCACCACTTATAAACCACACCCACACTTTGTGAGTTTTAGATATGGTACTATGTTTGAGGTTGGGGTGTTACAAAAATGATAGCAGATTTTCAAGGTAATGATCAATCAAATGAAATTGAAATTTTCGGCCGGCAAGTCTCTTTCACCGACAGCTTCTCCTCTTTTCTTTTTACTCCCAAACATGATTTAAAGTTGCAATAATGAGAATACGTCAACGCCATTTTGGACTTTTACTTATTCTGAACATGTGTCCTGCTGCTCCCTTTCTTTAGTTTTGGTCATGTTCGAGGATGGCATAATTCCATTCAATAATTCTATACAGCTGAGTTGCAGCGCATTAGTTTACGGAGATTTCGCATTCTTTCGTTAGATCAATCTTGGCTTAACTTAAAGTAATATATGTAATTTGAATTACATATATTGAATGAAGAGTCAACCCAAATAGGAATCGAATAAAGAGTGAATCGAATAAAGAGTGAATCCAAATATGGATTCAATTACATATATTACTCAGAGATCTTGGCTTAACCCAAAGTAATATATTTGGATTCACTCTTTATTCGATTCATATTTGGGTTGGCTCTTCATTCAATTTGATAAATCGAATAAAGAGTGAATCCAAATATGGATCCAATAAACATGTAATACGAGTACATATCGAATAAAAACCACATACGAATACGAATTGTATCAAAGTTCATGATAATTTTAAAAAAAATGACAAAAAAATATAATAAGTTGCATCATGATGAAAGAGAGCGTCAAGGTGACCTGTCTTTTTGATCGGAAGCAAAAAGAGGGAATAAGATTTCATAAATTTTATTCCTACTCATCCCCAAACAAACGGAAGTGTGTTAATATCATTAATATATTGTACTATATAGTATATAATACAAATATAATAATACGGAGATATGGCTTATATTATATTAATTAGTATATAAAATAATATTAAATGTTGTATCGGATATCCGGATCTGGATTCAGATATTCAAGCCATTACTGTAACACCCCAACCCCAAACATAGTACCACATTTAAAACTCACGAAGATTGGGTGTGGTTTATAAGTGATGGGGACTATTACTTGACAATTTGGGCTTAAGCATTTTGGGTGGTTGTTAACGGGTCCATTTGGCCCTGAACCCGACAAGTTTTAGGGACAGTTTTCCTCGATAACGGACCGAGAACTTAAGCTCGGAACGTTACAAATGGTCTCAGAGCGGATTCCTTCTGATATGGAAAGGGTTACCCGAAGGGACCTAAGCCGGGAGTCTGCAACCGCCATTATCACTGGGAATAAGTGATGAACTATGTCGCAACGAGGACGTTGCGAATATAACGGACCGAGGACTTAAGCTCGGGACATTACGATTACCATATCCATATCCATATCAATCCATATTCGATCCATATTCGATTAATATTCAAATACGGATATCTATAACCAGTATTTTTTCAAATAATGAAAGTGGATATTCGAATATATCCATGTACGTTTTCATTGATATTATCATCACACTCGAACACGGTTCTGATCTGTTGAAATCAGGGGTTACTTGAGGCATCAGCATGCACGTATGACTTAGCCAAGAATAAGATGAGGCATCGTATCAATTGCCGTGTTCGAGTTATTCAAATAAAATAGCGTCTTGTTGAGTCGTCATCGTCAACTGGGGTTGTTTGGTTATGCTACATTCATGAGCATGCATTGTTGAATCTTCTCATGTCCCCATCATCATCGTCTCTGCCGTTGAAACCACACATAGTTATCCTTGTGGTGATTCAATCTTATCATTCTTAATTTGTGTAATTGTTTAAGGTAAAGTCTATCAGACTGCATTATTCATCATAACTTTATCTACGATATTTATCACTTGTTCACTTACCTTGTTTCAAAAAAAAATATTTATCACTTGTTTATCTGGAAAAAAATTATTCATAATTGTCGGTCATCCGAACATGCCGAGCCCTTTTATTTGTCTTTTATAGGAGCAAGTTATCCAACTCTAAGCCCCCAAGAAAGAGATGTCCCTCATGTTGTACTTGAGCTGGCATTTGGTGTTGACGTGTCATCAGTAGGATAGGGAGAGAGAAAGGAAGGTATATCATTCCACTTTCCAGTTTAAATACAGGGTTAATTATGCAAGTAACCCCGAATTTTGGGGCGTATATATATCAAATGGCAGAAATAAGTATGATGTTATTAGACTTGCTGTTTCTATTTTTAATGACGAAATTAACCTTACCGACATGCACTGTGTAATCTGATATTCAATACACATTTCATTAGGTATTTTAGATAAAATCGTATATATATATATTCGACATCAACGGTAATAGTAACCATGATGGATATCATTCGTGAAATAACATATTTTAGGCCGTAGATAAATGATTTTTTATATTTATTCCGAAATTTAGGACATAGATAATAAGGGTATGTTGAAGAGTATGACAAGAAATTTTGGGATTTCTTTCCTTATTTCGAATTTTCCTTATTCTTGAAATAATAGTTTCCTTTTTTTATTACGTAACAATTTTACTTCCACTTGTATTAAATACCTTAGCCTTCCAATGAATCGAAAAATAAACATTATAAATCCGACTGTGTTGTATATGAATATATTTGTTCAACATCCTTCAAAAAAATTCAGATCAGAGGTGACTCCAAAAGATACATATCCTCATATTCCATTAATGAATCCCAGTAATATATCAATTCAAATCCCAAAAAGAGGAGATAAATGGGGATTTTCAGCTAAGCTGAAACCTGAAAAAACCAAAAAAAAAGGAAGAGAATTTCTCCTGTAAGAGTAATCACATTAATTCTACAGTTGTCTATGACTGCTCCGCTTTAGGCAGCGTCCAGTATTGCTTCACAGCCACCAGGATCTTCTCTCTCACCAGCGGCCCGTCCTCATGATCGGCAAACTTGGAGTTCCACCGCATTCGATCCGTAATGCTCTTCACCTTCACGAGCACGTCAACGTCGTCGCGAAGGATCACCGCCCCCTCCGGTCTCAATATCCTGTCCATCTCGAGCAATATGTCCTCCATCTCGCATCTACGACAATGCAGAGCAATTAGTCAGTAACAATTAATTAACACTTGAAAACAGCTGGGTATAATTTCATCATGTTGGACCTGTCTTGATAGAGAGTGAACAGCCCGTCGGCATGGATGAAATCGTATGTTCGCGGGTATGTCGACATGGCCTCGCACCTGCAGTCCATCGATGAAGTTAGTGTCAAATTCAAATCGTAGACCAAACCATGCTGAACTAGTCAACGTACAATTTATGTAAGATTTGAATCAAGATCTTTTATACAGTGAACCTGAAGGTGTTTCTTACCAGTCCTGATAGGTTCCGATCAAGCCGCGCTCGTAGATGACGCCGAGCGTATTAACACCGATCGTAGGCACGACATTCATGACCCACACCGGATCGTTCACCAATGCAGCAGCAAATCCACCAAGCTTCGCGTTCATATCAAGCAAATTCCTGTACCTCCCGGGCTTCGCAAGCTCGCCTATCACCCTCTTGTAGTATCCCACCCTCTTCACCCACAACTTCGAGTCCTCCTGAAAGCTCTCTGCCGTCACGCCATCCACCGTGCCGCTCGCCACACGAGGCGGCACGGCTGTGAGCCTCGCAGGCCACTTCTCCAGCGCTCCTCCCGCGACCTCCTCCGCATCGTCTACCTTTGGCATTGGAGTAATGCATGTCTCCATTTTTGCGTACCTAGATAGCAAATTTCACAATGTATCAGTCCAATGTTGGTTCGTTTCGTAACAGGTTTTTTAGTTAAGGATTAGCTGGTAAATATACCACCCATCGTCCGGGTTAACGGATCCGGAGCAGAAGGGAGGAGACTGGATCTGTTTACGGGAGGTCCGGCAGCCCAAGTGGTTAAGAGGCTTCTGCCAAATTGCAATGTCACCCTTCTGCTTTAGCTTGGTCCAACACAAGCTCGTCGCGACGGCCTCGATCTTGACCTGTTCGTCGTTGAGGTCGTCCCGCGTTCGGTTCCAGCCTTTCCAGTGACCTTGCCAGTTGATGGGTGGACCGGAGAGAACCCAGTACCCACCGGGTCTCAGTATACGGTCGACCTCCGCCAAGTACTGCCCACCTGCATGGAACCCAAGACCAAAATATCCGTGAAATTTTACTAGTTACCCATCTAGGTGATAGGGGGGACAGACGGGAGATGGGTTACCGAAGAGGTGCCAGGGGATGAGACAGCGGGAGCAGTGGGCCATGTCGAAGGAGCGGGAGGGGTAGGGGAGGCGGATGGAGGCGAGGACGCCGATGAGGGCGGGCACGCCGCGCTCGAGGGCGAACTGCACCTGAGCCTCGTGGGAGTCGCGGGGCGCGAAGGACACCGCCAGGACGTTCCTTGACATGAGGTATGCTCCCCAGCTCGCCACCTGTTTTTTCCAGATAGGCATTTCCGCAAACAGTTAGTATCTGGTCGGTAGCAGATAAAGTTAGGGGTACTTCTGCAAATTAACATCTTAAATTACTAAATGGAAACTTCTCCATTTGAGGATGATGGATCGTGCATGACACGTTGTTTACGCAAGTAAATAGGCAATAGGTGTACCGCAAATTGCAACGACGAAAATGAAGGGACTTTTACGTTTATGCCCTTGATTTTTTCCAATATCATTAAAAACCAAAATATTTTCGACTTACACTTGTGCCTCTATATTCCTACAAAATTTACAAAATATTCCGTAAAGAATACAAGGGTACAGTATAAATTAGAGGTGAGTACTATGGCAAGAAATCCGAAGGAAACGAGTGCGAGATGGCGGGCGAGGAAACAATGAGATGGAGGAAATAATGAAACGTTTGGAATTTCATATTCCGCTTGTTTTGACGCGTCGAAAGAATGGAATAAGAATATGTGACCGAAAAAAAAGAGAGGAAACTCAATAAATTTGTGGTGGTATTCCACCTAAAATTCCCTTCCTAAAGATTGATCCTGAAATCGGCCTCTGACCGAGATGAACTTAGACACATACCGTTTTTTTTCTATCTCACTTAAATCACAATTAAGAGATTACCATCAGTTACCTTCCCTTCTAATCACAATTAAGCAAAATTTTGCTAATCGAATCCAGCTGATTTTGGAAGAAAATCCACCGAAAACCAGAGTCTGAAACAGAGGGTGCAAGCAGATCGTCGTGAACAGAAGAAGAACCCAAAAAAATTGAACATCTATACTGTATGACAGCAATTTTACAATCAAACTCAAATACCATTATAATAGATTCGAAAAAAACCACAAACAGCACGATCCGATAAGAAACAGAGTCGAGGAACAAAACAGAGCAGTGGCGGAAGCAGAAATTTGGAACCAAAAAAAGATTGAATTTTGATGTAAAAATTCCAAGACCAATTAATTTATGCACCAAAAGATCCAATTTGAAGAACAGAGAGCTCACCCCACAACCGGTATCAATGGCGGTCCTGACGGAGCCGTCGTGCAGAGAGACCAACTCGTCGATCTCGTCGATATACTTATCGGCGCCTCGGGGGAACATGGTGCCTCCACCGGGGAAGCGGAACTTGTCCCCGTCGACCCTGATCCAGTTCTGCACGGCCTTCTCCACGCTAAGCTCCTTGTGGGGCACGTTGGCGAACCACGCGACACTACGGCTCTGGGGCCACGGGAACGGGTTCTTGTATCCGATGGGCGCCGGGATGAGGCACTTGAGGAGCTCGGATTTGGCGGGGCAGTGGCGTTCTCTATATATGAGACGCTCGCGGGGGTACCGGAGGGATCGGCGAACGTCCTCGCAGGGGGTGTACTCGGAGAACGTGGCGTCGCAGGAGGGGAATTGGGCTGTGGAGGTTGATGTGGAAAGTGGGTCTTCGGTATCGTCTTGACGGTGGTGGGCGTCGAAGTCGAGGGTGGAGTTGGAGGAGGAAGGAAGGCAAGGGAGGACGGTGGTGGTGGTGGTTGTGGTGGTGGAGGGAAGAGGGGAAGCACGGTTGCCGAGGTTGAGGCCGAGGAGGTAGGAGGCTGTGCAGAGGAGGGAGACGACGAGGAGAGGGAGGAGGAGGGGCTTCGAGGTGGAGGTGGGTTTCGTGGCCATGGCTAATGGTGGTGGAGCTCTCGCCTGGAGGGGGTGTTTATAGGGAGGAGGTGTTTCCTTGGGGCGTGGGGTTGGGCTCTTTGTACTTCGCGAGGAGGTGGGCAATTTGCATGTGGGTTCCTCTTTGTATAAAAATAAAACTATATTTCTATTTTAGTTTATGTTATGAATACTTCTCCATGAAGATGGTGTGGTAAGAGGATGGAGTTAATGAGAAGGTCCTCAATCAAAGTGGAAATGAGTACAATAGACATTGTCCAAGGTTTATTTTTAGGGATCGTTTGGTAGCAAGGGTGACCCGGTTCGGACCGGGTCACATCCTTGCAACCTGCGTTTGTTTGAAGGGGCAATCGGGTTGGGAGGCCAATGCGTCCGGTTCAAGGGCCGAACGTTTCACATGTCCTCGGTCAACACGACAGAGGTCGTGTCCCATCGCTCCGCCTCGTCGCGTGCGCCAACACGGATGGGAGAGGCTCCCGATGCCTTCGTCCACAAGCGCGCGTCTTCTTCCTCCCACAGTACGCGGTCGAGGTCTGCCCCGACATCCTCTATCCAACCCTACTTGACAACAAGCGATGGGTCGTGTCTTCCTTCTCCGCGCAAGATGGTGTCCAACATCAAGAAGGCCGACTCCTGCGAGTCCAAAGCCCCAACCGTCTCCCCAAGACCTTTGAAAGGAGGTAGGAGGAGGAAGGACGACGACGACCTCCTCGCCTATAAGTATTGCACCACCTTCTTGGTTGTGCTCCTCCAAATCAAGCGCGCCGGCTACAAGCTCGGGAAGGAGGACGCCATCGCCTTCGCCAGGATCATCGCCCAAGCCGCTGGAAGGTATTTCCCCGTCCTCCAGCTTATTTGATCAGGGATGATTTCTTCTGTGCGTGGTCTCGATGTTTGCCTCTCGATGATGTCTTCTCGTGCATAGTCGATCACATCTTGTGCTGTCGTTCAAGGATCTGGGCTTCCTGTGGACTTGCGATCTCCTATGTGGGTTATGTGGGACATCAAATGGGACATGGGTTCAAGGATCTGTTCTTCCTGTGGACATGCGATCTCCTATGTGGGTTATGTGGGACATCATGTGGCTTGTGGGGTGTTGGTTTTGCCATCTGGGATCTGGTATAGACATGATTTTTGTTTGATTGGTTTTATACCATGGCATTCGTATGATTGGTTTTATGTAACGGAAGACTAATTACGCAGAGGTCTTTAGAAAGAAGTTTTAATCCAAAACCTGATTTCACAGTTCCAGGATAGTGTAGATTGTTCACCACTACTGAAGTTTTTGTTCGTTCAGTGGTAACTAACATACCCAGTAGTTGAATTAAGTTACACAAGTGGAGGGTTATCAATACAATGTTCTGGGTATGTAATTTAACTTTCGTGCATTTTTGTTGATTTTGATAAAATTAATTTACATATGAATATATTAAATCGAAGAGAACCTGTATAGAACCCACATTGTAGATATTCCTACATCCTTTTCAGATGTGTTTTACAGCGTCCTTTTTCGATTGGATTGATAGAGAAGCACAGGAAAAGTATACTTGTAAACATGGCTTAATTGATGTACTTACTACTACAATCATCACATATTATGTTGTTCCCCAATATGGAGTTTTTTCAAGTGTAAAAGCACTTGAAAAAAGGGGGAAATTATTGCAGTCATATTATATTGGTTATGATCGATAAACCTTGCCTGTTCTGTCGAGGAAGATGGAGTTAGGGACAGGGGCTTAGTTTACATCACTCATTGCACCATTGCTCTAAAGAGAAGATAGATTATCCTTTGTTAAATGCAAAATGCAAAATGATGTTGCCTGATGGAAACCTTCCCTTGTTTCCGTGCTGGGTAATTCGTGTACTTGCTGTCGTCAACCCCAGATACTTTTTCCCCAATTTGATCTGGTGATCTTTTTCACCTTGCCTTGGCGGTCGACCATGGCTCAGGTTCTTTCCTTGCAGCAATCTTTTGATTCAGTTTTGGTATTAGCTAACATTATTTGGTAGAAGTCACGAATACCATTATTTGATTCAGCTTTTCATTTGGTCTGAAGTTGTCATTTGCATTGAGGAAAAAGAAACTAAATTACGATTGTCAAGCTTCCTTTACATACAGACAAGTATAGAGTGTTCACTATTATATTGCAAGTGGAGGGTTATCCAGTAATACAACTTGAATACAACTTTCATTTCGGCCTGTATCTTGGGTGGCGGGGGAGGGGAATGGTGACTGTGAAGTGTGAGAACTGTATCAGTGTTTTAACTTTTCAAGAAGACACCATTTTTCATCTCGGCCTGGGTTAATTGCATAAATAATGTTACTGTTCTTTTCGCGTATATTTTCTTCATTACTAATTTGTGACTTGAAATTAAGCACGATGCCACCCAAGAGTACCAGTGGCCAATGCGCAGAAGCAGTGACTTCAGATACTGCGCATTGGAATCTGGGTCTGGACAAGATTTTTGTAGATACCCTACTAGAATACGAGTCCTCATGGGCGGGTAGCACCTTCACGGTGCCCGGATGGCGGATGATCGTTGACCGTTTCAACGACATTAGCTGTGTCAATTACACGAAGGCTCAACTACTCTGCAGATGGAAAAATTTGAAGCGAGACTATGCAGCGTACACTTATCTACGCAACAAATCGGGATGGGGGTGGGATGCTGTTTACAACAGACCTATTCCGCCATCGGACTCAGCCTGGTTTGAGGTACTTAATGCGACAATCCTATGCATTAATTTCCTTATTTGCAACTGCTTTAGTCATTATTGTAATATAGCTTGCAGATAGATACCGGAAATATCGCAACAAGCCGTTCCTGCACTTCGGTGACATACAGAGGTTTCTCTGTAAAGACGTGGCCACCGGTGTGCATGCAACCGCCTCTCGTCCGGGATTTCACCAACCTACCGTGGGAGCTTCCTCGTCACGCCCTTCGTCAAGCCTCCGAGAGCTCAATTTTGACGAGGAACTAGACGAGTGTATGCCAGAACCAGACGACGACGGTTACGAGAGCGAGGAAATGACCCCCACCCCTGTGTCAAGGAAGAGAACATCACGAGTAGGTGGAAGCTACACGAAGAAGTCAAGGAGTGGGGGCACCAGGGCCCAAGTAGGGCAGGAGGTACTTCAGGAATTTTTAATGAAATTGTCGAAGGATATTACTGATAGCAGGACTGGTCCCGATGACATTGCATATGCGGCATGCACTGAAATTCGTGCCCTTCGACCCGACCTTTCAGTACTGCAGCTACGAAAGATTGCAGACAGCTTGGCTACCCAAAACGGCCGGAACTGGTACATCCTTGTTCGCGGCGACGCTCCGAGGCTGAATGAATGGATAGAAATGACCATATCCTCTTGAGAACCGAACACCCTTGCCTACAAACATTTTATGGCTACGTAATTTGTAATAATTGGAACATCCCACTACATTGACTGCTTGGAGTAATTGTTAGGGCAATGACTGCATTTAACCAAAGCGTTTAGATTTTATGGTAGCGTAGCACGTGCAGGGCCGATGACGAATTTACCACTCTACAACTGCAGGTGGATGCCGCCGTAAATATTTAAATTTGTTCTCAAAGTTCTTACCCATTCTTCTTGCAGGGACGGATTGGGATGCGCCCCTGATTTTGCAGGGGGGATGCGCCCTTGTTTTATGCAATTATGCGTTATTGCAATGCTTGCAGGGACTAACCAATTGCATGGGAGAAGCAATTATGCACATGTGCAATTTTGATTGTAATGGATGGCCATTACACGCTTGCATTTCCATTGAATTTTTTTCCATTGACTTGCATTGCAACTAAATTTTTGTAATAACGTCGCAGTCCCAATTTTATACCATTTCGTATATCATTTTCCAGGGATGTCACTCCGTAGGTATAACCCATTTTCAGAAGTGGGGGATGTGATCTTGCTTGCTTGTGCCGGTGTAGTGGGAGCTTTGGCAGTAGAGGAGTGGGTCCAAGAAGGTCGACGCATCCCCCGACCGCTGCATACGAGGCCTCTATCCGGCAGTGAATGGGTCAAAGAAATGCTCGAAGGACACGACGATCGTGCCTTCCAAAATTTTAGAATGAAACCCACAGTGCTACGGAGATTCGTACGGGTATTAACCGAACATGGCTTGCAACCAACAAGGAACATGGACGTCGACGAGCAGGTATGCATATTACTATATGCATTCACAAATGCTCATTCGAATCAGGTCATTCAGGAAGCATTCCAGCATAGTGCCGAGACTATCTCGCGACACATTAGAAATGTTCTCGCGAAGATACTCACGCTGGAGCCTGCATATATCCGACTTGCACCGCCCGTCACACCAGACATAATCACGTCCAATCCACGCTATTACCCATACTTCAAAGTATTGTTTTCGAAATTTTGTTCATTGCCATAGCTTATTCCCCAACTACTGCATTGCTAGGCCATTAACAGGGTGGCATTTGCAAAACGTTTTCATTCACAGGGAGTGATAGGAGCTATTGACGGAACTTACATCCCCGCTCAGGTGGATCCAGAGGTTCAAGGAGCTTACAGGTGTAGGAAGTTGTTCACGACCCAGAATGTTATGGCCGCGGTGGACTTCAACCTTTGCTTCACGTACGTGGTTACGGGATGGGAGGGTTCATGCGCAGATATGACTGTCTTGCGCCATGCAGTGGAGAGCGGGTCGTTCGTTGTCCCTGAGGGTTGCAAGTATCTGGTAGATTGCGGATATGCAAATACAGATACATTCTTAGCACCGTATCGAGGGTCGCTCTATCATCTCCCTGCCTGGAGGGCTCATGGAAGTCATTACGAAAATCATAAGGACTTATTCAACCATCGCCATGCATGCCTGCGAAATGTGGTCGAACGCACGTTTGGTGTGTGGAAGAAAAGATTTCGATGCCTTCGGGATATGCCTGCGTACCCTATCAACATCCAACGGGACGTCGTGAGGGCGACCTGTATAATCCACAACTTCATCCGGCTCAACGGTGGAGATTCAATAGATGAAGACAACGACGAGGAGATACTCCCAGAGGAGCCGGACGAGGAGCAGCATAGGGTCGTGGGCATACTCCGTGACGACATACGGCGGGGACAGGTGTTGAGGGACAGAATTGCTACTGCAATGTGGAATCACAGGCGTAGAAGCCAATCATAGAGCCGGCACATATTGTGCCATCATAACCACATAAATATGTAATGCTTACTATTTTATAGCCCAGTGTTTGTACTTTAGCAACATCTAAATTGTATCAGTTAGATGATTATGGCTTTCTGATGTTGATTGATTATGGGAAGATATATTCAGTGCCATTTTTATTTATTACTTTATGATGTTCAATTTCCTTTGTAGTCTCCCGCAAGCCTCAGATGGATTCAGCCGATGACCGGTGCAGATGTGGATATCCCCTGCATCTTACTTACGAGGAGGGACCGGAGCACCCAGTCCGACGGCTATTTTACGTTTGCTCGGTTAATCGTTGTGGGACAAGGATGCCATACACGCGCGCTCCGAGGACAATGGAGAACTTGGCGGATGAGTTCTTCTTCATTGCGCAACGTTTATGGGAGAAAGAGGTTGAGAGCAGAGCATTGGATCATCAGCTTCAATCCAACTTGCGAGAGCTGCAACAGAAGGACATTGAACTGAGTGAGCTTTACTCAGTGCTAGATGATGAAGGAGGACATAGAAATTCCCTGATGGAAACGGTGGACTCACTTCGGATGCAGCTTCGGGACACTGGATTGGCGGAAGTTCATGACGAAGACGTGGTCGACAAGCACGTTGTTTGATGGATCTTCGGGAGCATGGGTTGCACTACATGCTTTCCATGCATCGTCGTTAGTGTTTACTTGCAATATGTTTCAAGGCAGGTTGTAGTTGTGGTCAAAGTATATATTATTTTATGGTAATGATTGTAATAGTGTTTACTTGCATGGAATGTTACTACTGTTCTGGTGCCTCACCCTTGAAGTAGGCCTTATTGTTGTTTCGCTGGTATACTGTCCGTTACCTATAAAATAGTGGGTGAAATTATTCGTTCAGCAAAGCACATGTAAGACATAAAAAAGAAGTGTGGGGCTAATCGAATACCTCCCAATTGACAAATATTCTGATTGAATTCATTATAAAGTTTCGAATCCTAACTTGAATTGAATTTCGATTTAGTCTATTAAATTACATTCGTATTCAATTCATTTTTACTTCTGAATATTAAAATTTGACTTACATTAAATCAAATTTGGAATATTAATCGACGGTATGGAAATAATCAATAATACTATATGAAGAATAATTTAATATGAATATTCTACATAATCTAATTTCAAAGAATATTATATAGATATTTCGAATGGATTATAAAAATAATGAAGACAACAAACCAATACAAAACGTGGTCTCCCTACTTGTTCATTCTTCTCAAAACCAACGAATTTCAGCAACAAAAGGTAGTCTCCATACTTGTTTACATACTATGAATAATTCGTTTTTTTTTAAACCAACAAGACAAACAATTATTACCCTCAATCATTAGTTGCAATTAGACATCCTATCAACACATCACATCACATCACATTTAACTCCAACCCAACCCATTCCAAACCAAACACCTACTATTACAACCCTCCCAACCCTCCTCACACTTTACTATTCAAAGGTTTACCCCAACCCCACCCAACCCACCAACCAAACGTACCCTTAGGGAGACATTGTACAATAACCTTCGTGAATCTTAGTCAAAACAAACCAAATACAAATATGATCTTAAGTTATTGAAGAAACCTTCCGAAAAATATGTGTTCATAATTTCTTAAAAACTACACTAAAAAAGAGATAAAATCTGATCTTGCGGCTTTTACTGTGGGTTCGAAACCCGATGTAGTTTTAAGGTTCTTTTATGGTCTTATCATGTTAAGGTTGTGATTGTTTCCCATCCTTCAAAGAAACCAAAATAACATGACTTTATCCTTTCTCTAAAACAATCTTAAGCCCTCCACTCCCCCTTTTATATATGTAATACCTCGACTTCTAAACATAACCCTACATCTAAAACTCGTGAATTGTGATTGTAAGTTATAAGTGGGGATTACTACTTGACGACTTGGGTTTAAGTATTTTTGGTGGTTGTAAATGAGTTCATCTAGGCTTAAATCCAACATGTTATCAGGGTCAATTTACCTCAATAACAGACCAAGGACTAAGCTCGGACGTTAAAACGCTATCAGAGCCAATTTCCCTTTAATAAGGATAAGCTCGCCAGTCGCCTAACAAGCTAGATAATATTTAAGCAAGTGAGGTTCGTGCTATCGTCTGAGTCCAACTCGATTATGAGTTAGTGAATAATCAAATCAAGCTACTGAATCAATCTAGTTAACAAGATCTTTAAGCTGAGCAGGGTTACTGAACTGAGTTATCGGTCCAAGGTATCTACTAACAAGCCAAACTATTGAGCCAAGCCTATGGACAAGGACGGATTTAGAGGGGGCAAGGAGGGGCACATGTCCCCCCCCCCCCCCATTTTTTTAGATTGCATAATATATATTTAATTATTCTCTATGAATTTTTGAAAGAAAAATAATCATAATATTTCCTAACTATAAATCTCCTTTTGGATTTTTTGAGAGTAAAACTTATACATACACCCCCTTCGTTTCTTCAAGGAGAAAATTACTAAACCTTACCGGTAGATAATATTAGCTTTTAACATAAATTTTCTACCTAGCAGTAGTACATTTTACCTTTGATGAACCTGTTCGCATAATCTCTTAAACTGATCAACTTATAATGGATCTATACCCAAACTATCTTTTTGAATATCCATTTTTTAAGATCAACCTGTAGAAGAGATCGATTCATCCAATCTCACTATCACTTATACAGATACGAGGTTTACTTCTCGATCTCAAAAAATTAAAGTTTCTAAAAAAACATTTATTATCAAATCTCATATATTAATCATTGGTTCTATTTATTGTCAAGTAAGTGGTCAAATGCACATATTTTCTTAATCAGTGTATTTTTTCATTGGCGTATTAATATTTCTAGTTGTTGATGATAAAAAAATAAATTTATATATTTTTATATTTTAATTTGATACAAATTTGGAACAAGTGTAGTTTATATTATAATTAATCAAAATCCAAAGACTGAATTGAAAAAAATGAAATCATTAGAATATTTCTAATTTTTTGAAAATGATATAAATATCATTCATAAAAAAATATCGACAATGCGGAACATATATGATATGAATTTATATAAAATTGAATAAAAAACTTACATTTGATTAAAAATAAGATCAAAATAATCTATTATTTACATGAAAACAATAGATATAATTTATCTTTCACCACTATTATTTATAATGAATAGAGGAGGGGAGTATCCAACTCATCTGCATATAACTTATATGTTCATCACCTCCCAATCACTCATTTGTCATGAAACTTTAACTTGCATATGTTCCAATGACAAAAGCCACTTGCACTCACCCATCCCAATACAGATAAATGGCTAAGAAGGTGATGAACATATAAGTGACATACAACTCAACAACATGCTCCCTTTTTCCTACTGAATATAATTATATTATAATCGATAGATATATTTTTTAAACCTCGTGCCCCCTCCTAAAAAATATTTTTACTCCATCCCTGACTATGGTGCTTACTTAAGTACTTCCATTAGCTAAGTAGGATTAATCTTGTGCATTTCCTTGTTATTGATGAACTCAAAAATAGCATCTTTAATATAGTCGTGTTATCGTAGTACAGTAGGCAAATCTGGTTCAGCAAAGACCACACCTTCGAATATGTGAAAATTATTTTTACTTAGTAAGTGAACCAAGGTCAAACTCCGGGACATGAGCCTCTTCATTTATTTATCAAATTTTGTTTATTAGTGAGTGATTATCTTCTAATTTTAGGTCTTCATGCAGATGCACAAGAAAATGCATATTAAACAACACATATAATGATGCATGTAATTTTTGTAAGATTTTTCAATGCAATTATAAGATAATGCATGGACATAATACAAGGTTAAATAAAAGAAGCAATCATGCAAAATAATATTTACAAATATGTACTTAGAGAATATCAAAGCAGTTAGCATAAATTAAAGTTAAATTTCAGAGTTAGATAGAGCACGAAAATCAAGAACATGAATTTATTAATGGCAAAAATTCCTAGAGCAAGAGACTTTGTAGAACATTAAAATTCATCATAATTTATTTATTGTCAAATTAAAAAATAAAACATGTCATTGGATAGACAATGGAAAGTGCTTCAAAATGTCACTAAAGTCATGCAATTTGGACCTATTATGCTCAAGATATGAAGGAAACAGTGCTCGGGCATAAATGTAATAAAAATGTGAAGAAATAAATGATAAATAATTACAAATAGGTCCCTAAAGGGACATATTTGCAATTTAGCAAAATCGACAGGGGCCCATAGTAATTTGTCCATTAAGTAGAGGGGCCTTTTCGTAATTTCTAGAAGCTAGTTGGGTCTTGTTGCAATTTTTCCCAAGCACGCACGTGAGGCACATACCTGGGACCTTCTTGTAATTTATGAAAATCTGGGGGCTCTCCTGCAAATTGCACAACCCCCTCAGGTGCTGGGCACGGAGGGGTCAGGTTCGGGGGATGTGCAGCTTTGGCGGTGACGTGGTTGGATCAGGTGGCTCGGGTGAACCAAGCCTGCATGTTCAGCGGTTGCTGCGTGGTCGCATCTGGGTTGTTGGATGGCCGCTGTATGGGTGCCATCCAACGGCAGCTACACTTCATCACGTCGGAGGATGTGGCGGGGTAGATGGAGCTCCGGTGAGGCCACCCAAGCTCATTTGTGCTCCTACGTGCACGCAAGAGGTCTAGAGACCTCCATGGCCACTTGGCGAAGATGGGGAATGGTTGACGGAGCGGCAAGGCTAGCTGGAGACTGCAGACCACGATGCATCGTCGGAGACGGAGCTCTAGATCGGAGAAGGAGCTCCAAGTCTGGCCATCGAAGATTGGGGCACCTGCAAATATTAGAATGGTTGAAGCGGGTGTTGTGTGAAATGTGAATGGAGTGAGGGGCCCAAGAACGGAGAAGGCGGGGACCCGGCGATGCTCTTCTCTGGCAGTCCAGAGGAGAGATGGAATGGAGGTGGTGGAGGTTCTGGAGGAGAGGATAGGGGAGTGGAGTGGTCGACGAAGATGAGGGAGGAGTGGTGAAGCTAGTGGAATGATCGATTGATGGCGAAGTTGTGTGTATGTGTCGGATTAAATGGAAGAAAATGAAGGATATGTGAGGTAGCAGAGTACCTCGTCGAAAGGGGAGCTTGGCCCCTTCCGATAAAATAAGTACCATGTATATAAAGTCTGATCTTTTTTATTTCTTTAGATTTTATAATTTTTATGAGATTTATTTATTAATGCCAAGTTATTGAATAAATCAAAGAATAATGAGCATAAGTTATCTATATATTGGGGTTTATTTATACATAATAATTAGCTCTAATTTTATTTTTTATTAGCAGAGTTAATTAAGTCAGTTTATAGGGTTTATTTAGTGAATTATTCATGATATTTTGCTAATATCATTATATAAAGTAGATGAATCATGGATTCATCAATGGTCCAAATGCATACGACATGTGGGTAAATGAAAGGTCGTCACTTGGATGGTTGTCCCAATAGTTGACCAGACATGTGATGGGTCAAGAAAATTTACAAAAATAAAAATAAAAGGAAAATCAAAATAAAATAAAAGATTATATCAAATAAAAAAGTGCTCATCATAAAAAAATTTCGAGCACAATGAGATCTACATGTTTTGTGTATATATTGAAAGTAAATGATGTAATATATATAACGGTTTTTTATCACTTGTTTCTGCAATTTCAATTATGCCCCTCCCTTTTTTGTAATATCATTTGTATCCCTGACTTCTTACAGAATTCACAATTTTACTATTTTGCTAAGGTAAAGTAGGGATATAATTGATATTACAAAAGGGTAGAACTGTTAATTTTATAATAAATCAGGGGCACAATTAATAGTACAAAAAAGGAAGGGATATAATTGATATTCCAGAAGTGAAGAAGGGTACAAGTGATAAAATCCTAGAGATAATTATTTTTTTGTATGTTTAGATTAAAAATACCTTTTTGTGAATTTTTATAAGTGTTTTCTTAGTTTTTTTGTTACTATATACAAAATGTATTTTAATATAATAATAATATATATTGTATATAATACCTATTTTTTATTTTTAATAGTTAAGGAAGGCTTTGTATAAAATAGAGAAAGTGGTATTTATAAGTTAATCTGTCCAAAAGATTCATGATTGTTTTTGTATATTTTATTGATTTCCATAGCGGCCTTGTTTTTTTCTTTTTACTCAAGTTTCATGTATGAACTCTAATTCCTTTAGAAGTGGACTTTTTGAATTTTTCATCTTAAAGGTATGTAAAGTTTCACAGGTGTTTGTATGCATTACATACGTGGTTTTTAATGTCAATAGATTGTATATTAGGGTTTGTCTTTATTTACCGTATACACTTATTAGTGTCAATTTGATTATTATCTACAATACAGAGTTAGTTTCACATCAGTTAGAGTTGATATGAAATTATTAGAAATCAATGAATCTTGTATAGTATATATAAGTGAATATACACAAGTTTGTGAATATGTTTTTATTGTTATCTTCTATTTTTCTTCTCTTAATTATCAACCCAGATAGTCCGTTGGATTTATGAGATTATGCAAAATATCAGGATTGACAACCCATTTATTTCTTATTTCTTAATCATTTTGTACAAGTATACATATGCACATATTTTCTTTTTATTTGGTTTTTTATTGTGGTTATTTTGTTGGATTTTTGTATTAATTGCATATTATTATTCATACATGGATGTGTTATAAAAAGATGATACTATGACATCCAAGATAAATTTCATTGAGGAAATGAGTTCAATATGAGGGTTTTTTATAGAAGAATATGAGATGCATCAACCTGTAATATTTTAACTTTTATCTTCCTTGAGCAAACACATATTCAAGGAATAAGGGAAAATCTTGAGATAGAATTTGTTTATTGAAACTATTCTTGTTGAAGATCGAAAATCGTGCACAGTTAGATCCTTAAATTTCTTGTATTGGAACCTGGTCGTGGTCCAAAGTCTAACTCAACAACCCTCATGTTCCAAAACTCTTTATTCATAGTCCAAGGCATTCACCAATTGGGAGTAATTACTTAATTGCACATATCTCTTGTAACATATATCATTCTTTGGAGCACTTGTACAAAGTGTGATGGTTCTTCGCACTGAAAGAGACAAAGGTATCGACCAATCCAACTTGATACCTATGGATTCCCTCATCTAGCAACTCTTTCCCCATGGAGTAAGGTATTCTATTGGTAGACTAGACATGGACGTGGTAGCTAACATAGGTGTACAGAATTGAATCATGAATCACCTAACATGGAATGCTCTAACACCAATTGAATAAACACTAAAGAGTAATGGTGTTTGAATGAAAAATGATCAAATTTAAACAAAATCATCTCAACAAGCATATCACAACGCACGGGAATTCATACATGTCCATCATTTCTTTAGGTTGCATCTTTGATGAATATGTGATTCATCTACATTATATATAAATTTTGCCCTATATTCCCAAGAAAAACCAGAGAAAAAGCACATAATAAGACCAATTAAAGAAATCAACTCAAATATAAAAGTTGGTTTAATCATGCATTATAAACTAATCATTAAAACCAATCACATAATGGGAAATAAAGAGTGGAAACATGTGTATATCTACTTGTATATAATATATTGTAAATCTTATCATATTTTTAAAAAAAGCGTACTAATTTCGAATAACATGAAACTAGTCTCTTTTTCTACATACGACAAGCCTTAACAAATGAAAAAACTTAAAAATACCAAGTTGTAAATATTGCAAATAAATCCAAACTCTAGTTGAGAAGACTAAAAATCAAAAAAGTTAATCACTCATATATTCTCCTACAAACCTTTACTTACCTTTGAATGAATTCACATCAAATTATCTACAAAAGAAGACACAATTCAAAGTAATTAGATATCATTATGAAACTTGTAATTTGGGACCTTATTACATATTGTACAAATGTTCTTACATAATCTCATCATTTCATGTACAGTTATAATTCTTATTTTTTTCTATTACATTTATTTTCTTTAGTTTAACTTTTACGCAGCATAATAAAAATAAAAATTCAAAAAAAATCATACAAACTGAGAAAAAGACAGAAGGACATATTGTATATTTTGACATGTATACATATATATAACTCATCTTTTATTTTATTTTTATCTTTCCTTAATCATTAAAATTTTCAAAAAAATATTAGTATAGAGAAATTTATTATTATATTATACAAAATTAATATTATTTTTATTATATAAAAATCTAAGAAAATACAAAAGCTCAGAATTGGCACTTTATACCTCAAAAATACCTTACTTATTATAGTTAACTATTTTGGTTTTACATTCTACATAAAAGTAGTAAATCTCATGTTGACCAAGGTCTCATTTGAAATGGTCTTATATTTTATTTTGATTTTCCATATTTTTCTTCTTTTGGTCAGTGCTCAACTCCACATGGTGTGTTCCTATTCACTCAACTCTAGCACTCGTTGACCACCACTAGGCAAATCAAACCAACGTCTTCCGCTGATCCACCCATGCCTCCTCATCGAAGCTCATTGACCATCCCAGTCAATTGTTTCACCATTTAACAAATCTTCCCAACCGATTCTTCCACTTTCCTTTTCCACGACAGATTTTACAAAAAATCCAATCCCCA
Organism: Ottelia alismoides; assembly: GCA_037367405.1. Lineage (NCBI taxonomy): Eukaryota > Viridiplantae > Streptophyta > Magnoliopsida > Alismatales > Hydrocharitaceae > Ottelia > Ottelia alismoides. Next base: position 277,060 of record JAZKJV010001114.1, read on the forward strand.
GTCAACACCATCTCCTTCCTAGATTCCCTCATGTCTGAAATCTTTAAAAACCATCATCAGCTCTCGCTACACCCCCAGTCAGCTTCTATTAGATCATCAAGGAGTTTTTCAAGAACATTACCTTACAATCTTTGTCATATATTAAACTAGCATTCAAAAGGGTGTGCTCCAAATCACTTACCATTAACACCTTGTCAAACTACTTTTGATAGTTTCCAGTAGTATCCTTATTGTAATACGGCATCTTTAATTGCTTCTAAGAGTGACATGCCCACCCTTTACATCCAAGAATTGGATAAAGAGTTTGGAGTTTCTTGTCGCATAACATGAATATCTGCTACCTTTGATCCTCTTGGAATTCTTATGTGTATCTTGCAAAATAATGGTTTAATATTCTTTGAAGTAGGCCTATCTTCTTGGTTCCTTGGTGGTTTGTATTCATACCCCAAAAGTTATCTTTATGGGACTATTTCTTTCTCAGGCTCTGTAAATGACGCATGCATGATGAAATTGGATTTGATCCACCTTGAAAATGAAAATTGAGCTAATTTCATTAACAAATGCATTCTTTCATGCATCAATGTATTTTTATAAATTTTTATTAAATAAAAACTTATTTTTATCACTCTGAAAACCACTAAAATGTGTAAAAGAAAATTTTAAAAATAAATATACAAATGCAAAAAGTATACTGAGTTGTACATAAAATAATAGCAATACATAGATACATACCAAATTCAAACATTAATATTATTTTTTTATAAAAATCCAATTCACTTAATTTCTTTTGCAGTAATTATGTGTATGTGTGTATATCCACTGTAAATAATTGGCAAAGTAAACATGATCACTTGTTCCAATATACACGCATTCTGGATTTTATATTTGGAGCATATAAATTCCAATTCATCCCAGCTCACTTTTAAAGTTTATCATTTAAAATACTTTAACTTTTAAAAGAACTTTCAATTTGAGTGGGGATCATTTGTGAAAAGTTGGTTTTAGAACCCCCTTTGTAGAACTTTTATTGGTCTTTTTTCTTTTGTGAATAGTTTGTGCTAGATTATTTTTTCTTTTAGTTTCAACGGTTATTACTTGTATGTTTTAGTTTCCTTTAAAAAGATAAAATCAACTAAAAAATACAAAATCACAAAGGAAAAAATATCTTTTCTATACTGGTCAAATTGACATATACTCTTTATTTATTTTATCTTTTTTTATTCAATAAAAGGAAAAAATCAACAAAAAATATACACAAGTAGTCTGCAATATATATTATCATTATAAATATTATATGGTAGTATTATTAACAAGAAAATAAAACTAAAAATCATAAAAACCAAAATCAGGTAATATATATGTATAAAAATAAATTTTTCTGTATCTACAATGCTAAACTTTTGTTGGAAGATCTTTCTTCTGCAATCTTTTGGATAAAATTATTTTGAGAAAGTTTCGCGTTTGTGTTTTTTATTTTGAAGTCATGTATATGTCATTTTCTAAATTATTCCTTTTTTATCCTCCTTATTTGTGATTGGTCCACGTAGACCATGTTTGACCCCCCACTGCAGTCCAGATATCACCAATACTATCTCCCAGTGGTTTGAGATCTACTCACATTTTTAATTAGGTAATACAATTAGAATCAATTCAATTGGAGTTAGTTTGAGATCTAAAAAAACATGAAATTTTCTATTTATTCAAGGTTTGTGTAGGTCAACTTTATGTGTAAAAATGATGTCTTTTATATTCTTTTTAGTTTCTTTTTAGGATTTTCCTCATTCAAATTATTTATACACTAATAAAGGATAGTCAACTCTCTCTTTTTACAAAGTGTTTTAGACAATCTTATCATTTTATGTGATTTAAGTGTATATTCACTTTAAAATTTAGGCCCAATTTTTTGAAAAAAATTCTTTTACTTTATCCTTTGCATATTTATGAAATTTGAGAGATGAATGTGTTGTCTTTTCATCTTATGTTTTTGTTTCATTCTTAGAAGAATTTTCCTTAAAGAAAGAGATTTAACTTTCTTCAAATCTTTCTTGATGTTTTCTTTAGCTATCTTCAAATGTAATGAGATTTATGATCAGTTCTTTGACGGCTAGCTCGCCAATATCTTTAGCTCCTTCGATAGTTGTGATATTTGGTCATGATTGCTTAGTGAAGGACATCATAAACTTTTCGAACTTATCCTTAGTTGAATTTTCCTTGCGGATGCTTTTGAGTGAATTTACTATGTTTGTAAATTGTGTCCTCATATATTTGAATGCTTCAACTATCTTCGTCGTGAATTTTTTGACTTCATTCTTGATAACTCCGATCTTGGATTTAATCATTTAGTTTATCCCTTCATGGGTAGCATTAAGACATCTCCAAATCTCGAATGTCATCGTAAGTAGAGAAACCGTGTTGAATTCATTAGTTGATAAAGCACAACAAAGGGTGCTCGTTGCCTTACATTTCTGGGTGATTGCTTTCTAACAAGGAAGAATATAACCTCCCAGTTCCTTGTTGATTTATGGAATCTTAATTCTTTTTTAATGATCAACTAGGATGAGAGAAAAAAGTAAGGAGGATCTAGGTTGATTAGCATTCAACACTAATGTTAATATTAGTTGAACTTATTGTTGCTAACACGCGAGAGTGATGTCAAAATCACTAAACTTATATGCTTTGACATCAAATGAAAATGCACTAGAGGAGAATGGGGGTATTGCTTAAACGAAAATATGAACAATTTAAAACAAATTGTTCAAAATAAAAGTAAATAACCACACAAATAATCCACATTGCACAAAAATTTATACATGTTCACCCTAAACAGGTTAGTTGCTATGTTTGAGCTTGGCCTTCCCAAGTCTTACTCTCACTATATGAATTACTTATGGTGGAGTATAAACCGTTTACAAGGTACATGGCTTGTCAAATTTATCTTTTACACGAGAAGAAATGTTTTCACAGAAAATACCTCAAGGTACGCAACCACTCCAAGGGTTTATCTTCCATTTCCGTAGAAATTCCTTCCCATAGAATGCTTCTTAGTCAAGGATAAAGTAAAATATTAATTTTCTGAGTAAAGCATTTCATTACATAAATGAAACATGAAATGCAAACTAGGTGAATCGGAGTAGAAGGCTTTGAGGACAAAAATTGAGAGAGAGAGAGTACGTACATGAAGAACATAGAGCAGCTTTGTAGATATTTTATTAACACACAAATCAACTCATTAATTATTAAAATAGAGCGTAAGTGAGTAGAGGATGTGAATTCTTGGTATAGGTTGAAATGAGGTCAAGGGTCCTTTTATAGGCTTATAGGAGGTCTAAGAATAGAAATAAAATGCACACTCAAAATGGATGGTGATTAACTTTAAGATCTTGATGTATCAGTACAAAAGGACGTGTACTAGTACTACATCATGGATCAGTCACACTAATTACCTGATCTAACAATTAAGGTGTACCAGTGCATATCCAATTTATCAGTTATTTAGAATGTTAATTTCAGTTCAAAAGCCAACAGTATTTGTGCACAAAAGTATATAACAATGAAATAATAGAAATAAGTTTGTTTGAACAATATCAAGAATGTGTATTGAGTTGTTAATAGGATTACCAAAGCATGTATTAAACAATAAATCAACGGATCCAAATGAATTAACAGGGAAACAACATCGGATAAGATTATATTAATCGTATGTTTCCCAATCATTATCCGATTATAATATGCAAACAGGAACCGATCAAATGAACATAAACATAAATCAGGGCATGATCCAGAAAGGGTAAAGCAATAAACATATTGCGACAACCAAAATGAAATAAAGATTAGTTTAGAAGTCACCGAAGCGTCCATGAAATGGACTGTCCTTAGAGAAGATATCGCCCCCACAATACCGGTGCGTAGGGTACTGGCGATCCGCTCCCAGGATACGATGGCTCACGATCTTCATCGGCGTACACCAACGGGATCGTCCTCGATTGTACCTCAGAGAACTGCAGCCGAAAAAAGAAGAGGAAGACGTTCGTCCGTGAGAGGAAGAACCAGAGAGAGAGAGACGGCGCGAGTGGTTTTTCTTGCGAGTGAAGAAAGACGGACGGCGTCGGATGGGGGATATAAAAAGACGGGATCGTATGCCCTAGCGCGCGGTGACCTTTGATTTCCAAAAACGCGTCCCGAAATCGCAGCCTTTCGGATCCCAAAATCGCGCCCATAATGGTGAGTTGAATTCCCATTTAAGTCGACTTACCAAATTAATCGTGTGATTAATTTAATCGACTTACCAAATGAAAACCGCAGCAAAAGTATCGAGATCCGAATTGACTCTCCCGAACCCGAACCCGAGCCCGAGCCCGAGCCCGAGCCCGAGCCCGAGCCGGAGACGGAGCGGAGCGGAGCGGAGCGGAACGCGCGCGCGCGTGTGTGGTCCTCCATTCCTCCTCTCTACTATTGCTACAAGAGCTTGGGGTGTGAACTCATATATAAGTCCACCAAAAGTTTAGTTCTCCACGATGTGGTACTAAACTTCCACCCAAACTTCCATATTTCAAATTTGGGAATTCCCAACTTTCCCTCCAAAACATTTGATTTCCCAATTGAAACCAAATTGAATGCCAATTGTAATTAATAGGTTTTCCAATTAAAACCAAGATACAATTTTAATACAACAATCCCCCACGAATTCACCAATTTGAAAAAGAGATTCAAAAGGATTTAATAGACTTCTTTCGGCTGCCCATACTTTGTTTTCAGTAAAGGTATCTTCCGGTTTGAACCTCTACCTGAGTTTACTACTTTCACTTTAACAGGAACGAAGTGAACTGCGTCTTGAACTTCAGACCTTAGTGTTAAAGTATACAGTAGAAACAACAAAGCGTTGTTTTTGGTACAATCTTCAGGGTTGGTGCTCTTAAAGGCCATGCACCCTTATCCTGTTTCATGAGTGTGTTCAGGAAAGACCCTCTTCCTTTAACTGCGGCCCACAGTAACACTCATATAGGTGGCGTTCTCCAAGGATGCACTGCTAACATCCTGCCCAAAGGCTTGAACCCATTCAGAGCCTACACTCTTCCTAAACTTGCAGCTTAAATGGCACTCAGGCTTCCAGGGATAAGACACTCATGCTTACGCATTAAAATTAGAGTGCCAACCAGTTCTCCAAACAGCTTGTTATTACCACATTGAACCTACTTTGTGGGATCTCCACTCAGATAGGTTGAGTTGCTACTGTAGAGGAACTCCCAATGGGTCTCAGTCCCATCCCAAGCCTAGACTTTAGGACTAAAGATCTATCAAGTCCCTTAGTCAACGGATCTGCCGTGTTGTCTTTGGATCCAACAAAATCCACAGTCAACACTCCTCGAGACACCAAATCCCTTAACATCTTAAGTCTGATTTGTATGTGTCTCCTTGTTTTCTGATTGAACTTTGAACTCTTGATCTTGGCAATTGTGGTCATATTGTCACAATGTACCGAGATCGCAGGAACATGCTGACCGACCATGGGAATTTCAGACAGAAGTTCCCTTATCCATTCAGCCTCAATTCCAGTGGTGTCCAAAGCACACAGTTCGACCTCAAAAGTGGATCGAGCTAGAATGATCTGTTTCACAAACCTCCAGGAGACTGCACCGCCTCCAAGGGTAAATACATACCCTGTGACACCATTACTCCCAGACTCCTCTATTTTCCCTATCCAGCTTGCATCACTGTATCCTTCTAGTACAGATGGATGTCTACCATAATGCAAACTAAGGGAAATAGCTCCCTTCAAGTACTTCAGTACCCGATCCAGAGCCTCCCAGTGAGTACGGTCAGGACAGCTAGTGTATCTACTCAGCTTTGCAACCGAGAATGAAATATCAGGTCTCGTGCAATTTACAAGATACATTAAACTTCCTACCACTTGTGAATACCTTAGCTGAGCTACAGGTACTCCACTTTTATTCTTAAATAGTGTTTTGGATGAATCAAAAGGAGTGCTTACAACTTTGCAATCCTGATATCCAAATTTCTCAAGTACCTTCTCAACATAGTGAGATTGAGAAATTACAATCCCATCAACTGACCTTGTCAGTTTGAGACCCAAGATCACATCAGCAACACCCATGTCTTTCATCTCAAACTTGCTACTCAAGAAAGCCTTAGTCTCATTAATAATCCTCATATGTGATCCGAACAACAATATGTCATCAACATATAGGCACAAGACAATACACTCATCACCTTTCACTTTGGAATAGACACACTTGTCGGACTCATGAACCTTAAAACCACATGACAAAATAGTCTTGTCAAATTTTCCATGCCACTGCTTTGGTGCTTGTTTCAATCCGTAAAGGGATTTGACAAGCTTGCAAACCTTTCCCTCATTCCCAGGAGTCACAAGCCCATCAGGTTGATCCATATAGATCTCTTCCTCAAGATCGCCATGCAAGAAGGCGGTCTTCACATCCATTTGGTGGATAGAGAGACCATATACAGATGCCAATGCTATGAGCATCCGGATTGTGGTCATCCTAGTTACAGGGGAATAGGTATCAAAATAATCGATACCTTCCTTTTGCCTAAAGCCCTTGGCAACTAATCTGGCTTTGTATTTTTCAATTGATCCGTCAGGTCTAAGCTTTCTCTTAAACACCCACTTGCACCCAATGGTAGAGCACCCTTTGGGTAAATCAACCAACTCCCAAGTTCCATTAGCCATAATAGAATCCATCTCAGATTTGATGGCTTCCTTCCATTGTTTTGCTTCAGATGAAGCCATGGCTTCCTTGTAACTTGGTGGATCACCCTCGATCTGGTAGACAACGAATTCGCTACCCAGATCCTTGGCTATCCGAGATCTTTTACTCCTCCTTGGCTCAATCTCTTCAGAAAGATCATTGGGTTCAGGTTGAGTCTCAACCCCCACATTCGATATCCTTTCCACTTGATCTGGAACAGATCCTGATGTAGAGGCGCCCTCAATGGTCAGATTCTGAGGAATCCCAGTCGTCAACGGAAAGACATCCTCAAAGAAAGTAGCATCACGGAGTTCAACAATAGTGTTGTCATCTATGCCCGGTATCTCAGACCGAATTACCAAGAACCTATATGCATAGCTATTTTCTAGGTAACCTAAGAAGACCGCATCAACAGTTTTAGGACCAAGTTTCTTTCTCTTGTGTTCTGGGACTAAAACCTTAGCGAGACAGCCCCACACTTTGAGATATCTTAAACTCGGTTTCCTATTTCTCCAAAGTTCAAAGGGACACTTTTCCATATGTCTCGGAGGAACCCTATTCAGAATATGGCAAGCTGTATTCAAGGCTTCTCCCCACATATAGGTTGGAAGTCCAGAACATTGTAGGAGAGCATTGATCATGTCAGTTAAGGTTCTATTTTTCCGTTCTGCTATCCCATTTGATTGCGGTGAATATGGGGCCGTAACTTCATGAACTATGCCAAAAGATTTGCATTGTTCATCAAATAAGTTAGAGGTATATTCACCTCCTCTATCTGACCTAAGGCGTTTAAGCACTTTTCCTGTTTGTGTCTCAGCCTCATTCTTAAAGATAAGAAATTTCTCTAAGGCTTCATCCTTGGTTTTCATTAGATATACATAACAGTATCTACTGCCATCATCTATAAAGGTGATAAAGTATTTCTTATTGTTTAGGGTCAACACACCATTAAACTCACAGATATCCATGTGCACTAGATCCAAGATCTCACTATCTCTAGAGACAGACTGAAAAGACTTCCTAGGTGTCTTAGCTTGAGCACAGATTTCACATTTTTGAGTTTTATCAATAGTGTGGTTAGGGATTAACTCTAAAATCATCATTCTTTTAATTGAATTTAGGTTTACATGTCCCAATCTACCATGCCACAGATCACAAGATTCTAGATTATTTGCAACATGAGACACAGAACTAGAACATTCAGAATTCAAAATATTCAATTCATTAATGTTTACTGAATCACATCTAATTCTAAATAACAAATCAAAATCAGCCAAATAGCCTTTTCCATAAAAAATGCCATGTCTCAGAATAACAACTTTATTACATTTAAAGTTTAATTCAAAACCATTTCTAACTAAGATAGAGCCAGATAACACATTCTTCTTGATGTCAGGAACATGCAGCACCCTGTGCAATGTCCAGACACGTCCAGAGGAGAACCTCAAGTTGACTTGTCCCGACCCTAGCACCCTGGCTGCAGAATCGTTCCCCATCTTTACAGTCCCGCCACTGCAGGTCTGATAAGAAGAAAACAAAGTTCTGTCAGAACAGATATTTACATTTGCTCCCGTATCCACGAGCCACTCATTTGGATCATGGATATGGTATAGTTCAGGTTTTATAGAGACATACCCCTCGCTAGCCCCGAGTCCCATAGTGATCATGTTCACTTGTGGACTCTCGTCTGCAGCCTTAGGTTGAGCCTTCAAGGACGGACAGCCCTTCTTCCAATGGCCAACCTGATTGCAGTGCCAGCAGGGTTTATTCTTTGCCTTTTTCTGGATCTTTCCCTTTGGTTTCATTTTATTGTTATTAGGACACTTTCCCTTCTTATCCTTGCCCTTGAGGTTATGAAATTTACCTTAGCCTGAATATCAACAGGAAGCACAGGTTTTTGTTTCCTGTGTTCCTCCTCTATGACAATTGCCACCATCAAGTCATCCATAGAAATCTTCCCCTTTCTGTGTTTCAGGGTCATACCGAAGTCTTTCCACGACTTGGGGAATTTTTCTATGATGCACATGACCTGGAACTTCTCTGGAAGTTTCATTTCGGCATCTTCTAAACTATGGAGCATGAGTAAAAACTCGTGTGCCTGTTCAGAAACTGACTTTCCCTCGGCCATGGAAAACTTCAAAAACTTAGCTACGGAGTATTTCTCAATACCGAGGTCTTCGGTGTTATACTTCCGATCCAAGTCTTCCCATAGCCCCTTCGCAGTCTGCGTGGACGAACAATATACGTCAAACAAAGTGTTGGACAGAGCCAACAAGATGCAACCATGACATATACGGTCGCGTTCCTTCCACGCAGATTGCGCCTTATGGCTATCGGGTGAGGGGTTTTCCGTCTCCACCGTAGGACAGTCGGTTTCAAGCATCGAGATTAACCCTATGGTGGTTAACCAGATCTTCATGCGTTGTTGCCAACGCTTAAAATTCTGTCCACCGAATTTTTCAGGCATACCCGTCATATCTACCCTCGATTTAAACATTGTTTCCGATATTTTAAAACTGGTTCCCGATATCTTCTCTAAGATTGTTGTTAATAGGATTACCAAAGCATATATTAAACATTAAATCAACGGATCCAAATGAATTAAGAGGGAAACAATACCGAATAAGATTATATTAATCGTATGTTTCCCAATCATTATCCGATTATAATATGCAAACAGGAACCGATCAAATGAACAGAAACATAAATCAGGGCATGATCCAGAAAGGGTAAAGCAATAAATATATTGCGATAACCAAAATGAAATAAAGATTAGTTTAGAAGTCACCGAAGCGTCAATGAAATGGATTGTCCTTAGAGAAGATATCGCCCCCACAATACCGGTGCGTAAGGTACTGGCGATCCGCTCCCAGGATACGACGGCTCACGATCTTCGTCGGTGCACACCAACGGGATCGTCCTCGATTGTACCTCAGAAAACTGCAGCTGAAAAAAGAAGAGGAAGACGTTCGTCCGTGAGAGGAAGAACCAGAGAGAGAGAGAGACGGCGTGAGTGGTTTTTCTTGCGAGTGAAGAAAGACGGCGTCGGATGGGGGATATAAAAAGAGGGGCTCGTATGCCCTAGCGCGCGGTGACCTTTGGTTTCCAAAAACGCGTCTCGAAATCGCAGCCTTTCGGATCCCAAAATCGCACCCATAATGGCGAGTTGAATTGAGATCCGAGATCCGAATTGACTCTCCCGAGCCCGAGCCGGAGCCGGAGACGGAGACGGAGCGGAGCACGTGCGCGTGTGTGGTCCTCCATTCCTCCTCTCTACTATTGCTACAAGATCTTGGGGTGTAAACTCATATATAAGTCCACCAAAAGTTTAGTTCTCCATGATGTGGTACTAAACTTCCACCCAAACTTCCATATTTCAAATTTGGGAATTCCCAACTTTTCCTCCAAAACATTTGATTTCCCAATTGAAACCAAATTGAATGCCAATTGTAATTAATAGGTTTTCCAATTAAAACCAAGATACAATTTTAATACAACATGTTGTTGAGCAAGTATATTGGCGCACAATAACGATCGTGTATTGATGCATGAATGAGTTGTACTAGTGCAATAATAACAAAGTTTTGGTAGATAGTGAGTTGTTGAGGAAGTACCAATGCATAATGTCCTTGTACTTAGTGCAATAGGTTCAAAATGTGAATGCAAAGAAATTTTATGCATAAAAGGTGTACACTTTTAGTCATGTACTAAATTATTACAAACTAGGGTGATAAGAAATGCGAAAGCATATCTTACTGTAGAGCATGCAAACAATTCAAGGTAGTGTGTGATGCTCATGTAGAGTACATGAGAAAGTATGATATACTATTTGTTTAACATATTGACATTTGTGAATAATGTCACTTAACATATAAAACAAGTATATTACATTCAAAGTGCTGATTTGTTAACTTATCAAAATGGGGTACTTCCACACTCCTTTGTCGTGCTCCACCATTACGGTCCTCATTGTCCTCCTCGTCCCCCATCTCCCCTAACACTCCATCCTCCACTATCTCCCTCTGTTACCCATGATTAACACACACACACACACAAAGTCTCTCATGTTGGTGACAATGTCAACGTTAAGGAGGACAACATCGTTGTAGTGCTTGAGGTCGTAGAGGTCAGAGCAGAGGAGGCCAACTGTGATGAGGAGGAAGAGGATGGAGAGGGATAGTGTATGTTGTTGAAAATGTAGGACGCAATTATAATATAATAATTCCTAATCACACATTATTTTGAATAAATAGTTTTTTGATTTATCTCATAGATAACTAAACCAATGGAAGGGCACATGCGTTAAAGGTGTAGGAACATAGTGGTCAAGTGTAATTGCCAAAATGGGAGTGTATAATTGTACTACAAAATCCTGGAAGGGCGCGCGCATAAAAATCCCTAAATAATTGTTTAGATTCTCCAACATTAGTAATACAAGTCAAATATAAAAGATAAGAAAATATAAAAAAAATACCATCAATAGCTTGAGTAATCTAGAATTTTTATAAAAATTACAAAATATTACCTTTGTACTAAAAATAAAAATGTAAATATATTAAAAGCTTTAAAGATAAAAATAAATATAAAAGTGATATTTGAAATTTAGTATAAATTAAATTAAAAATGAATATAAAAGTATCGAGTTTTAAAATATAAAAATAGTTAAAAATCATATACCAACTAAAACATAAAAACAAACCTACAACGATATAAAAATTAAAAACCATTTATAACAAAATTATAAAGTACAGACAACTACATAAAATTAATTGCAAAATATAAAAAGAAATAGAAGTACTTTGAAACCGAAATAAATCAAGACATTGCTAGTCAACCACCTTAGCTCGACATTTGTGCATGCCAAATATTAAAAATAAATTGAAAGTATGAGGTTTTAATTGAATTACAAAGACATTATAAAATACCTAAATAAAAAATCATGTTTATACCACATCATCTACCTTTGTTTAATTTGATTTGTTTGAGTTGCATTAAGAACGGTTCGATAAGCTTAAGATGATGTTTATGTTCGGTTAGATTATACCATATTCATAAAGATTCAATTTGGGTTATTAAAGGGTATTTTTTTAGAAAAAACCTCTGAGGATGACACACATTTTCAATTTGACTATGGTTAATTTAAACGATTTGGTTCATTTAATCTTGATTAAATTTAGTTAAATTTACCACAAATTTTATATTCAATATATTATAAGTGGTATCCACCGTATTGTTATAATCTCCATCCGTGCATACAATCTATATATTTATTCCAATCATATCTTCGTCAAAATTTTAACAGAATATATATATATATATATATATATATGGTTAAATGAGGCTACTCCCTGGGAGTAGCCAATTGGCTACTCCCACCTCTATTTTCCTTCTATTTTTTTATTTTTTTGGAAATAAAAAATATGTATATTCATCACTATATCCTCCTAACATGCCATTCCAATTTCGTCAGAAACAGAGACTTTTACGCCCTCCATCTGAATGGAGTCAATTTCAGCAATTCTGAGACCGTTAAATTTGACAGTCTTGATGGAGGGGATAGAAGTCTCGAATTAAGTTGAATTTTGAATGACACCATGGTGACATATTGTGATCTAAATTTCAATAGGTTTCATTTCAAAAAAATAAAAAAAATACATAGGAAAAGGGGTAGGAGCATGTAAGTTGGCTACAACTAGGGAGCATACTCCCTTTTCCCTATATATGTATATATATAGGGAAAAGGGAGTATGCTCTCTGGTTGTAGCCAAGAGCCACCCTCAATTTAGGCATCTTTCCAATATATTTTACAATTTCTTGTTTCATACATATAACAATAAATATTAACACAACATATATAGTGAAATAAAATTATGAACTATTACATTAGATGGAAATGTTAGTTTAAATTTGGGTGCTATATTTTACAAAATTCATTTTTTATACTGTGCAGTTTATACTTTTACAAAACGGTTACTGAGCTTTTACTAAACTCACATTGGCCTTTACAATTTCAGAAAACCCCCACCTCATTTGATAGGAAACAGAGGCTACTGCGTGTAGCAGCCAACCTGGCTACTGCAAGTAGCATTCTTCCTCAATTTTTTATTTTTTTGGGAAAAATTCATCATGTATATTCATCTATATATCCTTCCTATATGTCATTCGAATTTTGTCAGAAACAAAGACTCCTATGCCCTTCATCTAGAACAAGTCTATTACTGCAAATTTGAGACCGTTAAAATTACATGTTCTAGAGGGCATATAAATCTCTATTTCTAATGAAATTCGAGTAACATATATGAGGGATATACAAATGAATATACTGCTGTATTCAAAGTTGTATTTAGACTTTAATTGGAAAGTCTATGTAATTACAATTGGCATTCAATTTGATTTCAATTGGGAAATCAAATGGTTTGGAGGGAAAGTTGGGAATTCCCAAATTTGAAATATGGGAGTTTGGGTGGAAGTTTAGTCCCACACCGGGGAGAACTAAATTTTTTGGTGGACTTATATATGAGTTCACATCCCAAGCTCTTGTAGCAATAGTAGAGAGGAGGAATGGAGGACCACACACGCGCGCGCGCGCGCTCCGCTCCGTCTCCGGCTCGGGCTCGGGCTCGGGCTCGGGCTCGGGCTCGGGCTCGGGCTCGGGCTCGGGAGAGTCAATTCGGATCTCGATACTTTTGCTGTAGATTTCATTTGGTAAGTCGATTACTTTCGGGATGCATTTTTGGAAACCAAAAGGTCGCGTTTTTAGGATGCGAGCCCCTCTATTTATATCCCTCACTCGACTCGGTTTTTCTTCACTCGCAAGAAAAACCTCTCTCACGCCGTCTCTCTTTCGTTCTTCCTCTCGCGGACGAACGTCTTTCTCTTCTCCTCTCTCGGCTGCAGTTCTCTGAGGTACAATCGAGGACGATCCCGTTGGTGTGCGCCGACGACGATCGTGAACCGTCGTATCCTGGGAGCGGATCGGCAGTACCCTACGCACCGGTATTGTGGGGGCGATATCTTCTCTAAGGACAGTCCATTTTCATGGACGCTTCGGTGACTTCTAAATTAATCTCTGTTTTATTTTGCTTGCTGCAATACGTTTATTGCTTTACCCTTTCTGGATCATGCCCGTGTTTGTGTTTCTGTTCTTTTAATCGGTTCCTGTTTACATTGAATAATCGGATAATGATTGGGAAACATATGATTAATATGATTTTAATATGTATCGTTTCTCTGTTAATTCATTTGGATCCGATATTATACTGTTTAATGTATGAACTGGTAATCTTATTTACAACATATACATGATGGAAATTTCTCAAAAAAATAAAAAATTGGGGGAGAGTGCTACATAAGGTTTGTTTTGATAGTCACTAATGCAACCATCACTTTTAATGGTAGGACGTCCTCAACAGTTTAAAGTTTTGGAGGCTTCAACGACGGTTTCTGTAACGTCCCGGGCTTAGGTCCCGGTCCGTTATTGAGGAATACTGACCCTGACAATTTGTTGGATTCGGGCCCAATTGGACCCGTTGACAACAACCCAAAATGCTTAAGCTCGAGTTGTCAAGTAGTAATCCTCACCACTTATAAACCACACCCACACTTCGTGAGTTTTAGGTATGGCACTATGTTTGGGGTTGGAGTGTCACAACCTCCCCCACTTATATTCGCAACGTCCTCGTTGCGACATGGCACATCACTTATTCCCAGTGATAGTGACGGCTGCACGCTCCGATCATCGTCGATGGTTGCGAGTGGCCAACGAAGGCCTTCACCAGTGTAGTGTGTCTGGTTGAAATGTGGGTTCATATAATCATAATCAAGCAGTATCTACTTCTAGAGCAAGCACCATTTATATGGAACATGGTAAAGCATGACTGAGATTCTTCGCAAGTTTGCATCAACACAATTCTATGACATTTTAAGAAGAGACCCTCTTAAAATTCCATGCAACTTACATTTATTTTTTAAAGATGCAACTTACATTCATATTTAAGAAAACGGTTGTTCCCATTTAAATGAGGGAGAGGGTTGGAGAAGTCAAACATCCGAATCCATTTGCCCCCATAGAGTACCTGAAACCATCTTATCAATTTGATTATCTTCCCCATTACTGCCTGCTTTATGCATGGAATCCCATTCACATGCACGTCCTTGTCACCTCATTAACAACCTTCAAGTTAAGAATTCAAAAGAGAGAGAAAGAGAGAGGATAAATTAAATATACAGGCAAAACCTTTATGCCCAAACAAATAATAGAATGTCTATCTCAAGTCATTGTACGGCAGTATTTATATCTCCATTTTATACTCAATGCACATGGATGATTTATTTTGGGATGTATTCCTCCTCTCTAGCCTTGACAGCTATGTTTTGGTTTTCTTGTTGTTCAAGAGAAAGAGGGATAGTTACAAATATAGTTCATTATGGGAAAGGTGGATCCTCTCCCAAGATCCTGATGTTTGTTTAACATGGCAGCAAACACTCCCCTTGAGTTGGACCTAGAGATCATACATGCTCGACTTGTCAACGATATTTTCAAACATGGTAATATGCAACCCATTGGTAAAGACATCAACAATTTTTTCTTCATTTTTGATATACAACAACATTAGTTCTTTAGAATTAATTCTCTCTCGGATTAAGTGACGATCAATCTCAACATGTTTTGTCCTATAATGCAAGACGATGGTTGTTGGAAATATTCATGGTTCGCTTCTTATCATATAATTATCAGACATGTAAGCCCATGACTAATCATTACGCAATAAATATTATTACAGATCGTTGCTTTAATCTGAAATGAAGAATAACATATTTGCATAATAGGTCCCTTAGTATAATTAAGATTACGTACCTTAATCATCTTGATATCATACAACTGTTGATCTAAAGATTGGATCATAGAGGCTGGTGCATGGTTGAATATCTAAAGAGATGGAGTGAGGATCAATCGCACCGTCAAGTGATTATTAATAAGGGATCTCCATCCTGAAAAAGAAATGGCAATCCTTAATCCAAAGTCCAGCATTCGATCGACCAACATAGGAATAGAGATTAGGAGGTGTCTGATGAGCTAAGCCAAATGGCCGACTTTGTGAGGTCGAGATAACTAAGACCTATATTGTATGTCATCACGTATAGACACGCATCCTCTGACCAGAGATTGACGTATTACTATATGCCTAAGTATGTACATTAGGCAGACCATTAAATTAATGACTTAATCAAGGTATATACACATACGAGCTGGTGTGTATACGAGAGCATATGAGTAATACAATCTCTCAAAGGGATCATATAGGTTCACTAGTGAATCTAAAGACGATCTCACTCATAAGATATTGGGACCAACTAAATTTCATCATTGGACATCTAGGATTTGGAAGCATGATAGGATTTGTTTGTATGATATTTTCTTTTGGAAAGCATATGATTGATACTAACACCCAGTGAGCAAATGAGAAACTTAATGATAAAACCATGAAGAGCACAATTCAAATAAGTCAGAACTTTGGGTTTAGCTTAGGTATTCCAGTACTCAGGATGTAAGGGTATTGGGAATACTCGATGGTGATTTGATCTTAATTAAGTGTATAACCATGTCACTTCCATTCCGAAGGAGTGATGAAACATATTTGGATTTTAATGACTCCACTTAGTAGGCTAATTATCCCAATATTAGCCCAAATATTGGGACATTGATATGAATTCGATTCGATGCAATGATGATTGGATATCCCATCTAACTTGACCAGACATCTATGAGAGGTCTTCTAGGTCTGGATATGAGATTAGATCTTACTATCCAAGTCACTAAACGTGGAACATACAGTCCTTATCTCCAAGTATCCACAGAGAAGGTATGTTATTATTGAAAGAGTTAAAGAATAGTTTCATTATTGATAATATCTGAGCATTGAAAATTTAATTATTAAATCAGATTTAATTATCAATAATAATGTGGATGTGATTCATTTTTGGACATGTAAAGATAGGTATCTAAGATAATTCAATTGGGATTTAATTATCATAGACAAGATTAATGTAGATAGCAATATTCACAATAACCATGGATATTGTGGATGTGATACATAATATCATAGAGATCACAATTTAATAATAATGTGAATTGGATTCTCATCGACGAATTAAATGTAATTGTGTTTTTACATTTAGTTATGGATGGATGAATATGATTCATAAAAGCCAATGTTTTATTTGCAATGATCACAATAATTTACAAATTATTTGGTGATATTTTGTTGATAGATAATTCTATAAATAACGATTTAATGTAATAGATTACGTTAAAGAAGATTGAAAAGAGAAATCTCTTTCCAATAAATATGGTGACGTCCAACCTCCATAAGAGGAAGGAGGCTATCTCATTTTCTCATTCTTGGAAGGTGACATTGAATTTTCTTTTCTTTCCTCTTTATTCATGAGAATGAGATTTATATTGACATTGAATTTTAGAGAAATGAATAAATAAATAATTTATTGATTCTAAATTCTGTTTTATTTGGAGAGCAAGTAAAATTATTCAAACTCAACCATTGATCAATAATTAGGAGTGCATCACCATCATCCAATTTGCTATAAAAGAAAGGCTACTCTAGCCCTTAATACACACACAATTAAGTTGAAACAATTATTGCAACAACTCTCTCTCTCCAATTATTGCAACAACTCTCTCTCTCTCTCTGTGTGTATTCTTCCTCCACACTTCATCTTCCTCTTTATCTCTCTCTCTCTCAACTCTTGGTGGTCATCCACCTATAATTTTGTTGAAAGCTCCATCGTCCTCAGCTATCGTCACACTATCAGATTGACTTTTCGTGGATCTCTATCTTCTTCGATGCCTCTTGCCCATGAAGGAGACATAAGATTTCGTGATAAGAAATCAACAAGTTCCCCCTATATCGTCACTTTGAATTGTGGAAAGCACGTGTCTCATCCGCGTGCCCAAAAGTGCTCTCTATGTTGAATCGTATTTGAGACAAAAGGTTTCTTTCCTTAGAGACTCATAGATCATGATCACACTTCAAGAGTATCCCTATTACTTGTGTGATCTTAATGAAATGACTTTATATTCATTCCTATGTCATGTGATTTCATCGAAAATATTTAGTTTACAATGCCCCATCATCTAGTATGACTAGTCGGCCTAGATCGGATACGATTTGATCTTCATGCTTCCATGATGCATGAGGTGTAACCCCTCGCCTATAATTAGTATCAAATCCTTGATCAAAGATCTTGGATATGATCCAAATTCTAAGTAAACAAGGTCTTGGATATCGGATGCATGGGGACTTTGTTGTTTTTCATATAGATGCAATTTTCGAATCAATTTTTGCTTGTATGAAATGACTATTGTTTTCCTAGTTTGAATCAATTTTTGAGATAATAAACCATGTTTAGAATGTATAAACATGTCCCCAAAAGGTTCCCCAAAGGTTGGCAAAAATCAGACATCGTTTTAGATTCAAAAAGTTCATGCATTATTATTTTTTGCATGAAAACGCAGATCCGTAACTAAATAAATTTTTGCTACAGTTTTTCTATCATGAAATATTTTATAAACACATTACTTATGTTAATATTAAATCATCAAATAGAACGATTTTCCCCCATGATTCCGACTCTGTTTACTCTAGATATGTGATATTCAGAGAAAATGGGTGGGAAGGTGATTGCATCATCTTGTTGACATTAATTTCATTTCAATGTTAATCATGAAAATTATGGATTTTCCTTGATTAGATGATGGTTCATATATTTAGAGAAATATTTGATAACCATCAACTTTTATTGAATGATTGCTTCATGACAAGCTCTAGCGTGAAACTACAATAGTTGTAGTTCAACACTTACAAGCAAAAACAACTTGTTTGCTTGATATGAGTAGAACTTCTAGGGAAATTAAAAAATTTAAAATATTTAAAATTTTAAGTGATTATTATATAGTATTGTACACAACGAAAGATCGATAAATCATCTTATTATAATTTGTACCTATTGAGTTGTCTCAAGTTGGAATAGTGATGGTATCTAGGTTTGGATATGCTAATGGTTAACTAATTAGCACCTTTCACCACATATGCAGTGGAAGCACTTCTTGTTAGTATAATATATACAATCTAGTCAGATCTCAAAGAAAAGATGGCATGAGAAGTCTCTACATAACTCTAACAACTAAATTGAAATAAATGTACTAAGTGGGGGAGTATACTATATAGTAATATCAAGCAAATGAATTGTTTATTGGTTGCATTAGAGTGATAATAGATTTAATGTTATATCTCTGACGTACAAGCGCACATAGATTGGGCTCTTTGCTTCTCAAAAGAGCAAGGCCATATGTATAGTGACTTCATTGTTGTTCCTCGTATAATTAAGGCAGAATTGGATTGCGCGTAATGATCTCTCTTCCTACTGATACTTGATTTAATTAACTACAGGTTAGCATTACTTTAGGGGTGGTGGGCTCGGGTGTCAAAGACCGAATTGGAAAATGCAAGCTGGATTGGCAAGGCGGAAAGACTTCCTCCTTCCTTCATCCAAGTTGCATTTTCTCATATTATTGGGGTATGAAAAAGGTAGAAGGAAAATCATAGATCTCACGTGAGGTTTTTGGCTAGCATATCTCATGCTTTGAAAGTTTGAAAGAGAGTGGACTTTCAAGGTAATAAAAGGCAAGACAACTTTGATTTAAAATAATAATAACCTTAATTAAAGTAAAATATTTATGCAAATTATCTTATTTCAGATAACCCTTACTAAATACGCTCAAATGTATACCCAGATACAACCGACACAATACCATGGATTGGATCCATGATCAAGGTGTAGTACATGCAGTTGGACACATAATGTATGTGGTTACAATATACAAGTTTTCTTATAATAATGAGGAATGAAAATTAATTAGACAGTAGGACAACAGCCAGGGTTTTGTTTGTCTCTATAGTATTGATCTCTCATCAAGTGAGGTTTGGAAGTAGCATGTCGATGATGATCCTAATTGTCAATACCATTCTAAAATCGAAGGAGATGTTTTTGTAAGCATATACGCTTTCAGGATTTAATCATGAATGATATGGTTCATTGCATTATACAGAATGGTGGCTCCATAAGGAGATAGTGTACTAAAAAATGTTTGAGTATCTACCTGAACCAAAGCCTTTCAAAGTTTATATAGATGTGGATATGATGAGTGTCAACATTCTACTATATCTTCTCAACCCCTTCATGTTGCCTCATAATATTCTTATTGTACGAATGAATGAAGTAAGTAAATGTTGAAATAATCTCTCATTGAAGTCCTTTGAGGACATGTTCAATTAGAGAGGTTCTTTATCTTAAGCAATGGTTGTTTAAGCGTTAAAGGAAGCGCACTGGAAGCATGGGTCTGACCCATGTAAGAAGAAGAGTCAAAGAGTTAACTATACTTTTGTGACTTCCACACCAATGTCATCCAAAGAGTCAGATGAATGCCAATATGTCAACACGATGATATACTAAAAGTATGACTATCCATACTATCTAGAATCCTTAGAGAAGGACTCGGATAGTGCATCATCATATCATATATCTACATATCATCATCGAAATTGACTTACTTATTAGACAATATTAAAGTCTGAAAATGTATCTCATTCTTCTACTAGCATTTACAATTGGTTGCACATGTTTTAGAAGACTAGAAAACTTGAGCTTAAGGTTTATGGTCATCCACATGAGATTTGATGCAATTGTTGCAATAATCTCCATTGGATAGATAGACTAATTCTTTCTTTCTAGTGGGAGAGTCCTCAATCTTAGAGAATGTCTCTATGACCTAGATATTATAATAGATTAATTATTTATTTCTAAACGTATTAGAAATAGACATACATTCTGAGATAGATATATCATAAAGAGTTTTGATGGATATATTTCAGATAGTAATCTAACATCTAGAGAACTATACTAAATTAGAATAATAATGAATGATTCATTAACATTTCTAATACTGAAGATAAACCATAGAAGATCAAAAGGAGGATGAAGATATTTTGACAATGATCTGACATCAAGATTAGGAAGAAAGCCTATTGGTGAGATCAATAGACAAGTAAGACATAACTTTAGATTTTCTGAAAATTCAAAACTTACATACTTTGTGAATAATGTATTCAAAGTAGAATATCCGATGCATCCTTCTCTGGGAATGGTGTAAGATGTTGAGGTATTCAAGATCTCATAAATATTGATGTATATGGACCAAATATATCATAATGAACAATAATGATATGTGACATCTATTGATAATTATTCATGGTATGTGATTTCTTCTTTAAACATAGGGAACTTTTTGAGATGATCAAAGGTTTCATAATTTTGGTTGGGAACCAAAGATTGAAGGAAGATGAAAAGAATTTGATTTGACCAAGTTAGCTCGTACCTATTAAGAAGAATTCATAGAATGGCTTATAGAGAAAGGAATATTGTTCCTATCTCACTCCTTTAGACACACCTCAACTCAATGGAGTTGGATGAAGATACAATTGAATTATGTTTGACATGATCTGAACAATGATGAGTTTTAGCATAATTACCTCTTAGTTTCTGGGGATATGCAGTAGAGACTAAACTATGTATACTTAATAAGATTCCTAGCAAATCTATACCCAAAACCCCTTACGCTTTGAATCGACTACATGTACACCTTTAGGAATGTCTACATCATGCCAATTACAAATATTCCTAAGAGCCTCCATCTCCTCTTGCTTGGAACAAAACCACTTAAGACCAACAAAAACCTCATCAACATGCTTGGGAATCATAGAAGCAGATTGTGAAGAGATAAAGCACTTATAGTTTCCCCCAAGTTTATATTATCCAACCAATCTATTGATAGGATATCTCGTATACTCGGTGTATCTCAAGGGGTACTTTATGTGTTGTTGTCCATGCTTTTATGCAATAATATCTCATCTAACGATAATTAATCAACATCATCACCCTCAATATATCTAACACTTATTTTTAAGATAGGAGCTTGGAACATAATTCGTGTAAGAGGGACGTGGATCGTCCAGGAAAGGATCAATATTGGGATTTGTTTCTTATTTATTGGTTTGAAGCGGAGTATCTGGTTGATCTATCTTGTCATCATACTGAGTAGATGCACTTGGATGGTCCATAGATCCATCAACCACAACGTGAACATTTCCTTTACCATTACCTTGTGTCTGCCATGAAGGGAATACTTCTTAAATTAAGTCTCATGTTCAATGAAAGTGATATTTTTAATCACATGCTTCATTCCATTTTTTAGGTTGAAACATCTATTCTCCTTTTGAGAAGTTGAGTAAACTAAAAACAATTCTTTTATTACTAGTTCATCAAACTTCTTTGCACCTAGAGCGGAGTTATGAAAGTAGAAATACATCTAAAAGTGTTTGAAAGGAGAAAATGATTTACTACCAGGCTGAATCATTAGAAAATGAGTTTTCATGTTCGACACTATTGAGGGCATCTTGTTGATAAGAAAGGCACTTGCCAGAACTGCCTTGTCCAAAAATTCTTGGGAAGATTCTATTGGAAAATATATATACGCTAACCTCTAGAAGGTGTCTATTTTTCCTCCTTGCAACCTCTTTCTGTTGAGGAGTATAGATACATGAGATCTCATGAATAGTCCCTTTTGTATTAAACAAGTCTACCCGAAACTTAGACATGTATTCACAACCATTATCAGATTATAATTGTTTGACCACTTTCCCATATTATCTCGATCACAATAAATTGTCTCTTATAATGTTAAAAACATCTTTATGATCATAGAGCAAGTAGACAAATGTACAGCTCGAATAAGCATCAACAAAAGTATTAAATTACTTACAACCACTAGAGGATGTAAAATTATATGGACCCCAAACATCATAGGGAACTAACTCGAAAATCCCATTTATCTTTGTAAGTTTCATGGATGTGGTTAGCCATTATACAAATATGTCAAAAAAGAGTGTCAAACTTTCCATCTTTAAAAAATTGATGGAAACACCTCCTTAAGAGAACCAAAAAGATATATGACCTAGACTTTCTTGCCAATGCATGACTAATTGATGACAATCTTTCTCGTCCCTCATTCCTCGAATAACAGCAGTTAAAGCAGAAATTTTCTTAATCGGAGGGTTGTGTAAGTCATCAGAAATCAAACCAATCCCATTCCCATTCCCTATCATCAAGTCCTACAACATACACCGATAAAAAAAATCCGCAGTTCAGTTCTTTAGTTATCTTGCTAACAGAAAAGGGATTGAGAGGAATATCAGGAACATGAGTGTCATGGATCAAGAATTTGTTATGAAGAGATATACACCATTTCTCTACCATGGATATATAGGACTCAATAGAAAGAGCAACACGATCCTTACCCGAGGCGATTTTATAGGCTTTGAAGATCTTTAGGTCACTTGTCATGTGATCAGTAACACCACTATCACTAATCAATTATCCGCTCTTTATATTCATTGATGCACACATTATTACCTTTCTTTTTAAACATGATTGCAAGGGAATTGTTGGTGCCATATATGGGAACCATTAGAGTTCCTCCCCCCCCCCTTCTTATTTGCTTTAAATAATCCTGAAGTTCATGAATTTGATCAATAATGATTTTCTTCCTCTCTTGTTGTTAATTTAGTCAGATGCACTAGCCACAACCTTCTCGATCTTCTGATCTTATCACCCTTTTGATTGTCGTCTCTCTAGATGGATTTTCCAATAGAAATCAATAGTATGATCGTACTTTTTGCAATTAGGAACTTCATGTTTTGCTTCCCTATGTACCCTCATGTACAAGTGCATATAGTTCAATGTTCAAGACCTCAGTGCAATCTCTGTTACTCACCCTCAATTTAATGGTAAACATTCTAAATAATAGGAATAGTTGCCATATTCAGTATCTGGCTCCTAATATTCTCAAAGAATGAGTTTAGACTACCCAAAAAAACTGAAAGTCTATTCTTCCACTCTCTAACACAGAAGATCTTATAATCCATGTTGCACTTCCAATATTCCTTAGAATGGTTGTCTAAGTCTTCCCATTTAGACATCACAACACCATAATAAGCACTAACAGATTTCTCTTCTATCAAAGATTATAAATTTCTATATGAACAAATACCAGTTTCTATATGAGATAATATAGAGGATCAGATTCCACATACATGCTAAAAAACAAAACATTTTTTACCAACAAATGATCAATGAGAAATAAAAAAACAATTTCTAGCAACCATCAAAGCAATTTTTAGCAAAAAAATAATTCCACCGACATATAAATAGAAAATTACCAAGGGAGAAGAATGGATCATAACCCAAGTATGCAAGGCCACTCGCAATAGAAGAAAACCTTAGCTGACTTTCCCGATCGTCACCAACGACACCAATAGTCAGCAACAAATCACCTCTCAGTGATGCGCAAGAAACCTATGCAAGGAGCAATAGTGATAAGAACCACTCTGATACTATCTTGACAAAAAATACATGATTGCATGGTGGTTAATGTGGAAACCCTTCTTGCAAGAAAGGAAAAAACATGAGGGGAGTTCCTATCTAGGCTTGACAACTAGGTTTGTTTTGTTCTTGTTTTTCAAGAGAAAGAGTGAGAGCTACAATTATAGCCCCCTACGAAAAGGTAGATCCTCTCCCAAGATCCACCTACTTGTTTAACATGACACTCAATCGTAAACAAGGACAATCATGTTTGGATAAAGAATAAGGTGTTATGCATCATTCATACACACGAGATGCTATCGAGGAAAATTGACTCCAACAATATGTTGAGTTTGAGTTAGATCAATTTTAAGTTGTTAATTAGTAACCATAATACTTACAACTCGGTCTAATAATTTATGAGTATAACGTGAATTCTAGTCCCTTAAAAAATTAAGTTATGTGCTACAAGTTAGGTGCTTTCCCAAATCGTTCAAGGATTATCTCTTATAAAAAAACCTTAGAAATGGATTAATATTCGTTTCTAATTTGTCAAAAAATAAATCAAATGTTTCCGTTAGCATGACTCCAAAATTTTCAAACATAGGGTGAAGCATCCAAGTTGCCTTCTAAGGAGAAATGAACAAATTATAGCATCAAAATTTGTAGGAGCATGTTATATCCCACCTTGAAAGATGCCTTTCATAATTTCATTTACTTTAGAAAAATTAAGGAATAGTCGACAATATTTTGATAACTATAAGTGATAACATTGCAGAAAAGAAAAACTGTCCATGTTTTGTCAATTTTGAGGAATCAAAATATGATATTTATGTTAAGAGTTTTGGTCTCATCTACCAATTGGCTAGAAAAAATTCCCCTTTTGGCATTTAAAAGGGTAACTTTTAAGGAGAGGGAAAACATATTGGCTTTCCATCCCGAAAGAACTTGTGATTTTTTTGCACCCAAAAAGTCCCAAGATTTCGTTTTCAAAGGCGAGGAGATAATGAAAATCCTAGATACATAAATGGAAGTCACCCAATGAGAGATTTAATATAGCAAACACTACCTATTCTTTAGTTGGGTTAGGTTGATTGGATGGATTGTTTATTTTTGCATGTTTATTTTCAATCCCGAGATAAGTGAGAAAAATATTTAGAACCGAAAAATAATTTTTTGTTTGCTTCCATTTCAAATGTCAAGAAGATAAGTAGGTCATCTATGAATTTTACATTGATAATTTCATGGTACGATTCGGTGTGGAAAAGCCCTCAATGACTTCTATTTGGGAAAGTATTCTTAACATCCCATCAATAATTTAATATAGTATATTGAAAATTTTTAATAACAAATCTATCTAGAATAGGTGTTTTAAAATGTTTGAACTTTTTAATCACATTTTTTACCTCAGTCAATGTCAAGAAAGAAATAATTTCCTTTTTATTTCAATCCGTCCAAATCAATTTCAAGCCTATAATGTATGTTATATAATCATTTGTGTACTCGTACATCCAATATATAAAGAGTTTGGGGGAGCTAACTTAGCTTTTCCATCCCATTTCGTCCGTTTTTTTATTTTTTTGAAAATTTCTTTCGTGGAATTTTATCACTATATCCTTATATTATGTCATTAAAATTTCATGCGAAACAGAGACTCCTACGATCTTCATCCACACAGTCATTTTTTAATGGTAACAGAATTGCTAAAAACAACTCCCTCTGGTTGGAGGACGTAGGAGTCTATGTTTTGCACAAATTTTTAATGACATAAGGGATATATTGATGAAAATCAATGAAAGAAATTTTCAAAAATAAAAATAAAAAATCGGACGAAATGGGAGGGGCCAAGCTAGCTCCCCCATGGGGCCAACCCCATTTTACCCATATATAAAAGAGGTTGATGGGGCTACCCCCACCCTTATTTCGTCGGTTTTTTTTATTTTTTTCGAAAAATATCGTCATATATATTCATCCTTATATCCCTCCTATATGTCATTCAAATTTCGTCAGAAACAAACACTTCTATGGCCTCCATCTAGACAATCATTTTTAACGGTAACATGATTTTTTAAATCGACACCATCTCGATGGAGGCCGTAGGAGTCTCTGTTTCTGACGAAATTCGAATGGCATATAGGAGAGATATAGAGATGAATATACATGAGATATTTTTCGAAAAAATAAAAAAAATTGACGAAACACCCCATTTTATCCTATATAAAACCCATTTGGAACTTCAAGCATGTCCAACTTGTACCTCCAATATATTTTTAATTTTAGAGTAAATTTGTTGAATGGGATATTAATGATAGAATGGTCAAATGTATACTTTTCTAGCTGGCGGAAGTTGACTAATATTTATTTATATTGAGATATAGATGATGGTAAACAACTACTTATTGTTGGGGATGGCTTTTTATATAGACCTGCACAAGGATGTCTGAACAAGGTCGGTGTAAGTAATTACCTAATTTCTCAAAGGAAATATCTATAAAACCCTCACTATTCTAAAAAGGAAACATAAATTTAATAAAAAGGATTTAATGGGGTTGCCCCTAGAGGCTTGTTTGGTTACTAGGTTGGGTTGGATTGAGGCATCCTCCTCCTCTGAATGGTAGCTGCTTGGAGGATTAGGATGGTTGGAATTATACTTGTGATGTGATATGACATTGATTATGTGTTATATTAAATTTTTTAATGTTTATAATATATTTTTATGTTAGTAATTTTATTTGAACATGGTTAAAAAATATTACATCAAAGAAATTGTAGGATCAATATAAGTAATCCCAACCCATGAATGCAAGGTTGGAGCTAGGGGTATGCAAGGGTACCTTGGTGTGCCCTGGCAACCAAACATGCCCTAAGGGGAGCTACCTTGGCTTTCCTCGCCTTATTTTCCCCATTTTTTATTTTTTATTTTTGAAATTTTCTTCTGTGAATACTCATCACTATATCCCTATATTATGATATTCAAATTTTGTGTGAAACAAAGACTCCTACGGCCTCCATCCAGTTCCAGACAGTCAATTTTTAACGGTAACAGAATTGCTAAAAACGACTCTATTTCGATGAAGGTCATAGGAATCATTGTTTCGCATGAAAATACCATAATATAATGATATAGTGATGAATATTCATAAAAGAAATTTTCAAAAAATAAAAAAAATTGAAAAAATAAGAGGAGAAAGCGAAGTTAGCTCCCCCATTTTACCTTAATAAAAATGTACAAAACGGGAAATATTAATTACATTAATTTATCGAGTACATATAATCAGGGTTCTGTTCTCAACAAACAGACAGTGACATTCATGGTTTGTGTTCATAATCATGTCATTAATTAAACCGAAAATAATTATCTCTATCGGATGGAGTCACCGCCACAGGAACCAACCACAGACCCATCTCCAAAATCCGCGTCAAAGATCCCAACTTTCTAGCGATTCCTCATTCCTAGGCCTCAGCTTCGAGTTGGGTACTTGCATTTTGCTGCAAATCTTTCGGATTTCGATGGGCGCCGGGGCCTCGAGCGCCGCCAGCGTGGATGGCGAGGGCCACCAGGGCCTGGGCGAGCTGCCGGAGAGCTGCGTGGCCCTGGTGCTCTCGCACCTCGATCCGCCAGAGATCTGCGGCGTGGCGAGGCTCAATCGGGCCTTCAAGGGCGCGGCGTCGGTGGATTTCGTGTGGGAGAGGAAGCTGCCGGGGAATTTCGACTACTTGGTGGAGAGGGCGGGATGGGGCCGCGATGACGGTGGAAGAAAGGGGATGGGGAAGAAGGAGATATATGCGAGTTTGTGCAGGCCTGTTCCCTTTGATGGTGGCGCAAAGGTTCGATCTTGTTGCTTGGTTCTTGTGTTTTCTTCTTTGTGAAAAATTAGGGCTCAATTTTTTGTTCTTCAGTTGTAGGTTTTGCGTTGGATGGTTTAGGTGTAATGGGAGAATTTCTTGAAAGTAAATTGAATTCATTGAAAACTGACAATAAATAATGTTGTTCATTAATATTCGATTTGTACCAAAAGGGAAATGAAAAAAAAAAGATTCAGGTCAGGTCTTTAGACTGTGGTTCACCTTTCTGGAGCATTGTATTGTATAATGAATAGAAATATCTAGCTGAACCAATGCAACTGCTTCAGGAAGTTGAAGAAATGCTCTTCCTATCTGAACTTTTCAGGGTGTTGGATTGAAAAAGGCTAAAAGAATTTTGTAACTCACTGATTGATTGAGTCTATACCCACTTAATGGTCTAGTGGTAGTACAGTGTGTCTACCACACAAAAGATCAGGGTTCAAATCCCAATCTTGCAGTGGTTGTGTTAGGTAGTCGACGGCCAGCGTAAAAAATAGTCGAATCTTTCAACATGGATTAGAGCAAGAATCCATGTAGCCGGCCCTACTTATAGTGGGAGAAGGCTTAGTACATTTTACTGATTGATTGAGTCTCGCTTGTTAACTCGAGAGAAATTGATGAAACTAGGATTTGAGCATTTTGGGGGTTTGGATCAATTACGTTATGGTTGTTGTGTGCGTCTCCACTCCAAAGTTGATAAAAATGGTTTTGGACTATATATTTAACCTTTTCCATTTTTAAGTTTTTTAGTGCAATTTGAAGTTAGTATAAGAATTGTAAGTTTGATCAATCTGAGCTGTTTTATCCAAACAGGACCCACGTGCAAGTACAGGCTAAGGAATAAACTTAGTAGGGGGCAAGAAATAAGGAATTACTTGGTAGGGAACAACGAAGCAAGGAATGACTTTTTAGCAGAACCAATGTTTAGCTTGGCAGTTAGGAAGTAAGGGAACTAAATATGTGTTATCTCAGAAAATTCATTCGTTATAATCCTGTCATATGGTGTGTGCTTATTTGTTAGATTTGAAGATGAGAATGCATGCTTGCAGTAAATAACAATTTGCAATCACAGAACCCTTCAAAAAAATCGCAATCATAGAATTGTAAGGACGTGATATTTTATCATGAAGTAAAAGAGGGAAAGAGGACGACTTGTGATCTTATCTTCATTGAGTGGGATTATTTATCCCTGATGAAGTCGTTCAAAAGAAAAGTTTAGCTCGAAATTTCACAGTAAAGATTGAGTTGTAAATATTTGTAAACTCCTAGTCCAATCTCAGAACGTCACCTTATACCCAGTTTCTTGACCTTGTTGATCCACAGATGTTTCTTTGATTCTACAACTGCATCGGTTTGGATCCCACTTCCATTTTTTCTGGGATTTTCTTATCATAGGTTAACTCATGCAAAAGAAAGTTAACTTTGATGTATTCAACTAAAGGCAAATTTTCATTATAAACTTCGAGTTCTACATTGAATGTTTATAAACAGAAAAAACTCATAATCCAAACTCAGAAATTTGCCATTAAACCCAATTTCTTGAACTTCTTGCTCCGCAGGATATCGATTCTGATGTTCCTTAATTTCTGTCTGTATTGATTGTATCTCGTCATTATAGGTGTTCTGGTTGGAGAAGATTAAGGCTGGATTTTTCATGTCCATATCTTCAAAGGAATTATCTATTACAGGAATTGATGACAGGAGATATTGGAATCATATTCCAACAGAAGAGACGAGGTATTGCATCAAGGCTTGTGGCTTTTTTTAGTTGTTTACTTCCCGATTCCAAGTTGATGGTAGGTCCTTTTCGAACCTTTTTAGGTTGGGAGTTCATTTGTCATAATTTTTTATCATCCCTGTATGAAAGAATACAGCTGTCCCATTTATAGGCACTTACTCATAACCTGTGTATTCACGATACAGTTGTGTATGTATCAAACAAATCCTTTTATTGGAGTTGTCCTGGCTAAAGGAGCATATTAATGTAGTTATACTAGTTGTAGAAGCTATCTTTTGTCATTATTCTCTTTGCTTTTCCTACTGAATGTTATTTTATCCTCACAAGAAAGTCCATGCCTTTTTTTAAAGCACTTGGTTCTTGTTGACATGATGATAAGATTTGATTTGTCAAAATGCGCGGAATGCATCCATAACACATCACTCTCTACTTATGGAATAATTCTCGTACACTTGTATAAGATAAAAGCAGTTTTGATTTGCTATCTGCAGGTTTCATACAGTGGCTTACGTCCAGCAGATATGGTGGTTCGAGGTAGACGGAGAAATTGAGTTTTGCTTCCCCTTGGGAACTTACAGCCTATTCTTCAGGCTCCACATTGGTCGTGCTTCCAGGAGGCTTGGCCGCCGTATATGCAGCTACGAACACGTGCATGGTTGGGACATAAAGCCTGTGCGCTTTCAAGTATCAACGTCATGTGGGCAGCGTTCAGTTGTGGAGAGCTACCTGACCGAGCCGGGGAATTGGGTCCATTACCATGTTGGCAACTTCATCGTTGAGGATTCAAGTGTGCCAATCAAACTGAGATTCTCTGCAGCTCAAATAGATTGCACACACAGCAAAGGGGGTCTCTGCGTGGACTCTGTGTTGATCGCTCCTAGTGGCTTTAGGCCTGAAAAGGGGGTATACTAGTCAGAATCTGGATACAAGATTTGTTGTATGACTTAAAGTAGGAGCAGGGATTTCAGAGTTTTTGGGTGAAGATTTCTGCTTATGAGCCTGTCCAGAGAGATGTGAGATGATAAGGGAGTTATCCCTCTGTATGAAAGGTGTTCCTTTTGGATTCATCATATAACAACACAGCTTGATCAAGTTTGTATACAAGATGATCACACGCTTCCCCATTGGATCCTGCTGCATATCCTGGTTGAGCTGTTATGGGTCCTGCATGGGATTATGGGTATATATGAGTACAACGGTGCGCGTGGTTTTTTATGATGGAAAGTATATCCTAATGGATATAGATAATAGATCAACGTAACACGGACTACATAGCTAGGTAATAATCTGACTGGCAGGTTTATGATAATTGATTGTTAGTTTAAGCAGATTTGATGATATTGATATAGAGCATTGTCAGTTGATGTATCCTGTTATTGTCAAAACTATAGTGTAGCGACATGCCTATTGTCCCTAATCAAAATAGTAAAAGCTGAACATGACTTAGACCTCTGATATTTTTTCATCGTGCAGGTAATCATGTATTGCAATGTCAACTTCAGGACAATCTTTTCATTGGCATGCTCATGCAATCTCTGTGGAAACTCTATTGCTAGCTCAAGCTTCACGATGCTTTTTCTTTTATCTCGAGATTTACTCCCACTTGCGTGAGCTAAAGTTGCAGCCACTTCTATCATGCCTCGTCCTCAATATGTTGCTTGTGCATCACCTTCACAACCTTGAAGATCCCTCGTGATCCGACTCAGAGATATACATGTTGAAATTTCGATAATAGTAGGATCCAAATAAAACACTCCCAACTTTCTCTTTTACTTCATTGGAAGCATCTCACTGGAATGGTTCTAATAACTCGAGTTTTCATGAATACGAAAAATGAGAAAGTTATGATCTTTTTAGTGTATGTAGTACTAGACATCAATCAAATCATTTTTTGTGGATTTGCTCAAGGATTTTCCCAAGATCTGATTTTCTCAAATAAAAAAATCCTTGGTATTAACTGGGGGACAGTAGGCATCACTCCATACTTTCTTTCTCCGCCTTTTTCTTCCTAGCTAAACGAACTCCATTGGTGAGCGACAAGTATTAATCGATTCTGAAGTCAACTCATGCATATATCGAACACCGTTGCCGCATCCCCTACCTCCTTCCTCCAGTTGCAACAGCCAACCCTGAACCCAACCTTTTTGATCGTCTCCGTCCTCCCGGTAGATCTCATCTTTTCAAACTCCCATTTAACCATCTCCTGTGCGCAACAACCTGAACCCATCACCTCCTTGCTTGCAATTGTAGAATTGAACACCATTATCCCAACCTAATGGATGCTCCCCATCCTTCCTCTCCAACCTAATCCCATAACCCAACTCTATCCCTATCTCCATCATCACGCTCGTAACAACCATGAAGAACCACCATGCAAAAACCCAATCCCCTTTATCTCATCCTCAGGCGACATATACCTAACTACCATAGCCGAACAACCAAATCCCCAATCACCCCATGACCTCGAAATGCTTTATTTCGCTTTATTTCGTTTTGTTCCCGTTCTTCATTTCCTTCTTTTCAAATGGGGGGAATGGGGGTCGGGGCTTTGCGGATTCTCCGAAATCTTTATGTAACAGCACCTTTTCCTTTCTCCCTTCACTTGACATCTTTCATCAAGTTTCATCAAACCTCTCCCGAGCCTACCTGTCATATAAGCTCTTTATCCCTAACCTCCAGCAACCGGAAAAACCAACCCAAACCATCTTCTATGACCCCCTCTCTTCCCTATAAAAAACCCACTCCCTCGACATGAATAATGATATGCCATCTCTAACCCTAATATATATATATAGAGAGAGAATTGGAGGCTTCGTAATCGGTAACACCAATTTGAAATCCCTCCGACGATGACCTTTATGGGCAAGATCCACGGAGCTCCACATCTTCGTGTTGCGGTGTTGCTCCTCATCAGACCAACCTTGAGTGCATGAGAAAAGAAATAAAACTAAATAAAAAATAGAAAATTACTTCAAATGCAAAATGCTCAAAATGAAAAATATTGATCTCAATGAAATCTATAATGTTCGTGAAGAAATCAAATGCATAAGAAATCAGAGGATGAGATATCTGAAATTTGTTCTACACTTATTTTCATTTTTATTTCTGATAGATTGGATGTCCTAACACTTCTTAGGATCTAAGGATGAAGCATAAAAAATCAGATTTTATATATGTCGAAGACATTCCTTAACAATGTGATTTAGTTCCTCTTCTTATTGAGTATTTGTAATGAACTTAATGACAAGAATTGAAGGCGCAGTTTAAATCTAAAAGGGATTTTATCACTTGTGCCCCTCCGAGATGTCGCAATATCAGTTATACCCCTATCTTTTTGGTAATATCAGTTGTGCCCCTCACTTCTTTCTCCGTCATCAGTTGTGCCCTTCCGTCAGATTGACCGTCAAAAAATTGAAATAACCATAGTTTACTCAAACCATGGTGTGGCTAAGAGGGGTATTATGGTCAGAATAAAATCAAATGAGGAGGAGGGTTGGGGAGGAGGTTCGAGGCTGTGGAGGAGGTGCGGCCTGGCGGCAGTGGCCGGGGGAGGTGCGTGGCTGCGGGAGGAGGTCGGCTTCACGTGCGCACAGGCGGCGCGAGCGCGGTGCGGAGCAGGGGAGGTGGCGGTGCGGGACAGGGGTGAGCTTCTTACCGCCATGGACGATTCAAAGCATTGGCAATATCCCCTAACCCTATAGCAGTAAATTTGAATCCCATTGTAAAATGAACTCAGAATAAACGAAATCCTAAATGGCAGGTTCCTTGAGAAATTTAAGCAAATACAGGGGTAAGAAAATCAAACATCATCTTATTGATTCAACAGCAATGGGACATGGTCTTTTTTTAAGAATCAAGGGGAACTTGTTCAAAGAATAATGACTTGATTGCCGCATGCAATTCCTTCCTTGGAGAACTACAACCATCCCCATTGAGATAAACAGAGTGGCAAGCTCGTCCTGTAGCGAGAAACCCATCTATCAAAGGCTTGGGAAGGAGCGGATTCTGGAATTTGCTTCCGTTGATTTTCTTCCAAGCTCCGTTGAATTTACTGCTGGAGAAAGAGGAGGCTGAGGAAGATCAGGCTTCGGCTTGTTGTTGCTGCAGTGAGAGGAAGAGTAAGCGGAGGAAAACGAGGAGGAGGAGGGTGCAGCTATTTGCTGCTATGGGAGGAAGAGGAGGCAGAGGAAGATCAGGTTTTGGCTTGTTGTTACTGCAACGAGAGGAAGAGGAAGCGGAGGAAGACGAGGAGGAGGAGGGTGCGGCTATTTGCTGCTAAGGGAGGAAGTGGAGGCGGAGGGGGGGAGCGGCTTGCTGCTTCCTGCTGCTGCTGGACGAGGAGCTACGGAAGGAAGATGAGGCTTTGGTGAGGGCGGTTTCGAGTAAGGGGCGGAGTGGCTGGAGGGGCTGGGTATGCGGGCGGAGGAAGGGAATGGGGGCTGGAGGAGAGGGGCGGCGCCGGGGAGGGGAGGGGGTGGTGCGGGGCAGGAGGTGCAGCCCAGGGGGAGGTGGAGCAGGGGGCGGCGCCGGCAAGGGGAGGAGGTGCGGGGCTGGGAGGGGTGCAGCCCAGGGGGAGGGGGAGCAGGGGGTGGCGCCGGGGAGGGGAGGGGGCGGCGGGCAGGGAGGAGGTGCGGGGGGGGGGGGGGGGGAGGAGGAGAGGGGGTGCGGGGAGCTCGGGGGGAGAGGGAGGAGAAGGAGGTTGGAGGAGGAGGAAGAACATGCGGAAGAGGAGGATGAAGAAGTGGACGGGGAAGAAGGAATAAAATGACCACATAACCTTTTTTTAAAAAAATAATTCCGCTTATGTCCTCAAAGTTAACATCCGTTTGCACTGTAGATGAACGATCACTAACTCGAGGGACACAAGTGAAAAAATAGCAAGAAGTGAAGAGCACAACTGATATTACCAAAAATATAGGGGTATAACTGATATTACGATATCTCGGAGGGACACAAGTGATAAAATCCCAATCTAAAAATACTACAAGACATGTTGTAAAGATCTATACATTGCTTCAAAAGTGTGGAGGCAACAATATTTACATATGAAGATATTGTTAAGAACTTTTTCCTTTTGGAATATGTAAATATTCCATAAAATATGTAATTCTTCCATACAATATACCATCGTACCTTCATAATCTATGTGTTGTATTTTTCATTTTATATCTAATTAGAACAATTAACATCATAATAATGGATTTGTAAGTTAGTGGTATATAATATTAATTAGCATAATCACATTTGTATTTTGTACTGCTATGTTTTCTCAGATAAAGTAAATAACACAACTTCTTTTGTAAATTTACAACACCGTTACGTAACCAATAACACATTATTTGTAACATGTAAAAGGCAATCTCTATTTCATAAGAAGTATTGGGAACTGAAAACACATCATATGTGTATTTGTTTTTTGTAGGAATCAACTATTTTTAAGTAACCAATAAACCATCTTCACCAGTAACATTATTTGCAATATACTACCATGATTTTATAAACGTGTAGTACGTGATAGCAACTAGCATACTAACATTTGAAATAAAAAACTTTCTTTGAATTTCTATTGTTCTATCTAATAGTAATAACTATTCTTTTTGTAAAGTCTATAGTAGTCATTTGTAGTTATTAAACCATCATCTGTAACATATTAAAAACTATGTGTACTATTAATAGCAACTAACTATCACTTGTTACCATCATTTTGTAACAAAGAATTGTGATTTTGTAAATTTGTAGCATGTATAATCATGTCATACCATTATTTGCAGATAATAAAACCTTTTGTAATGCAACACTTCTTCTTTCACAAACTTCAATAGTATTCATTCGTATCTAATAAACCACCATATATAACAAATTCAAAGTTATTTGTAATTTCTTGTAGGTATTAATAACTAATAACTTATCACTTTTACAAGCTAAATGTTAAGACATAACATAAAATAATTTATGCAAGCTCCTTAGCAAAACACAACAACAAATAAATAAATATGTATTGTATCCATCATTTACCATAGTAATAAATAAAGAACATGTATGCGAACTCATAACATCTATTCATAATTTGGCATATATGTGACTCCTTGGTAAGGAATTATGGCATATATGGTTCTTCAATGATGGAGATGATGAATCCTTTATAATGATACGAAGGTTCTTATGCATGATGGAAGGGATGTAAATGAATATTGATTGCGGTGGACATAATAGTCTGTTCGTTTGATGGAGATGATGACACACATGGATCGTCTGCATACTGGTGGAGATGATGGTTGCACGTGCGTGAGATGGTTAGCTGGGAGATCCTTTATTGTTTAAAAATAAAATAATTTAAATCAACAAATAATAACACTATAAGTATAACTTTTGTAATTTTGATTCACTAATGTATTATTTATGTAGAAAGTTGTAATAATAAAGAAGAGAGCTGTAATTTTGATCCATTTCGTAGTAAATAATAACACAACACATGTAACTTTTATACTTTTCATCAGTACAATATTTATGCAGAAAGTTGTAATAATAAAGAAGAGAGGTGTAATTTTTATTCATTTAATAGTAAATAAAAACACAACATCTATAACTTCTTTTCACCCATGCATTATTTATGCAGAAAGTTGTAATAATAAATAAGAGAGTTATATTTTTTGACTCGCTTAATAGTAAATAATAACAAAACACCTGTAATTTCTATACTTTTTGCACACAATTTATGCAGAAAGATGTAATAGGAAAGACAAGAGTTGTAATATTGATTTATTTAGTGGTAGATAATAACATGGCATCTGTAACTTTAATTCGATATGTTCGATAGTATATTTCAAATAATTTATAATTTTGTTTACATATTGTGCATCTTTTTCCTGAGAAATCAGAATAAGATCGAATCTTCTTCATTCAGTTTATCCATCCTTAAGATTTTTTCTGCATCCATATTTTCAAACTACCTTTTGAAATGCAAAATGTCTAAGTTTTTTTAATAAAATTGAGACCATAAACAAAGAAATTGATCCATCAAAACATGATCGATAAAAACTAGAACGACAATGGAACAATACATGTTGTCAAATACCAGATCAACAAGCATTTCTTCTTTCTTTCTTTCATTCATTTCTCCTCTTTTCCATTGTCGGCGAATCAAAACTTTTAAGAAAATAATACTAGGTGATAAAATGAATAACGGATAATGTACTTATAGATCTTATAGAGAGATCAATACCACAGTTATGAATGGCGAAAATACTGTCTGTTTTGGAATATACATCAATGTTGCATTCTTTAAATATGGAAAAAATAATGAAAATGTGGGGGATTAAGGTTGATATGCATTGAGCGAATAAAATAGATATAAATGACATAATAATGGAAGGAGTTTGTTATAGGAGATATAAACGCAACTAAAAAGGATAAGTTGGCTGAAAATCCGTGTGCGTTGGATGATGATTTAATGGATTAGAACGATCGCTCACAAGGATGCTAATGATCTTAGGCGTCATTGGAAAATTCCTCTCTTTATATATGTACATTTTATATCATCATTTAAATGTAGATACATATACTAATGAATATGAAAAATATGTTATTGTATCCTCGAAAATAAATATGGATATAAAACATATACAAATCAAAATAGATGATAACAGAAATGCTACTTTGTAGATTAACTTAAATAATATGTGAATTGAATAGCTTATCTTGTTACTAATATATTGGGCGTATTTATTTCGTAAAGGGTATCTCAAATATGGTGAATAAGAGTATAATGTTTTTTAAATGAAAGGAAAATTTTAAAATTTTATATCGAAATAGATATACATAAACACACACATATATTCACATCAAAATAATAATGGTATATGCATACCATTTAAAATCGATATTGATGCAAATAATAAAATATAGATATAATGGATACAACAACTTATCGAATATAGATATACTTTTGTATCCATTTACATTCCTATGCACAAAAGCATTGCGTTGAAATTTCTCTATACTTTAGGTTTTGTGTTTTTTTATAATATTATCATATATGTGAGTTATTTTGAAAGCTATATATAATTGTTTTCGGCTAAGTATATTTATTTGGCTTGCAATTCTAAGTCATGCTATTGATTAGCATTTAGTTATATGACCACATCAATTAAATAGTTTGCTACCACAAACAAAATAAGTTTTTTATTTAAATATCAACGTATACTCACCATTTTACATAAAATACATTTGCAAAGTGCAAAATAACAAATATACATACAAGATCCTCCATTTTACAGAAATGATTTTTATTAATACATGTTTGTAGGAATATTCATATAAAATCACAAATTTACATGGCTGTTTTTTTTTATAAAAACTATTGTAAATGTGTGTCAAAATTTTAAAGTAATTTTCCCTTAAATTATGCAATCAATGAAATCCAACAAATACTAGCAACTAAAATGAGAAATAATGCCGAAAATACAGTAATACCTCATTTGTTTGATCACTCAAGTAGAATTTTGTGGTTTAATTGTTTGCTCACACAAGTAAAAAATCTTGGCTTAATCGTGTGACATGTTTTTCTAATTGTACCCCCTCAACCCTCCTCCATATATGAAATTGGCTCTTTATCCCCTCATGCTTGCAATTGATTTATAAGTTGAATAATACATGTATTAATATCACACACTTCAAGATTTTCATACGTGACACTAGTTTTAAATAAAAATTACTTATATTAGTTATATAAAGTATAAATAGTATTAATAAAATCATTGGTACTTATTAAATACCATTAGAAAATTCAATGTATAAAGAGAGAAATGGATCATAGACCGATCTATGAATGGATTTTGAACATAGATTTTTGAACTTCGGTATGTTGGGTCCGACCCATGGACCAAGCCGACCCGCATTTTGACGGAGTCTTACAAGGAGCACTAATAAGGGCGTGAATGCAAAAAAAAACCCTCCCACATAAATTAAGCGATCTCACTAAAGGAGAGGTGGGGGAAGCAATGGCTGTTGCGTTGAGCCCATCCGTTGCGTTGGCCCCTCACCCCCTCACCCGCACCTCCGCCTATGCCCACCCCAACCGCCTCTCCGCTCTATCGCCTGCGCACCTCCGAGCCGCCCCCAACGGCCGGAAACGCCTCGTGGGTCCCGCCGTCGCCGGGCGCAACCCCGGTGGTTCCCGGACGGAGCCCGAGCTCTCCGTCCTCCGCTTCACCCTCGGTGAGCTGATCGTGCTTGACGCTCTCTAAATTTTAAGCTTTCGTGTAAGGTTTCCTCGTCTGATCGTCTCTCTCTCTCTCTCTGTGTGTTATTGTGTCGGGTGGGCGGGTGATTGCAGGGATCCCAGGGTTGGACGAGGCCTACCTGCCGAGGTACATTGGCACGGCGCTGGGATCGTTGCTGCTGCTCAATCACTTCGTTGGGTCTAACGGAGATGTCACCGGAGCTCAGCTGGTGAGGAGGGTTTGCTGGGGGTTTCGGGTTCTCGTTTTTGAATGCGTTGGATTGTGAAAGTTGGGATCTTGTAGAGGACGGAAGTGGTGGGTGTGTGCTTGGCGGCTTTCTCTGTTGTGATTCCTTATCTGGGGAGATTTCTAAAGGTACGTCCTTGCTGGATTTTTTTATTCGTTGTCTGTGAACTGTGTTTTACTGGTGGTATAATCCGGGCTTGATGGTGGAGTAGCCGATGAGCGATTCTATGAAAGTAGGGATTTTCTGAGCGATGGATAAGGAAGACTTTTTTGTCTTCTATGGGTTACCCTTGGATAGACCCCATATTTGTATTGAATTTGCCACTGCAAAATAGATGACATTTTCACTTTGAGTTGGCGTTATAGCACATCTGTCAGTATTGTTGTAACTACGATTTTAAAAAGCGAACTAGATATCAAGCCGGTTAGTTTTGAAATTCACGGTTAGACCAATAGGATGGACCAGTTCAAGAGATTGTATGCTCGTGTAAGAATGTAAGAATATAACATATTCACAAGTTCACACTAAGAACATTACACAACCACAAATTCATAAGTTTTTTTAAAGCAAAAAGGATGTCGTGTCATAAAGTAACATGTATGGCTAATATAGTGTATTGTGTGCATGTGTTTAATGTGGGGATACATGAATTTGGGATTATTATAATATAGTTGGTTAATTTTAGAAGTTTAGGAGTTTATATATAGTTATGTTTAATATTAATTTTTCTGAGTATTTTCTCTATAAATTAAGGATTATGCCTCAAGAACCTCGAGGTATGTGGCATTCGTTCGGTCAGGCGGTCTGAAGCAAGTAAGCGGGCATGCGGAAGTATATGCGGAAGTATATGCGGATTGTGCGGTTTTTATTATTTTAATAAAAATAATTAAAAAATAATTAAAAATTTAATAATTAATTCAAATACTAGATATTTATGTTAAAACATAACATGTAAGTAATATGAAGTGAATATTTTTTTGTACAATATGATTTCAACCAAAGGTCCAAAAAATCTATATACTATTGTTGTTATTCATATCTACTTCCTTGTTGTTATTTATCGTCTTTGTACCGTGTATATGATAATTAAAAACCATTAGCATATCTCAAAAAATCTACACTACTCTCTTGTTGATTATTCTTACAGAAACCACTAACATTTCAGTATTTTTTAATAAAAAAGTAGCATATTAGTATATCATCACATGCTGATTATTCTAAGAAAAGAAAATTCTAGCCCACTAAAAATAGATTTGATAACTATAATGCGAGAGACATTGGGTTTGCTTTGGGGTTTTAAGGGAAATAAAGCTATCATTTTTTCGGGAGGAGTGTTCCAATACAAAGGTGGCCACATATGCATACTCGGGCTGCATATACCCTCTGAGCTCATATTGACCTCATATTCAAACTCGGTTAGTTAGGGGGCCCGAGTAGGCATATGCGGCCGCCTGGGCTGCCTTTCTGAACACTGTATCAGAGCAAGTTTATCTTGGATTTGATCTTCGAGATTCATTTTTATTTTGATTATTGCCATCATATGTATTTTTTGAAGTTCGGTGTGATTGGCGAGTTATCGCAATCCAAAGATGGAAGAGCCTCTTGAGATTTCAAGCAAGGCTACAAAACTGTAGGTTCCGGTGAAACTTGCAATGGTTATACGATGATTATAAGACGATTGTTGGAGAAGAATATGTATTCCAAGCAATCGATGAAGTCGTCCTCACTTCATGAAGTGTGGGAGTTGAAGAAAAAAATAAGGTTGTACACATGCAACACATATGCGACGATGTTGCAATGAGGAGGACCACACTGTGATCGAGCAAGTTTGGCAAAGATCATGTGGTGAAGGGTTCCCTTTTGGAACCTTAGATATGAAAAAAAAGATGTTAGGTTCGTCGAAGCATAGACTATGCTTGAGGAGCTCGAAGAAGATGTAGCAAAGGCTGTAATATCTGGAGATCCTGTTGTGGTGCCGGTAACATGAGTCATTATCTCCCTCAGACGAGAGACAATATCATCAAGGCGTGAATCTATCTGAGGAGCTGAACTGTCTGTAGGCTCAATTTGCTCGACCACATGAGTAGATGCGGGGTGTCCATGCTTCTGATAACATGTATCCTCAAAGTGACTTGAACGACAACAATAGGTGCACGTGCCACACCGACGTCCACATCCTCTGCCACGGGGGCCACAACCTCTGAATTGTGTAGAATCTCTCCTGTTGCGAGATGCAACCATCGTTAATGATGTTTGCGTGGTGGTGAGTGGTGGGATAAGAAGCCTGCTGAGGCGATTGTAAGCTTCCTTCATGGGAGGTATGATCGTGCCTGTAAGAACCTGTGTGCGTGCGACCTCATACTCCGAATCCATGACTGTCAAGAAAACGTGGAGTTCCTGTATGCCATATGCTGCTCTGTAGAAGTGGTAACATGTATGAAGTTGTAAAGCTTCTTAAACATGCCGGTAAGCGAAGGGTAGAATATATGCAGAGGATGACCATTCTACTTGGACATGTATATATATCAAACTGTAGTTGAAGAATCTTGGCCTCGCTCTTTTCTTGGGAATACGTGATTGCTGGAATATTCCACATCGCTTTGACTATGGGTTGGTTCACAATATCGGTGGTAATCGGTAGAGGATCTCAACCGTTGTTTCGAGGCACATCTGATGTGGGAGCGACGACATGGGGGAAGGTTTGGCGGCGATGTGGCCCTATTAAGCCCGTAGCAGGTAATAGTGCGAGGCTTGTTGACGACGGAGGCAAAGGAGCTGCTAAAGCTTAGCCAAGGTCAAAAATCCCAACTTAATTAGCGACACCCATGTAGCTTCGATGGTCGGGTAAATTTTCGCCTCCTGAACAAGGTTCGGGTGCATGGGATACCTATCTCGCGGAGAAGAATTGAAATGGTGAGGAAGGTTCTGAATGGGGTCGTGCCCATGGTTGGAATCGTCAAGGATGGATGTACGGCGGGCAGAGAGCCGGACCTTGTTGTTAGCGTCAAAGACTTCAACCCTCAGATGTTAGGTTGGAGGCATGGAAGGAAATATCGGCGATATATCGGCGATATATCAACGATATATCGATATCGACATGTGACCGATATGGGAACTGATATGGTGATATATCCCGATTTCCAGACATTTCTTCACAAAGGCTCGTCAATATAGGCGATATTTCGACGATATATCATCGAAATATCATATCGATACAATATCGAAACAATATCGATATCGATACGACCTTCCATGGTTGGAGGAAAGTGCTCATTCATGGCGTAATCTTGGAGATTGAAATTGCATATGTTGGCTCCGGCTTCGTCTCCGAGAAAGCGGGGACCCTGATGAACGAGTCCGTTAAGACATGGTCAGAGGTAGTCAGAGAAGGTACGGTGGTGCCGTCGCCAGAAACGTTGGAAGGCGAAACATTGGGGAAAGATTGATCGCCCCGAAATGGTAAGTGAGGAAATCAAGGGTCATTATGGGCCAAACCTTCAGGGGTGGGATGTGCAGATCCCCAGAACCCGTTTCGTTTCTCGATATAGAATGCAAAGGGGTGGCCATTTCAAACCTGGAGGTGCTCACCACTTGGAACTTGTGTCTCAAGCCAACTCAAGGGACACAGGGGAGTATTAGGCGGATCTCCAGTGAGGAGAATTCGATAGACTGTTCGAAGTTGGATCCTGAACGGCTGAACCTGGAGGCCATCCTTTTGCAGAGCGGGAGGCAGACCCGGACACACACTCGATTCTTGAAGATCCGAACCCAGCGGATGCAATCCACATAGCGTTCAAACAGTCCTTTGCGGATCCGAGAGTGGAGTTGGATCCCATACATCCGGACCATCAACGAGAGGAACGATTGCAAACCAACTTTGCTAGCGGATTAGATCAGGCATGGATTAATACATCCAACCGTGATGGAGAGAGCATATCCGTGGCCAACTTGTCTGCCCTCGAGGTAGCAAGGGTTCGGGAGCATAGCCAGGAGTGCAACGGGCTTGGGGGCGCACGAGGAAGAAGATGTCACTATACAAGTAACTCATGAGGTGATAAAAGGGTGGGTGGAGGAGAAGCCCGAGCACCAGGAGGCACCGATCATAGGAAGGGCCTTGGAAGGTATGGTGCAGCTAGCTTTGGTCTAGGGACTGCACCCGTCGAGTAGGCGATCAGGGGGAGATATCGCACAGTTGATCGGTACAGGTGATGCACGTCCCACTACCCTTGTTAATTCGAGCAAATTAATGTTCAAATTAATTAAGAATGTTCGTTGCAGTAGGATAATGAGAGCAGATCAAAAACCACTTTGAATTAATGTCAAGTTAATCAGATGTGACAATTTATTTTACTTGGTTGGAAGTCCAAGGTCGAACTCAGGGAGGCAGCTGTCTCCTTAGGTGAATTTTTAGCGATTTCCAAGGTTTGATGTTCATAGGATATATTTTTTTCTTTTTCAAATTTTTATGCAAGACACATTCAAAATCAGGCCAATTTACAAGTTAAATCAGAAAGATGGTCAATTTAATTCCAAAAATTATGAAACTTGGCCAGATGATGACATATGATGAATTTAAGCTACTCTAATTTTTTTTAGAATTTTCTGACACTGGATGAATCAACTAGGAATTAAAAATGAATGCAAGATGATTTTGATCAATTTAATTTTAATAAATACCAAATCACACTATTTTCATATATGAAAATTATCCTAAATAGATCTAAGTGTGAAGAATCTAGGAAAATTAATAAACCTAAATTTTCATGTGAAATGGACCTATTAAAAATCAATTAATCAAATCACTAAATGATTTATTCAGGCCTCGAGATGTGTGCAAATGAGATGAACTTTGGCACAATGTGAACTTAATTGTCCTAAATCTAATGTGATTTTTGGGGAATTTTTGGAGTCACAGAATAATTACAATTAATTAAGGGGTGAAATTGGGCAAAATATAGCAAAAATGAGCCACTTAATTAATAGAAAATTCTACTGATATTACAAAAATATGCCACATGTCACCTAGTAAAGAGGA
The DNA here is from genome assembly GCA_037367405.1 of Ottelia alismoides. Classification (NCBI taxonomy): domain Eukaryota; kingdom Viridiplantae; phylum Streptophyta; class Magnoliopsida; order Alismatales; family Hydrocharitaceae; genus Ottelia; species Ottelia alismoides. Next base: position 321,368 of record JAZKJV010001114.1, read on the forward strand.
CAACATAAGCTACACAATGCAATTCTCCAAATTAAAAAATGAATTAATATGCATGCCTAAATATGCGTGCAACGATAGGGATATAAATGCAATATAGAAAAAGAAATATGAGCTGAAATGAAGAACATGGACTTACATGCAATTACCAGAAACTTGAAATTTGTTTAAAAACTTGCCAAGGGGTGCAAGTGTCCCCTTTGCAAATGCCCAATTTGTTTTTATTATGCGCTATGAAGTCTCTGTTTCTTGGCTTGAAACAGGGGACTTGGCCGATGGAGCTTCACGCGCGCGCGGGGGATGGCGTCGAGCTTGGTGGGCGGCGCGCACACGCGCCCGGGGGCGCTGCTGACGAAGGCGGGCGGCGGCGACGAGTGCCTCGAGGGCTTCTGGAGGCTGGAGGAGCAGCGCACCTCGCGTCGCGCGCGGGGGCGAGCAGGGGTGGACCGCATGGCGGCAGCTGGGGCAGCGCACACGAGGAGGAGCGCGACTTAATGGGGCTTTTTCGTGCGACGGTTGGCGGAGCTCGGGGAAGAGCACAAGCGGTCGGTGATGGTGGTGATTGGCTGCCGTTGTAGCTTGATGATGGAGCTGGGGATGGCGTCAAGCTTGGTGGCCGCTGGCGTAGGCGAAGGCGGCTGTGGATGGCGCACGACGGTGGCTCACGGTGGTGCTAAGGTGGAAGAAGAAGAGAGAGGGAGAGAGAGACGTGAGGGAGGGCAGAACAGGGGAGTTTCACCACCTCCCCTGTTTTGCATGCATTTGTTTACTTGAATGAAATGGCAGAGAAATCGATTGATGGAATCGCTTCGAAAAATTCAATAAAAATCACCGTTGCGTTCGCAATGTGTGATTTGTCCGTTGAAGTGCAATTAGTTTTGCGATTCGTGGAATGAATATTGATGGATTGAAGAGAGAGATTGTGGGTGTAGAAGAAAGAAGGAGAATAAAATTACCTGTAGGTGGCGGATGGATGCCTGGGGAAGAAGCTCTTTCGGGAGCTTCAGATCTTCGCGCTAACGCCTTGGCAAAGCGGAGCTCGGGCAGCTGCGGTTTGCGGCAGCGACAGCGGCGGTGGACGGAGGGCCACCGGATCTCGCCTAGAGGAGCAGGGTCGTCGCTCAGTGTTGGCACTCTCTCCCTTGCTGTCACCAAAGAAGGAATGGAGCTCTCCTCTCCCTCACTGTGAAAATGGCGGATGGGTGTGAATGGATGAGTGGAGGAAAATATAGAGGAGGAGGAGGAGGTTGGAGAGGGGATGGAGAGAGTGGGAGATGGAGTGGAGAAGTTACAGGCGTCGAAGTTGCCTCCTCCTCAAGCCAAGGGAGAGTGGGGTGGAATGGGTAGATGGGGAATGAGATGATGCCACTTGGCGTGCTCGGATGCGGCCATGTGGCATTTATTTAATTAATGTATAATAATAATTCCGAAAATAATAAAATAAATTCGAAAATAATAATAAAAAGGGTGACATGTGGCGGCTCCAGGAGCTGCCACATGTCGCTCCTAGAAAATTCAAAAAATTAAATGTAAAGAAAATTTAAAAAGAAATAACAAAAGGGATTAAATCAAAAAGTGGTCAACATGAAAGTTGCTCGTCTCGACGAGATCTACAACTTTTGTTAAGGGCTGAAAATCAAATGAAATCATCCGTACAAAGTGTTTTTTTGGGTGGTACCGTATATGTATAAAATACCACATTTTTCCTTTTGTAATTTTTTTGTCATTTTTCAATAAGAGAAAAATCAAAATAAAAATAGAGAAAATATGAGAAGAATATTTACAACTTAATCTATTTTTTTGGATTTTTAATAATTAGGAAAACGAAATGGTAAAATACAGGGGCAAAACGGTCAATTTGTACAGTATACAAAAGGGGATCAAAACCCAAGTTTTGCATACGAGCTCCGATTTTAATGAAATTGGTCTTGTTTCGAAGGTCTTTGAATGTATATTACTTTAAAAGTGAGTAAACCTCAATCGGACACTTTATGAGAGAGATATGTGCATTTTGAGACTCCTAGTTTCAAACTTGTATTGGGGTTTTATTGGTCAATTTTACAAGTTAGTAATTTTTTTATATTTTTCTTTAATTAGTGTTAGTAATATATACACTATAGAGTTAGTTTTATTGGATTCGGAGTTAGTATAAAATATATACAAATAGGTGAAATATGGTGAATATACAGGTGAATATTTACAAGTGAAATTGGCTTCTTATTTAATGCAATATGAATGCTAAAATGCAGATGTTATCAATGCATGCATGAATGCTAATTATGCAATATAAGTGAAAATATGCATCTAATTAGTCGGGAACAAAGCTCTATTTTCAACTTTTAGAGTGATGAATCACAGATTCATCAACCCCCTATACTTCAACCTTGTTCGTCCCTGAGCAACTAAAATGAAATGCAAGAGTGAAATGAGATTGGGTTCCATACCAAGGTCATGAACAAAAGTTGAAAATAGAGCTTGACTCGACCTTTGGATTAATTGTGTGGCGGAACCTTATTGGGATCTGAATTTAAGACCTAACAGACTTCAAGTTCCACAAGTCTTCTATTCAAGACGCCTCAATAGTCAGGTCAGAACAAATCCTCAAACGCAAATTTCTGATGACTATGATTCTTACTTGTACTGTGTAAGTGTAAAATAGCTCTCCACATCAGAAATGGCTCAGAACCAGCCTCCTCTAATAAGGTAACTCAAATAACCCGGTCCAGTAACTCTTTCCTCGAGGAGCGGGGTATTCCCTTCTAAGTTCAACTGCAACCAACTCAAGAGGAGGGGGTAGAGAAAAGAATGGACGGTAGCCAGTGTAGCTTCCTATCCCGGGATGCCTGACCAGTGTAGCCAAGTCATTCAGCTGCAGACTTCTTGCTAATATACATACTCCGATAGGATTTTTTTGGCCTGTCTATTTTTTTGGAGTTCTTGCATTTTTTCTTTTCTTTTTTTTGGAACTATATACAAGGTGCAGCATGTACATCAGGAGTTTTTCCTCTTGAGCCAGTAGACTATCTCTCTTTTGAAGCATTTTTGCAACCCACAACGTCCTGTCCTCAGACTTCAACACCACCAGACTAGGTTGAGATGCACTACCCTCCCTAGAGGAGGCCGGATGTTTCCACCCGTGTGCTCCTCCAAGCTAAAGGATTCTGCCTCCTCACCACCTCATCAATGAAGAGCTACATGCATTGTGCTTGTCGAAGTTAGATCATTGTCTAAAAGAATCATGCGTGTGCACGAGATATTCTACTTAGACCAATCAAGATGACATGTGAACATAGACTTGCGGACTCAAAGAATTAAGTCACTTGACCTGAGAAATCTTAACTCCAGTTCCTATAAGGTTCCTCTGAAATTAGGTGGATTAAGGTCAAATCAAGCCCATCCGATCAATATCTATTCATAACTTGGTTAAGAACCCACTAGCTTTTCACCTTGCATATGCAAGATATGCAGATGAGGTGTAGATGACATGCTATGAATGAAATGCAAGACTCTTTTTTTTTTAAAATGCAAGGATGCAAAAGTAAATAAGAAGCCTTTATTTTCAATATTTTCATTTCATTTTCTATTATACAACAATTTTTATTATTTACAACAATTTTTAGTTGATACAATTTGTACATAATATACATAGTATACAACAAATTTTTTTGCCAACAATTATACATATTATACAAGTATACAATTTTTTTTCAATTTTCACCCAACCCGTACTTATTGCATAACATATACAAAAATACGCAAAAATACGTGAAAGTACGAGCTATGGGTAAAGTATATATGTAATATATACACGCCCCTATACTTAGCGTGTGCTATGTCCTCATAGTACGAAAAGCGAGGAAGAAGACGTTGCTCGGGCTAAGTGTAGGAGAGCTGAAAGTACAGAATGTATAGAAGTCGCTCCGCCCCTCTATACTTAGGTTCTGGCAGCCTAAGTGTAGAAGAAGATCAAAAATGGGGCGGACGAGGGCAAGAGGTGAAAGGGATGATTATATACATGGTGGACATCGGTCCGCCCTATACTTAGGCTTAGGTCAGCCTAAGTATAGGACATGAGTGAGTATGAGGACCGTTGTGATATGGAGGATGTACAGTGAACAGACTCAGGTGACTCATTCCCCCTATACTTAGGATCTGATCATCCTAAGTATAGTCCAAGATAGAGATAGATGAAGCTGGTATGAGTTACTAGAGTCGCGGGAGGAAGGGGGCAGAATGTGCAAAGAATGATTGATATATACAAAGATCGTAGACTGAATCTTTCAAGATGTTGCTGATGGCTAGAGCTCACTGCTACAAGGTCTCCTGCGCGGCTCGAGGTGTATCTGCTGAATCTATCTCGCACATAAACACAATCTCCTCAACATGGACTAACTGCTCGTTGGATTCGACGAAGGCTTCAACAAATGTCCATTCACTAGGAATGTCGGTGCATCATCTGCGAGATCTGAGATCTCGACACATCTACTATCATGCACCTTACGGACGACAAATGGGCCTGTCCACTTTGACTTCAGCTTGCCTTGGAAGACTTTCAGCCTTGCATTGAACAACCATACCTTCTGTACAGGAACAAAGGTCTTTCGTCTGATATATCTATCATGCCAACGCTTCACCTTGTCCTTGTACACCAAACTGTTGTCATATGCGCGATTTCTGACTTCCACAAGCTCATTCAGATCCATTTCTCTCTGCTTCTGCCCAAGGTGCGTGTTCCAGTTGACCTTCTTGATTGCCCATTCTGATTTATGCACTAACTCTGCAGGCAACACGGCTTACCGAATACCATTCGGAATAGGGAGGTTCCTAGCGGTGTCTTGTAAGCTGTCCTATACGCCTATAGGACCTGATCCAAGATCTGGGACCAGTCCTTCCTGTTTGGGCGGACAAGCTTTTGCAATATAGTCTTCACCTCCCTATTCGACACCTCAGCCATACCATTAGTCTGTGGGTTGTAAGGACTAGCGACACGGTGTTCGATGCCGTAGTCCTTCAGGAGTTTATTCACCTCCCGGTTTACAAAGTGGCTACCCCCATCTGATATCATCATTTTTGGGATCCCGAACCTAAAGATTATGTGCTCTCTGATGAATTTACAGACAGTCCTGCTGTCCGCGGCTCGGGTCGGGATAGCCTCCGCCCACCTGGATAGATAATCTACCGCAAGAAGGATGTATTCAAACCCGTGGCTAACAGGGATTGGACCCAGAAAATCGATGCCCCATGCGTCAAAGACATTACAAATGATGACAGACTGCATCGGCATCTCATCCTTGGAACCAACAGTTCCTCCCATTCTCTGACATACTGGACATGACTTCGTAAGGGTAATGACATCGCGAAAAAGAGTCGGCCAGTAAAAGCCACACTGAAGTACCTTCCATGCGGTCCTCTTCCCGGAGTGGTGTCCTCCTACCTCCAAACTATGACATAAAGAAAGGACACTCTGGTATTCCTTTTGAGGAATACACCGCCTCCAGACACAATCCGGTCCTTCAAAGAAAAGGATCGGATCCTCCCAATGGTAGTGTCTAGCATCCAACTTCAGTCGGTCAATGTGGCTCTTGGGCCAACCTTCGGGAACCTTCTTAGAGACAAGATAGTTCACGATGTTGGCATACCATGGGAGCGAGTCGACAACAAAAATCGACTCGTCAAGAAAGGAGTCTCGAATAGGTGAATCCTCGGAAGTATTAAGATCTTCGAGACGAGAGAGATGATCGGCTACTACGTTCTTCTTTCCAGGTTTATCACGGATGTCCAAATTAAATCCCTGGATAAGTAAAATCCACCGAAGAAGACGCGCCTTTGCGTCCTTCTTCTCCATCAAGTATCGTAGCGCAGTGTGGTCAGTGAACACAATTACCTTGGATCCAATTAAGTGAGATCTGAACTTGTCCAAGGCAAACACTACCGCAAGCATCTCCTTTTCCGTAACTGTATAGTTACGCTAAGCGGTATCAAGCACTCTACTTGCGTAGTGGATTGCAAACGGGACGCCATCCCTTCTCTGTCCTAACACAGCCCCAACAGCAAAGTCTGAGGCATCCGTCATGATCTCAAAAGGCTTAGACCAATCTGGGGCTTGTAAGATAGGTGCGTCCATGATCATTCCCTGTCATAGCTTAAAGGCCTCAAGACATTTGTGATCAACAACAAACTCCATGTCTTTGCCTAGAAGCTCAGTTAGCGGTCGGGCAATCTTAGAAAAATCCTTAATGAATTTCCGATAAAATCCGACATGCCCGAGGAACGACCGCAACTGCTTGATGTTGGTTGGTGGTTGGAGTCGTCTGATCACATCCACCTTGGCAGGGTCAACCTCCATTTCTCTCTTGGAGATGATATGCCCCAACACAATGCCCTCCGTCACCATGAAGTGACTTTTCTCCCAGGAGAGCATCAGATTAACCTCACAACAGCGTTTGAGGACTCGGTCCAGATTTCTAAGACAGGAATCGAAGGAATCGCCGTGGACCGAGAAGTCGTCCATGAAGACTTTCAGGAATTCGCCGACCATTTCGGCGAATACAGCAATCATGAACCTTTGAAAAGTACCCGGAGCATTGCATAACCCAAAGGGCATGCGCCTGAAAGCATAGGTACCAAAGGGGCATGTGAACGTGGTCTTTTCCTGGTCCTCTAGAGCTATGGCTACTTGATTGTAGCCCGAGAACTCATCCAAGAAACAGAAGAATTCTTTCCCTACTAGTCTCTCTAGGATCTGATCAATGAATGATAGGGGGAAATGATCCTTCTTCGTCGCGGCATTCAAGCATCTGTAATCCACACAGACGCGTCACGACGTGGGCACTCGCGTCAATATTCAGGAAGGCGCTATGCGGTATTCAGTCGGAGGGGTTACTGCATAGAGAGTATGCGGTATGCGGGAGAGTATGCGGGGAGTATGCGGTTTTATGCGGTTTGGTATTTTTTATTATTAAAAATATAAGTAAATATTTAATATTATGGTAATATCCTCAGTCGGGAGAGTATGCGGGGAGTATGCGGTTTTATGCGGGAGAGTATGCGGTTTTATGCGGGGAGTATGCGGTTTTATGCAGGGAGTATGCGGTTATGCGGGTGGGGCTATTTGACTTTAGAATAAATAAAAAAAGTTCTATCAGAAAAGCGACCGAGTATGCGGCTGCATAGGGGGTATACTCGGCCGAGTATGCGGGTCAACCCGCATACATGACCGTTTCATCATACTCGGAGCGACAAGGCTACCGAGTACGAGTATGCGGCATACTCGGCCGTTTTTCTGAACATTGACTCGCGTCACGATCTCCTCTCCGTCCTCGTTGGTGGTCGTCTGAATTCCCAACTTTTACGGGACCACATGGATCGGGGCCACCCATTTCGAGTCGGAGATGAGATAAATGAAACCCGCGTTGCACCATTTCTCTATCTCCTTGTTCACTACCTCTCGTAAATTTAGATTCAAACGACGTTGGAATTCACGAGAGGGTTTGGCTTCATTCTCCAAGTAGATATGGTGCGAACACAGAGCGGGATTTATCCCGTGGAGATCGGAAATGCTCCAGCTTATCGCCTTGCGGTTTTTCTCCAGGATCTCTAGGAAGCGAGATTCCTGCTCCTCGGTCAATCGCGAACTGATGATGACCGGATATTGCTTCTCTTGACCCGCAAGGAAGGCATATTTCAGTGTTGTGGGTAAAGGTTTGAGCTCAGGTAAGGTGTGATCGTCTAGGAAATCTGGCTCAATCGAATCTGGCTCAGTGTTGGAAGTGGCTGGATCTTTCTCTGTAATTGCTGCTACCAAGTTATTCGGCTCTGGAGTCGGATCGTCAAAGGTCTTCATGTGATCGGCAAAAGCCACGTCCGACTCGTCATCCTCATCTTCCGATTGTCCTAAGGAGGGAAGGGCTGACAAGCCTAGCTGAGCTTCTAAGTCATCGAAGATGTAGGGGGATGCAGGTTCTGAGCTGTACTCGTTTTTAAGGACCTCGCAAACTGACTCATGTACTGGATCATCTCCGAGAGGGAGGGACTCATCGATGCTGGCTGGGTTCTGTCTCCATGACCCAACTGTGTCTACATGGTCGCGGTCTGCTTCGGATGAAGAGTACTCGATGCTGGATTCGGAATCCGGTCTCTGCCATATGGTTTGCTTCATCTCAAGTTCCTCATCTCCGCCTGGAGTTTGGAACTGGATCTTCCCGATCTTGTAATCAAACAAGGCCCCCGCAGTTCTGAGGAAGGGCCTGCCTAGGATGATCCGGGAATCTCTCCAATTACGAGGGGTTTCCATATCTAGGACAGTGAAGTCTACCATGTATTCTTGACCCTCGACTTTGATTACAACATTCCTCAATTCTCCTTGGGGCCTCTTGGTTGATTTATCAGCGAACTGTAGGAGGGCTCTGGATTTCCTAAGAGGTCCGAGATTAAGCCGCTCATATAGAGCTGTAGCCATTAAGTTAATTGAGGATCCGTTGTCTAGGAGAGTGCGTGAAAACGCAATGTCATCGATATGACTCACCACATAATGCGCACCCATGTCTCTTCGTTTCCTTGGAAACGAGTTCTTTATTGCACAAGTCATGGTTACTTACAGAACGTGTTTCTCAATACGGCTTTTGGTCTTCCTGCTAACCCTAGTAGGTGTGCATCTCACCTTCAGGTACTTCTGAAATGCAGGAGTCATTTCCACGTACTTGTTAAAGGGGATTGTGACCTTGATGTACTTGTTGCAGAACTCTGCCATCTCAGGGTCATCTTTTTGGATTTTTTTAGTTTTCTTCTTTCCATCCGTAAGAGCTCGGGGGAAAGGGATTATTGACTCTAACTCATGTTCTGAAACTGAAATGTTTTCATTGAAAGCTGCAATTGAGTTCTGTACAAGACTCGGACTCTGAAATAGACTCGGACTCTGACTCTGACTCTGACTAAAAGAAAAATGCTGTGGCGAAACCGGTGATGCGTCTTCCGCGACTTCTGGACGGTCCTCCTCAGATGGAGGTGCGGGCTCTTCGTCGGTTTCGTTGGACTCTCTACTGATGCGAGTTTGCTGCTTCGAGAACCCAGAAGTCCTCTTCTTCTGCCGGTGGTGGTGGTGGTGCTGCTTCTCTTCTTCCTCCAAGTTCTCCTCAGGTAGAGACTTGGCGGCTCCTTCCTTCGTGCCCGATCAGGTACGATCACGGTCCTTCCGCTCCTGAGGGACATATGATTTACATTATCGTTACGAAAGGATCTCATGTTCAGGTAAAGACTTATCTGAATAGTTTACCTGATCACGAGGTCGGTTCTGGCCTTGATTTAGGCTGTTCGGGTTAGCCTGAACCTGGGCGGGAATTGGGGTCCTTGGCGCCGTCTGTTGATCCTGGGTACGAGAAACACGATTCAGATCAGTTCTCATATCCAGATAGTCATTCTGGATTTGCTGGACCCTATCAGACAGGGTCTGGATTGCCAAGGTGAGGGACTCCAATTCGGTAGGCTGTGCTTGCTGATGCTGACTTGCGGACGAGGTTCTGTACTGGCCCTGCTGGCCATGCCGATATTACTGCTGCTGATAGGACGGAGCCTGGCCCTGCTGGCCTGAGTGGAATGTGCGCTGCTGCTGCCGCTGGTGTTGCTGAGGCTGATACCCTTGTTCGGGTCTGGACTGAACAAAGCGTGGTGCGGGGACGGAGCTGGTTTCTTGGTAAGCTGGGGGAGGTCGGTGAGGCTGACCGTTCCCCATCCCCGACTATCTGCCGACGGGGTCACGGCTGTACCACAACCCGTTGATCTCGAACACCTGCGGAGGCTCCTCGTATCCGGTTTCCACTTGTGGGGGTGCATGCTGGTCCTGTTGGGTGTAAGTCTGATCCCAGCCACTCTGAGGCCCCGATGCCTGTTCCTATACAAGATGAACTCGATGTACAGGTACAGGTGGTGCAGAAGGGGCAGGTAGCTTTATCTTAGCTATCTTCTCAGAAAGTTCCTCCACTTGCTTCGGCAGATGTGAGAGAGACTCAAGGTCAGTGACCCTCTTGTGGATCTGCTCGACCATGGTTAACTATCAGTAATCATCCCCATGCTGGGAATGAGGTCCTCTGTCAGATCCGCTACAGTCCTCCGGGTTGTCTCGTTGGATAGGATTGAGGGAGACAACTGATAGGCCCTGGTGGCCTGCGACCTGCCGGTTTCCGCCATCTGCTCTAGTATCTTACATACAGCATTCTCATTCTTATTCAGATAGCTTCCTCCACAGGCGGCACTTACTAACCCCTGCATCTCCGAGGTTAAACCACAGAACAAGGTCAGGACTAAGATCACTTTAGAAATGCCGTAGCAGGGACATTTCTGAATTAGGTCATTAAACCTATCCCAGGCATCATGGAATGGTTCACTGGGTCCCTGGGAGAAACTGGTGATCTTTGTTCTCATTTGGTTAGTCCTACTGAGAGGGTAGAACTTCAGAAATAAGTCCTTGAACTGCATCCAGGTTGTACATATTACCCCTAGGTTCTTCAGCCAATGTACTGCCTTATCTCCTAAGGCGAAAGGGGTGGCCTTCAGTCGAATGTAATCCTGCCCAACCCTAAGGACTTACATGCAATTACCAGAAACTTGAAATTTGTTTAAAAACTTGCCAAGGGGTGCAAGTGTCCCCTTTGCAAATGCCCAATTTGTCTTTATTATGCGCTATGAAGTCTCTGTTTCTTGGCTTGAAACAGGGGACTTGGCCGATGGAGCTTCACGCCCGCGCGGGGGATGGCGTCAAGCTTGGTGGGCGGCACACACACGCACCCGGGGGGCGCGGCTGATGAAGGCGAGCGGCGGCGACGAGTGCCTCGAGGGCTTCTGGAGGCTGGAGGAGCGGCGCACCTCGCGTCGCGCGCGGGGGCGAGCAGGGGTGGACCGCGTGGCGGCAGCTGGGGCAGCGCACGCGAGGAGGAGCGCGGCTTGATGGGGCTTCTTCGTGCGGCAGTTGGCAGAGCTCGGGGAAGAGCACAAGCGGTCGGTGATGGTGGTGATTGGCTGCCGCTTTAGCTTGATGACGGAGTGGGGGATGGCGTCGAGCTTGGTCGCCGCTGGCGTAGGCGAAGGCGGCTGTGGATGGCGCACGACGGTGGCTCACGGTGGTGCTAAGGTGGAAGAAGAAGAGAGAGGGAGAGAGAGACGTGGGGGAGGGCAGAACAGGGAAGTTTCACCACCTCTCATGTTTTGCATGCATTTGTTTACTTGAATGAAATGGGAGAGAAATCGATTGATGGAATCGCTTCGAAAAATTCAATAAAAATCACCGTTGCGTTCGCAACGTGTGATTTGTCCGTTGAAGTGCTATTAGTTTTGCGATTCGTGGAATGAATAATGATGGATTGAAGAGAGAGAGTATGGGTGTAGAAGAAAGAAGAAGAATAAAATTACCTGTAGGTGGCGGATGGATGCCTGGGGAAGAAGCTCTTTTGGGAGCTTTAGATCTTCGCTCTAACGCCTTGGCAAAGCGGAGCTCGAGCAGCTGCGGTTTGCGACTGCGGCGGTGGACGGAGCGCCACCGGATCTCGCCTAGAGGAGCAGGGTCGTCGCTCAGTGTTGGCACTCTCTCCCTTGCTGTCACCAAAGGAATAGAGCTTTCCTCTCCCTCACTGTGAAAATGGCGGATGGGTGTGAATGGAGGAGTGGAGGAGAATATAAAGAGGAGGAGGAGGTTGGAGAGGGGATGGAGAGAGTGGGAGATGGAGTGGAGAAGTTGGAGGCGTCGAAGTTGCCTCCTCCTCAAGCCAAGGGAGAGTGGGATGGAATGGGTAGATGGGGAATGAGATGGTGCCACTTGGCGTGCTCGGATGCGGCCATGTGGCATTATTTAATTAATGTATAATAATAATAATTCCGAAAATAATAAAATAAATTCGAAAATAATAATAAAAGGGGTGACATGTGGCGGCTCCAGGAGCTGCCACATGTCGCTCCTAGAAAATTCAAAAATTAAATGTAAAGAAAATTAAAAAAGAAATAACAAAAGGTATTAAATCAAAAAGTCGTCAACACGAAAGTTGCTCGTCTCGACGAGATCTACAACTTTCTTGAAGGGCCGAAAATCAAATGAAATCATCTGTATACAGTGTATTTTTGGTGGTACCTTATAGGTATAAAATACCACATTTTTCCTTTTGCAATTTTTTTTGTCATTTTTCAATAAGAGAAAAATCAAAATAAAAATAGAGAAAATATGAGAAGAATATTTACAACTTAATCTATTTTTTTGGATTTTTAATAATTAGGAAAATGAAATGGTAAAATATAGGGGCAAAACGGTCAATATGTACAATATACAAAAGGGGCCCAACACCCAAGTTTTGCATACGAGCTCCGATTTTAATGAAATTGGTCTTGTTTTGAAGGTCTTTGAATGTATATTACTTTAAAAGTGAGTAGACCTCAATCAGATACTGTATGAGAGAGATATGTGCATTTTAAAGCTCCTAGTTTCAAACTTGTATTGGGATTTTATTGGTCAATTTTACAAGTTAGTATTTTTTTGATATTTTTCTTTAATTAGTGTTAGTAATATATACACTATAGAGTTGATTTTATTGGATTCGTAGTTAGTATAAAATATATACAAATAGATGAAATATGGTGAATATACGGGTGAATATTTACTAGTGAAATTGGCTTCTTATTTAATGCAATATGAATGTTAAAGTGCAGATGTTATCAATGCATGCATGAATGCTAATTATGCAATATAAGTGGAAATATGTATCTAATTACTCGGGAACAAAGCTCTATTTTCAACTTTTAGAGTGATGAATCACAAATTCATCAACATGACCAAGATATGACTCTTGTTTCGTGAAAGGGGAAGCGTTAAAGTCAATTAGAAGGAGGCGCAGGGCGGAGTGTTTGGAGGAGTTGACTCGGACAACATGTCTTCCAATGCCTCCAGCGACCGATGGTTCGTTGTGGGGTGAGCCAAGTCGCTTCTGTCCCCTAGACAGGGATTTTGCAGTGTGTCTGGGGGTGGTGCAGTCGCATTACTTAAAGAAGATAGCTCATGTCTCCAGATGAAGCTCTTGTCACGGAATGTAAGGGGTCTAGACCACCCCGAGAAGCGCCTAGTGGTGGGGAATCTCATTCGGGAAGCCAAAGCAGATATTTTTTTATTGCGAGAAACGAAACTGACAAGAAGTGTGGAAGAGTCTGGTCGAGATTTGGGAGTTTTTTTTTGAAGTCCGAGATTTGGGAGTTGGACGAAGTTTTGCCTTCAAGGAGATGATGTTCCAGGGAGCAGTAGGCGGCATGATTACAAGTTGGAAGAAGGAAGATTTTGAGTTGGTGGAAGATTGGGGGTCCACTTTTTCGCTTTCAGTTCGTCTCAAGCGTCGTGAGGATGGTCTATGCATTACAGTAGCAAATGTTTATGGGACCAACTGAAGCAGAGAGGGGTTCGTTAGCGGAAGACCTTTCGCAGACGATCGCAGGGCATGCCGATGGGGCTTGGATCATTGGGTTAGATCTCAATCTTACTCTTTTACCAGATGACCGCCCGTACAGAGTTGGGGTCGAGATGCCGGCTCTAGTGATTTCATGGAGATGGTGCACTCATTGGGCCTTACAATTATGGACGCTGCTGGATACGTGTATACTTGGAGATATACCCGCTCGAAGTCGAGGCTTGACATATTCCTTATTTCTCTTGAGGGGGTGGAAATTTTCCGATGTCGCGAACTTGGGCGCGTCCTCGGGCGCAATCAGACCATACACCCATCCTTTGGTCTTCGGGGAAAAAAAGGAGAAGCATGCTCGCATTTCACTTCGAGCGATCGTGGTTGCTGAAGGATGGCTTCAAGGACATGGTGGCGGGCCTCTGGCGAGATTGGCAGCCGGAGGGTTCTGCGGTTGGTCGCCTGGCTACCAAGCTGTCGATGCTCAAGTTTTTCCTGCAGGACTTTGGTAGGGAGGTGAGGTTAAAGAGAAGGGATAAGAGATCCAAAGCGCAAAAGGAGGGTGTTCGCCTGGACGATATAAATGACCTGAGAGGTCTTGACCAAGATGAGGCAACAGAAAGGTCCATACATTTATAGGAAATATTGTTGGAAGATCGTAAGGAGGAGATGGAGCGGAGATCAGAGAGGTTTAGGAGTTCGGGACATGGCGTGCATGAATAAGGCCTTGCTAGCTAAGTGGGTGTTACGAATATGGGGTAAGTCTGATGATTTGGCCACAAGATTGCTGCGGAAGATTTATGACATGAAGGGAGGCCTGGTGGCAGGGGCAACTCGTTTTGAGTCACCGTTATGGCAGGAGGGGCAACTCGTTTGGAGTCACCGTTATGGCAGGGGGTACACGAGGTCCTGCCGATGATGGCTCCCAGAATGAGGCCTTAGGTGGGAGATGGGAGGATCTTTTGATTTTTGAGGGACATTTGGACGAGAGATGGTACTTTGTAGAGGAGATTTCCGAGACTTTATGCTTTGACGACAGCTAAAGATATAAACCTAAGGTCTGTGCAGGCGGGGACTTGGACACCGGAGTTTGCAGCAACCCTTTTAGATAGGAGAGAGGAGCTTGGTACCATGCAGTCGGCAATTCCGGAACCGATTGTCTTCGATCTGAACAAAGACCATTATCAATAACAAGACACAAAGGTATTGGTGAAAAAGCTGTACGCATAATTCAAAGGGGGGTCGGAAGGTCAGGATCGCGAGCTATGCCAAGATTTCAAGCTTATTTGGGCCAGCAAGATTCCGACCAGGATAAATATCTTTCTCTGGTGCCTGCAGAGAGATAGAATGTGTGATAAAGAGAGGAGAGCGAGGATCTTTGGGCTGCAGGATGTTACATGCAAAAATTGTGGGGTGCACACAGAAAATTCAGAACATCTCTTCTTCAAATGTGCGGCCTCCGCACAGGTTTGGATGGAGCTTCAGACATGGCCTCAGATTTCAGCGAAATTCGGTTGAATTTCTGTCGAATATCGATATCCAATCGAAATCGAAATTCAACCGAAATGACCAAAATATGAGGGTCCTAGTACAAAAAATGACCGAAATAACCGAAATTCCAATCGAAATTCCACCGAAATTCCATCGAAATTCTGTTTTGGTCTATACCGAAATGGTGACCGAAACCGACATTTAAGGCCTTGGCTTCAGATCCTGTGGGTCAAGAGTGATGGCTCGACGAGTTTCCAGGAATCGGTAAGGAAAGTAGGAAGCAATTCTATGGATGACGTCGCAAAGCCTTTTGCGGTACTCTGGGCAATCTGGTTAGCAAGAATGATCTTATTTTTAAAAACCAGTTGTTTTACTCAGAAAATGTGGTGTCTCATTGTAGAGCTCTAACGAGCTTCTGGGAGTCCAGGTAATGTAATTTGTATTTCCCTATTTTTACTATAATATAATGTTCTCGCGGTGACTCCAATCTCAGGAGCTCACTCTCTTTTTCATCGAAAAAAATTATTCTCTGATTGGATGGAAATTTAGTAAAAAGGCATATACAGTTGTATATCTTTTCTTTTGGTGTTCATATTGTTATACTTTCATTATATGTTATAGTGTTATATCCATATGTTAATCAGAATATATATAATTTCATTAGTATATATTTTATTGTAGTTTTTTAGGTATTTATCCTTATAAACTGAGGTTTACGCTTCGACCGCCTCGAGGCCTCGCATCGATTCCAGGGAAATCGTCCCCGTTCCGTTTTTAGTTTTTTCGAACTTTAATCATACCACTTCATACTTTCTGAGTCAAGAGATGAAGCTCACTCATGACACATTGGGATCACTACGAATTCAATCCATGATTATCTTGTTTATGAAACAAGATGGTAATTCCAGAAAATTAGTATATACTTTTGAAAAGCATATTATTGATATTGTCCCCTACTGTCGTCGATTGAGAAATATATTGCTAAACCCTTAAAGGTGACAACCAAACATGGGTTCGAAATTTGGGTATAATCAAAGTCTTCCAGCATGTAGGATGCTTGAGTATTGGGAATACTCTCGGTAGATGCGATCATAATAGTTTTATATACTATGACACTTCCATTTTGACGGAATGATGAAATTTGATGGATTTTAGTGATTTCACTTTGTGGCTAAATGAATGAGAATTAATTATGTCAAATCTCAATTTATAGAACTCATTTCGAGATCCAAATAGTTAGAGTTTGATACGAAATGATTCATAGTCAGTTGGAGAAATGTTTCAAAAAACATCTACTAGAATTGCCCAAAGCGGTTTGAGTCCTAATATTAAATGTAGATCTAATTATCAAGTCACCATACATGATCTATATTGTTTCCTTGACATTATCTCCAAATACTAGGGAATGTGGTCAGGAATCCTTGTTAGATTATGAGTTGTAAATCAAGATACCAAATATCAAGAAATAATAATAATTATCATTGATAAATTAATGTAGGAATATGTGGATATGGTTCACATTATTGACAATTAACTAATATGGATAGAGATCGTAATAATCAATATTAATATGAACATGATTCATATTTAATTAGGACATATGTGAATGTGATTCACATAATTGAATAATTGTAGATTAGAATTACATTTTGTATTGATGAATTGGATTCGTATTTGGTTGGATGGTTTTTATAATTGCCCCATAATAATTGGTGGAAATTAGTTATTTGAATAAACCAATTAACTCCGTAAATTATCAACCAATTGGGAAAAAATGCTGGAAGAGAAATTAGAAGAGATAATTTCTTCACTTTCTCATGGTACACAACCACCATGAAAAGGGGAGAATTTCTCTCTAATTTCCCATGGTAGACGTCCACCATGGAGAGAGAATAAAAAGAGGATTGTTTTCTCATTTTTCCTCTTTCATTAATTCAATAATTCAAATTATAGTTTTATTTCCAATAGAATTGAACTTCAATTTTTAAGATGAGACAAAGTGGAAAGAGAGGACTCCCTCTCTATCATGGATGTCCATAGATGGAATAAGATTTCATTTTGGCCATCCATGACTCTATAAAAGGAAGGGTAAAGGTTCTTTTCTCAAAATTAATCTAGAACAATTGAATTCAATTCCAGCAAGTGATCTCTAATCCTAAGAAGAAAGAGAAGATAAATAAAAAAGAATTTATTCTCTTATTTTTCCTTTAGTCGTCCCCTCATATTCCCTTGGCCATCCACCCTAATAGCCTATCTTATCCTCTCTATTAGCTCGCCAATTACAAGAGGACTTGCCTTCTTCTCAGTGCTTCATGTATGAGTAGGATTTGATTTTGTGAGATGAAATCATGATGTAGAAATTGCATGGACAACTTGATGGAGAAGATTTCTCACGTTTGCAGGAAGCATCATGATTCATCATCGTTCTTGCTAGTGCATGCGTCGGTCGGATCCGACTTGAGTCGGGATTTTTATCTTAGAGACATATGCATCGAAGGTGTTCTTCTATACTCTTGTGATCTTGTGAAATTCTATGGAAATTATTTTCATTACCATGTGGTTTCACATTTGCAATCAATTTTTTGTTATACAATTGCATTGGTGCTCATACATCGAACACCTAATTTTATGAATTAGGTTTGTTTATTCTCCATTTCCGTGATGCGCGAGGTTTAACCTCTCTTCAAATGGTATGAGAATGGAACCTTGTTTGGAGGATCAGATTGCATCCGAGTCCAAAGAACAAAAGACCATATTTTCCATATGTGGGTACATAGTTTTTCAATAATTTTTGTATTTCGTGTGATTAAGTGGCATATGATGTTGCTTTCGTTCTCCTCTATTTAGATTATTTTTAGGGATATTTATGAAGTCTAGAAGGTCTAGACCCAACCAAATGACTTGCAAAAAAAATGGTGGTGTCAGGCCGAGATTCAGATGTAGAAAGTCCTCGTAGACTTGGATTTCGTTCAAAGATTGTAGCGAATAATTATGGGTTTTTCTCATGTACATTTTAAAATACTAATATACTAATTAATAAGTCAATAATCAAGTTCTCAATCAGTGTAAAAAAGTTTCATGCGATTCCTATTGTACGATCTTGAGAAATTAGATTTCTTCATAGGTAGAGTTGGAAGAGAGCTCGATAAATATAATGACATGTTTTTCCTTTATTTTACGGAATGATCATCCACAAATACTCGAAAGTTCTCATTCTAGCTATATTATCAGGACTCGACAATTCCAATTAAGAAAAAAAACTGAATTCATGTCATTCTACATCATCAAGCTCAGAGAATGATGAGCAATATATTTATTTTATAATCCCCTATCATCCTCTCTACATTTAGTCCAATCATCGTTCATACATTCTTAGATCAAAGAATCCGAAGGAGCACCAAGCCATAACCTACCTCCCAGGGAAGAGGGAAAAGGAGGGACTAGACTAGGGGATTGAAAGACTTCAACATCTCCTTCGCAAGGGCTCTTCACCCCTTTACTTTATTAAATATATATAGTACAGAAATCACTACTAGATCGATTAAGTTGGTCCTCGTTTACATATAATGACATGATCTGTGAGGCCAGTTCTTCCTAAGTACAAACTATTAGCAAACTCATCCCCCCTTCTTGTCCCTACTAGAAGGAATACATGGGTCTAGGGAGCACAATTGATAGAGAACATGAGAATAAAGAGTAATGATTCCATCAAGAGCAACCAGAGGACTCCCCCGTGGAGTTGGGGGAGTCGTCTAGACTCAAAATTGATGAGAATTTATTTGATATATTCGAATTAGGAGTTGGACCTAATATTTTGGAAACATTTGGGGTTGCAATGAATTTTAAGTCTGTTATAAGGTGCCTTCCAATTTGAAGTGCGATGTTCGTAGCTTGCAAATTTAGAACCGGAATCATTTTGTATTTTTGATTGTATGTAATAATTAGAATGTCTTTTTATTTCATATTTCCTATAATTTACATGCTTGATTGGGGATAATAACACTACAAATCGACTTAACTCCTACTATGAAAGACTTGATCGTGAAGGAACATTGGCATCTGGCTTCCCACTCTTGTTACCTTATCTTCTGTCCGTAATTCACTGGTGGCGGAGTGCCAGATGGGTGAAACTTGGCCACCAACTTTCATTTCTGATTTTTTTAGATCAACACATGGAGGACTTCTTGGAGCTCCAAGATGTTCGTAGCTCTTTTGGTGGTCCTGGGGCAGGGGAAGGGACAACTGGGTTTGGAGGTGAGATGAGCATATAAATGCATGACGGATCTTTGGACCCAATGTCGTGTCGAGCCTGCAGATTTATTGGCCTGAGGTGTCATTTTATATTAGCGTTCTTCCCTTGGCTGATGCTTGGAGGGCGTATCCTGATGAGAGATTGTTGGTCTGGGATCTTCGTTGGTGACAATAACAAATGTCCACTTTGTGATGATGCGGTGAGATCCATTAACCATTTTTTTGTTGCTTGCAAGGAGATAAAGCATGTCTGGCAAGTTTTGGCTATCAGATGGGTCAATGCTGGTGATATTGAGAGTTTCTGGAGCTCGATTTTCAATGCAAGGTTTCGTGCTAGTAGAGAGATGCTCCGCCCTATTTCGGATATTTGGATGATTTGGTTCCTCCTGAAACGATGTTAGCTTTGCATTTGATCGTTTCTATGTTAAGAATGTAATCTATCGCGTCAAGACTCTCTCATCGAGTCATGGCTCGTGTAAGGTATCCTTGGTATTTTTTTAATAGTTTAATATATTTGGGATAGATATCTATGTGTGTTTCTCCCTTTTTTGCCTAAAAAAATCTAATTTAGTAATAACCAGGAAACGTGGTTATAGTGAAGTTGTTTTCTTGAAATTGAGGTAGAGTGTTGCCATGCATGTTGTGGTGGTGTGTGTCCACATAAGCTTCTTGTTGTTGCACGTAGTTCTTCCATTGGTTTGACATATATGAAAATTTTCTTTCGAAAAATAGAAATTGCCGTTTTGGTTTTATCTAGTTGAGACATGCAGGGGGAAATGCTGACAGATCGGTCAATTCTACCTGAAGGGAACACACAGATATTTATCATGACGGAAGTTGTCTCAAACATCCTTAAAGAGGATTTTGCATGGAGCTCATTTGTTCTTTTACGAAATACCAACACTATGTCGGTGGTAATAATGTCATCATAAACCTGCTTGTGCTTGTGCCAGTTTCAAATATGCCGTGTATGTCAATTTCTGTTTTGTTTTATTGTTCCAGCTATTTTCTGTACAAGGCCTGTTGTGTGTTCGCGGGTACTGGAATGTTGCTGAAGGGACACAAAAAACTGACATGCTCAACTGGTTTGAGAGAGAGATTCAAGAGACGGGGTTATCCAACTTGGATGACACACTCTATTTTCCTCAGATAAATGGTATACTCTATCAATCTTTATTTGGTTTATTTATTGTTAGAGTATTTGGTAGTGCACCATGTTGAGTTGTAGCAGGGTAAATGGATCCTGGAGAAGATCCATTTACCCCATCCAGTGTTTAGTCCCACACGTCTAGTGCTGGGACTTGGAGGCTCTGGAGAGGCCATATAAGGAGCCCCAGACCTCCTGTATCCATTGAGAAAAGCAATAGAAAAACACGCCCTATTTGAGGGCTTCTCCCGTGGTTTCATCCCGCTCCTCACAGAGTAGGGTTCCACGTTAAAATCCCGCGTTCTTATTTTGTTCTTTATCTTTTTCCATGTTCGCTTCCATATTCTTCATATTTTATAACATGGTATCAGAGCGGGTTCGATTCTCGAGATTGTTAAAATTTTATACTTTTGTTTATTCGAGATTCGAGATTTTATCATTTGTACGAAGATAGTGTTCGAAACTTATTCAAGTTCAAGATCATGATTCTAGGGTTGAAACTCTATTTTCTGCACGGGTCGGCTTCATGTTCTGAAATCCTAAGAGGTCCAGATCTGAGAGGCGGTTCCAGCCTTTCGTCTCCAGAGCCTCCAGCCGACATCGTAGGTAACGAAGCCCTTGCAAGACGATTCCAGATCGCCGCTCTCGATCTCGCATAAGCGGTATCCAGGCGCAGTTGACACGAACCACGTCTTCACGCACATCAGGAAGGGTTGCGAGGCCCTTATCTACATTCGGCGAGGTCTCTCCCAGGCGGAGCCAAACTCCAGGCGGCGCCGATCCTATTCCAGGCCACGCGTGCGTCATACTCCAGGCGAAGGCATAGACTCCTCCGATCTTCCAGCGGCGATAAGATCCAGACCTCCCACGCGATCCAGTGGGTCCGTGCGACACCATCTACGAGGCCCAGGCGCATCTACGCACAACCCCCAGATGCACAGCACTCAGGCGGGGGCACCGCTCGACTCCGGCGAATCCCATCTGCACAGGCGGCGCAAGACCCTCTCAAAGGCGGAAGACCAGATCACCGCGCGATCATCCCGGCAGAGGCCCAGGCGAGTGCCTCCACAACATCATGTCCTTCCGTATCTCTAGACTCGCCCTTGGCGACGACATATCCCGATAAGTGTCTCCAAGCGGCGCAAGGCTGGCCGCAGCAAGCCTCTTCCAGGCGGAGCCCATCTCCAGGCGAACATCTCCGTGCGAACACTGCTGCGCGCAGGAAACCACTCGCGCAAACGTGCGTGGCTCCCGCAGGTGGCGGAGCCCTCAGTCCCGTGGCTCGCCCTTCGACCTTCCAGGCAGGCAACCCTCCCGCAGATCTTCCAGGAGCGCTCCATCTTCAGCAAAGTGTGGCGCCCTCTCACAACGCCAAGGTGCGCGAGCCGCTTGCACACGAAGCCCCTGGGCTCTTCCCCATCGCGGTGCTCCAGAGGCGGCGCAAACATATATCCCAGCGGGGGGCTTTTGTAAAAAGGGTTCTCAATAGCAACCCTACGTAGGGTTGGCGGATGCGATAAAAAAATGAAATGACAAAAAAAAGGGAGAGCATAGTGTCGTGCATAATAAAAAAAATAGAGGGTGGTTAATTGAGCCTTTTGGGCCTAAAAAAATGAGAAAAGAGAGAGAGAAATTAAAAAAAAATGTTGATGAGTTTTTTGAAAAGGCACGTACAGGAAAAAAAAACCCATATGCATATGTCAAAAAATGCAAAAGTCGGGAAAAAAATGAACGGCTTACAAAAAAAATGTTTCGAAAAAAAAGTGAATGACGGCTTAAAAAATTGTTTAAAAAAAAGGAATGACGGCTTAAAAAAATTATGATGAAAAGCCGCAAGTTTCATGTTTGATTTTTCCCCCCATTTTATCTTGTCTTCTCCCAACTTTGTCGATGACATTTTCCGACAAGTATGGGAGAAAAGGGGAGTATTGTGTAGAGTCACAGGTCTATTCTTCAGATCCAGATGTTTCAGTCTCCAGACTAGTTCAGAATTCCAGACTCTTCAGTTGTTCAGACTCGACGATTGATTCCGAGTCTAGTTTCAGACACGCACGAGTGTGCGGTCATTTTCAGATGAGCATATGTTGCCATCTTTTGTTCACGGTCCCCATCATTCTTCTTGTTGTCAGGTCAGAGTTTTCATGTGAGCCATAGGGACTCCAGAGCAGAGAACCATTCCCTATGCCATGTTGGTAAAGGTTTTCATGTGGTATCATAGGTACACCAGAGTAGTGCACCATTCTCTGAGCCAGATGGGAGAGACCCGGTTCTCCGACGAGGAGACTTCAGGGGCAGTTTCAGACTCGATGGTTAGATTCCGAGTCTTCAGTTGACTCACACTCTAGCCCGTTCGTCCTCCTCACCTGCACGGCATGAGAAGCAACGTCCTCGACTGCAGCAATGTGCGCGTTGGGTTGATATTGTCCGTAGTGTCCTGTAGCATTGAGTTGAGTATCTTTCTGTTTGTCCAAGCTGAGCATTGCATGCTCCAGCTTGAGGGGGAGTGTTAGAGTATTTGGTAGTGCACCATGTTGAGTTGTAACAGGGTAAATGGATCCTGGAGAAGATCCATTTACCCCATCCAGTGTGTAGTCCCACACGTCTAGTGCTGGGACTTGGAGGCTCTGGAGAGGCCATATAAGGAGCCCCAGACCTCCTGTATCCATTGAGAAAAGCAATAGAAAAACACGCCCTATTTGAGGGCTTCTCCCGTGGTTTCATCCCGCTCCTCACAGAGTAGGGTTCCACGTTAAAATCCCGCGTTCTTATTTTGTTCTTTATCTTTTTCCATGTTCGCTTCCATATTCTTCATATTTTATAACATTTATGAATATGGGAAAGTAGTTGTCTGCATTATACATGGTGGGTTTTGTTATTCCGTGAAAAAAAATGAGAACGTGAATGGCGGAGTGAGGGCCTTGTCCTTATTGATAGAGAGAAAATAATGGAGGCGAGAGAGTGGGATAGGAGAGAGGGTGTGGGGGAGGAGAGAACATGAGTGGAGGATGAGGAGATCCTGGGGGAGATCGAGAGAGAGAGGAGCGAGTAAGGGACATCCTAGTTGGCAAGAGTGGGTGATAGAGATGCCCCAATGAAAGAGCACAAGGTGACACATGTGGTGCACTGTGGAGAGAGTTAACAAAGGGTGAGGGCCTATGGTGTGGCAACCTGGTCATCTATATGCTGCATCGATGTTTTTGTTGTGGCATGTCATATGTTGTTGTGTTGCACATATGGTGTATGTTGTTCCAAATGTGGGAAGCTTGATGTGACGACCCTCCTATGATCCGGATATTCAGCAAACCAATTACATACATATATTCCAAATTTGGAATACATAATATAAAGCAGGAGGAAAATATGTCATAAAGGAAAAAGAGCTGGAATTTTAAAAATTTCTTTTCCATTCATTTCCTTTCATCCATATATATCCATCGACATAACCCATATCACAAAATATTTCATGTATGCATTGCAATTGTACATACACGTACATAATAACTTGTCTCTCAAAAGTGCAACAAAAAATAAAAGGTACAAGTGAAAACATATCAGTAAAAGCTAGCTACAAGTACTGTACCACAAAGGCTGTGTAGATGCTCCCACTCGGAATACTAACTAATATGATCTACACCGACTGGTACATGAGCATTAATTCTAAGTGAAAAAGCAAAACAAAGACCACCAACCACGACTACTTGGCTTACTCTCGAAGCACTGTGCTGAAGGCATGCGAGTATTGAGACATCCCAATCGCCTGATGACTCCTCGATGTACCAAGCAACATGTTCCCCAACTAACACAACTTTTGGGTTCGTGGCATCCGAGTATCTACCAAGGGCCCCAAGGGTTCATGCCCCTTTCTTGGTTACATCTACTCCAATTCCCACATGCCACTTAAGATAATCGCCACGAGATGCATCGGTGGAGGCTTATTGGTCCAACGGCTCGTGGTGCCCCATCCTGGTGGACGCTCTCTCCTCTCAGCGGCTGATGGATTTCTCCGCCTTGATGTCCTTGCTCGGGGAGGCCCCTACTCCATCGGGGGGGCATGATCACTTCTCCTGGAACGACGGTTCCTTCTCCTCGAGGAAGGCATATGCCGCTCTCCTTCCCAGCGGCGCTCCTCCGGATGACCTGTTCCTCAACCACTGCAAGCTTATTTGGGCACTCAAACTTCCGGAGAGGATTGGCATTTTCTTATGGATCTTGAGGCGGGGCCGACTTCCTACTCGCGACCGCCTTCAACCGATCTTCCCGAACATGCCCGGTTTGTGTGGGCTGTGCTCCTCCGCGGTGGAGTCGGTAGATCACCTTTTCCTCCATTGTGATCGCGTGCGGCCACTTTGGGAGGACTCTACATGGCTGAATCGTACGTCGATGGCTTCGTTTTGGGAGAGCCTTGCTGCATCTGAAAGTCATTCGCGGACGGAGAGGCTGGCACCGGTAGCGAGAATTTGGTGTATATGGCTGGCCAGGAACAAACTCCTGTTTGCAGGACAGAGGTTTTATTTAGAAAATATTTGTATCGACGCGAACCGCCTGTGTGCGGATTGGTCAATCAGGTAATCTAGCTGTATCTGCGGGGCGAATGGTTTCAGGCTGTGACCATTCTCCCCCACGTATTCCCTACCCTCCCCATCTGTAAATACTTCCCCCTTTTTCTTTCAATAAATTGGGGCGAACACCTACGGGTGTCTCCCCCTTTTGGAGTGTAAAAAAAAAAGATAATCGCCACGACATGGAGCAAAGAATACAATGGGAAAGGTGTCTGTTGAACACAAGATGAATGACTATTAGATATGGAAATCCACCATGATCATTCAATTTGATGCTCATGATGCTCTCATCTCACCGAGGCTCGTCGCATCTAGTTTTAACTTAATTTAATTCACAATGAACCCATTTTCATCATTTATCAACTCATTTCAGTTATTCCATATATAACATATATCATAATGTCCTAGATGAGTATACATCTTTTTTGAGTCAATTTACATCAAATTTTTGATCCATACGAGTCCACAATCCCAGAATGATCGATCAACTAAACTACCATGATTGATCAGCCATAAGAACATGATCGATCATCCAAAATGGTATGATCGTTCATGCTTGGATCATCCGAATTTTGGCGGGCGGTGTCCGTGAATTTTTCCAATCATAAAATTAATTACACCCTCTCTTTCCCGTTGTTACTCCCATCATGAATATACACTTATCGTTAACATGTACCCAATATATAATATGGAAATCGCTAAAGTGCGATCAGTAAAATACGGCTTTCGATCGGGCTAGCCCACTTGGCTCTGCCCCCCTCTTATATGGGTTTAGCCTTAGTCAGATCCGAATCCCATAGCTACAATCCGATCGTATTTCACGTATAACTCTCTCATACAAACTCTAATTTTGATGTTCTTGGGCTCGTTGGAAAGGTCTCGAGGGGTATTATAAGATAGAGATAGAGTAGTTATTTGTCTAATTTGGCTACTGGTCCAGATCAGAAATTTAGAAAGAGTAGGATCCTATTATGAGGGATCTTACAACTTGACCATCATCGGTAGGAGTGCAATATTCATATGTTCAACACAGGTGATCGAAGGACGTTGCAACTAAGCAGAAAATTGTATGCGAGGCAAAAGAGCAATCATCATCGATCTCGATGATTGCACAATCGATGAGGGTGGTTTCTCTTCATAGGAAGGGAGCCTGTAGAGGCTTTATTGTTGACTCTTACGAAAGATGATGATTATTGGAGTATGTAACAGATGGGTAATTGTACCTCTCCAAGATGTAATTACCCTCACTCATGTTTAGTCCCACGTCTACTATTTATGGGAGTCAAGTCTGTCTGTGGGGCTTTATAATAAGCCCCACACATCTTGTACTCATTGATAAATTGCAAGAGATGATTCGACCCTTAGAGGCATTCTCTTGCGATTTCATCCCGCTCCTTCACGAAGTAGGGTTCCACGTAAAACTCAAGATGTTTATGTTTGTTTCTTATTTCTGATTTCCGATTCCCTCTTGCATTGTTTATTTTCAACATGATATCAAAGCAGTCGATTCTATGATTTATTCTTGAAGATCTATTTGTTATGTTCATATTAGAGCAGTTCAATTCTACGATCTGATTTTATGGTTCATTTTTTGGAGATTTTATTATGCCCATGTTCGATGATAAAATTCTAGTGTTCCTGGTGCAACCCTCATTCTCCAAGATGACAGGCAGAATGCGTTAGATCTCGTGTGCATACTTCCGTCCAGCCCTAATTCTCATCGATAATGAAGAAGGGACTTTAAATCGTCGCGAAGCTCTTCTAAGCGACTCCCATCAGTTCCATGGGATACCTCTTTCCTTGGCATCAGGTTTCCAGGCGTACCTCCTTCAGTCAAGCACTTATGACATGGTCCCCCACTCGATGCCATCATCCATCTAGCACCGCCACCCTCCAGGTGTCCCCACATAGAGGCGATAATCCATCCAACGATGCATATCCTCCTAGCCCTCTTCGTGTGGTCTTCTACAATGTCTGCAGGTGCTCCCCAAACCTGGGCCCCTGTTCTCGAAGACATGACATCATCCTATCTATTCGCATATCTTACTCTAGGTCACCGGTGACGGGTTAAAGATCATATCAAGCCTAATCGTGAGATCATCCTCCATTATATCAAAGGTGCTGTGCTCTAGGGCACATCGTCCCCTCAGGGCGCATATCCTTGGAAAGATAGAATCCATTGAAGGATATTGTGAATCCTTAAGCGCATCACGGAAGCGTGTCGATCGCATCGTATGCAATCGGAGCAACTAGTCGTACTAGATGCTAGATGCAGCGGAAATTAAAATTTTTTAACTTTAAAGATGAAACCACATGATCACGAGAACACTTCTCGGATCGTTTCATCAAACCACAAAGTATAAGGAATACCTCTTGAAGCGTGGTTGTGATCGCAAGATCCCAAAGTAGAGATCCTCATATCTTAAGTTCGACCCACGGAGAATGCACTTGCGGGCACGATGATGAGTCGCGTCCTTCCCGCAATCCTTTGACGAAGATCCAAGCGTCGAAGCGAAGCCAAAATACTCTCCTTCCTAATACACAAAGTGGACGACCACTTGAATATTAGGAGAGAGCCCACACGAGAATGAGAGAGAGAGAATAGAGTTCTTCAACTCAAGATGATGTTGTACTTTGGAAGGCTACCCTAGCCCTCCTTTTATACTAGTTTAGGATCCAATGGATCTCAATCCATGGGATACATGGATCCAACGGTCATGCTTGGTCCATACTAAATCAATGGCTATGATTGTTGTTGGTTAAAACCAACAACATTAATTTAAATTAAAAAATATTACAACATATCAACATAATTTAATTTAACATTAACTAATTAAGAGATAATGTGATAATTAAAATGGAGTCAACCAACCACCCCTAAAAATAGGGGGCGTCACCCGTGAACAATTCATGGGTGACGCCACCTATGAATGGTGGTTATTGGCTCCCTTTTATTTATCTTATTATTTCTTAATTAATCAAAAAAATAATTCACCAAATTAATTCCAAATTAATTTGTGAATATTTCAATCATGCCATTGAATATTATGTGAATCATATTCACAACCCAAACTAATTAGTAAATTGCATTTCCAATTAATTAATAAATGTAAATCCAATCCACATTATTAATTAACAAATGCTATTTACATAAATTATCTCTCTTATATATGTATATTATAAATCATATTTATAATACACATATATCATGGACAGTGATATCCACATTCTCTTAATCCTTGATAATTAAATCCCATTTAATTATCTTAGATAATCATTTTCACAATATGAATTATATTCATATTAAGCTTGATAATTAAATCTCATTTAATCATCAAGTCCTTGCTTGGATATTTCATCAAATGAATTATTCTCGAACCCTTTCAAGAATAATGTGCTTTCTCCGCAGATACTTGGAGATAAGGACAGAGCGATTGTATTATTCCATGTATGGTGACTTGGATATTGAGATCTTATCTCAAATCCAGATCTTACGAACCTCCCACAGATGCTTGATTAAATCAAGACCGCAAATCCAATCTTCTCATTGAATCTGAATCCCATTCAGACCAATGTCCAACACTTGGACTAAGATCGGATTGCTTCTCTACTGAAAGGGGTCACTAAAATCCAGACCTGTTTCATCACTCCCTCGGAATGGAAGCGTCATGGATATACAATTGTTTATGATCACATCACCCTTCAGGTATTCCCAATACCTGTACATCCTGCATACTGGAAGACCCATGATCAACCCGAAGATCAAGATCATTTTTATACTGTCTTCTTCAGGGTTTAATCATTAAGTTTCTCAGTCTTGGTCATTGGGAGTTGGTATCGATCATATGCTTTCGCAAAGCATATATCATACCTTCAAATTCATGTCATGCTTCCAAAGCAGGACGACCATGCATGGAATTTGATCGGTCCCAATACCTCATGAGTGAGCTCATGTCTTCCGGTTCACAAGTGAACCTGTATGATCCCTTTGAGAGATCATATTGCTCATATACCCTTATATGCACACCAGCTCGCCGGTGTATAGACCTTGATTAGGTCATCAACCTATTGGTCTGCCAAATGTACATACTCAGATATATAGCAATACATCTGTCTCCGGTCAGAGGATGCATGCCTATGCTGTGACAACATTCAACACAGGACTTAAGTTATCTCGATCCCGTTAAGTCAACCCATTGACTTAACTAATCCGACACCTCCGAATCACTATTCCCATGCAGAGGACCTGCATCGAGAGGTCGGTCAGATATTAGCCTATGTGAGAAAGGATTGCCATCTCCTACTCAGGCTGGAGATCTTCACTTGACAATCATTTGACGGTGCTTGATGAGTCCTCTATCTAACTCCTTAGATATTCATCCAAACACAGCCTCTATGATTCATTTAATGAATCAACAGCTATATGATCATCAAGCTGGCCATGGTACATAGCCCTAATTGTACAGAGGGACCTTATAGTGCATTCATTCATATAATTTCAGAAAGGGAGTGAAACATCAATAACTTTTATTGATAAACATAAATATTACAATAACATTTATTGTAAGAATGGTTCGCCCAGGGCTCACAAGTCTAACATCCATAAGGCGATGTACACCCAGGCTCCTCTGATGGGGGTACATCCTCTCCAGGCTCATCCAATGACGACACATTCGAAGGCAGAAGGTGATTAGGTTTTCGGTTTTCCCTATCTGGAACCCTAAGGCTTGCGTGAAAAGATGAAAAGCATCCCAAGACCCTTTGTTTTTTTTAAAAAAGGGCGGGCCCAATGAGTTCAGATGTAAAAAAGAGGAAGGCCCAGTGGGAAAGATAGAATCCATAAAGCGATTACACCCGGGCTCCTCTGATGGCGGCACATCCTCTCCAGGCTCATCCAATGACGACGTATTTGAAGGCAGAAGGTGATTAAGTTTTCCCCATCTGGAACCCTAAGGCTTGCGTGAAAAGATGAAAAGGCATCCCGAGACCCTTTGCTTTTTTAAAAAAGGGGCGGGCCCAAAGAGTCCAACTGTAAAAAAGAGGAAGGCCCAGTGGGGGCTACTGCAATACGGGGAATGAGAAACAAAAGATGAAGCTGCCAAAAAAGAGGGGAGAATGCATCACTTATTTGGGCCCAATGGGCTTCCTGTGTTAAAAAAAGGAGCCCAAAAAAGAGCCTTGTTGGACAGTGGTTCAAAAACATGTAGAGAGCAATAAAAGCAACATGATATCTGAGCCATGAGTTTTGAAAAAAATGTCGCTTTCCAACCGGCTAACCTTTGTTCCATCTTCTGAACCACCGCATCCCAATCCAACTTCTTCAACTTTCCTGCCACAAGTGGCAACCCCAGGTATGAAATTGGAAGGTCTCCCAACCGGCAGCCTGTCAATCCCACCAGATCCAAACGTACTGCCTCCTCCATATGAAAGGGCACCATCATCGATTTGTGCCTGTTTAGCTCTAGCCCCGATATGCTGCTGAAAATCTGCACTATCTGAGCCGCATTGGTATTCTGTTCCGCCGATCCCCAAGAAACAGAATTGTAGTATCATCTACATATTGAAGGATCGGGATGGAAATATTCTCCTACCGGAAGTCTTCACACCACCCGGTGTCAACTGCCCGCTTCAGCAAAACAACCAATGCATCCGCGACCAACACAAATAACAAAGGAGCCAACGGACAGCCCTGACGCACTCACCGTTGAGGCTGGAAATAACCTCCCTCCAGCTTTCCGTTGACCAGGATCAAATAAAAAGTAGTCACATATCTTTTCATCCAATCGACCCATTGGTCAGGGAACCCCCTCTTATGCAGGGACGACCACAGGAACTTCCAATCGACGCAATCATAGGCCTTTGCGTAGTCTATCTTCTGTAACACCCCTTTCTTCCTCGATCGCTTCCACTCGAGACTAATCTCGGATGCCATCACCAGCCCGTCAGCCATCGGTCTTCTTGGAATGAAAGCCGACTGCCCCTAGAGCACCATTGTATCCATAACCGTCTTCAGCGTGTTCGTCGGAATCTTTGCCACGATCAGGTAGAGATGCCATTAGAAAGCGCAATAGGCTTGAAGTCGTCAATCCTCAGAGGCGACTCCTTTTTGGGTAGGAGGAACAACAAAGCCCTGTTGACATTCTCAAAACCTCTATTCCCTTCTCTGAATTTGTTCACCGTTTCAAGGACCTCCCCCTTGACCAAACCCCAGAACTCCCTGTAAAATAGCACTAGGAATCCGTCAGGACCAGGGGCGCCATCTGCATTCAACCCGTTTAGCCTCCTCTTCCGTGAAAGGGGTGACAATAGACTCTGTCTGCTCACCGGACTATGTTTGCACTCCTCTTCCCAACCACCCCCACCCTTCTCTGGTTCTTTTTGAAGCTTCGACAAAATGGTTCCACAATGCCCTCCCTATCTGCGCCTCCCCGGATATCCTCACCCATCCAATCTCGATTTCGTGCAGGAAGTTTCTTCTCCGCCCCCATGAGGCCATTGCGTGGAAGAATCTCGTATTGGTGTCTCTTTCTTTTAGCCACCTCTGACGAGATCTCTGCCTCCATTCCACCTCCTCTTTCTTGTCTTCCTGCAATAGCTCATCGAGAAAACCTACCCTTTCTTGCAGCTCTTCCTCGTCCAGTCCTCTCGTCATCCAATGCATCCAATCGTGCCACACCAGCCCTTGCAGCCTCCCTTTTAGCCCTCCTTCTGGTCTTCAACTCCCTATCGAACTTGATAAGGTACGCCCTCAACATCTGCAGCTTTGCTTCCAATCTTCCGACAGCCGAGCCCTCAGGGGCCCACTCATTCCACAGCTTCTCAACCTCTTCCCTGAAACCATTCTCTAGTAGATAACTTCGTTCGAAACAAGAAAAAGAATCTGCTCTTTCTTTCCTCCCCAGAATGCCAGATGATTGGCGTGTGATCGGAGTGGGCTCGTGGAAGCACCCATGCCCTCGATAGAGGGAAGGCCTCCGCACCCTCCATGGACAAGAAGAACCTATCCAGTCTGGACCGTGTACGTGCGTTTCGCCATGTGAAAGCACAACCAGCTGCATCGATAATGGACATGCCCAAAGTGTGGACCACCCGTCGAAAGTCCTCCGAGTCCAGGTCACCGTCGCCACTCCAATGCGGGCGATCGTCCGGGAGAAGGGTAACGTTGAGACCCCCCCACGATCCACAGGTCGGACGCTTAGGCCGATCCCAGCTGCTCCAGCTTGGCCTCTAAGGAGCCTCTCTCACTCCCGACAGGGTCGTAGACATTTGTGATACATAAAGACATATCATTTGTTCTCCTTTTAAGTTTGATCGACACGCAGTAATTAGACCTTGACTCTCCAACTAACTCGAAGGCGTCTCTCTTCCACCCAATCAGCAAGCATCCCGACGCGCCTTGAGCCGTCATCTCCGTGAGTTCGAAACTACCTCCTCCGCCCAGATCCCGCTTGACCTCATCAACTCCCCTGGACAATTTCGTCTCCTGGAGGAGAAAAATGTCTGCACCGGCTTCCATAAAAATATTTCCGACCCCTACCCTCTTTTCTGGGCGCCCCAACCCCCTTACATTCCAAGATAAGATTTTCATTTAGCAACGGGTTGAGACCTCTTTTTCTTCGGAGGGTTACCCCCAACTGCTCTGCTACACTTCTGTCCAAGTCTCCAAGATAGTGAATCGATTCCAATGTATCTCCAAACTGGTGAAAGATGGGGTGTTTATATGCGTCCATACCTCGCTGTACCCAAAACTGAGTGCCGTCGCTCTCCTCAGTCTCCTCTCCGCTCCACTAGCTCTTTTCCTCTAATAGCAGGTACCAAATCTACAGATTTCGTCCACTCGGCGAAGGTGATTCACCAAAGGTTCGTTGGCCTCTGCCTGGGAATGCGTCCTGGCTTCAATGGCTGCTTAGGTATGTAGTTCTTCTGTTGGGCCGTTACATACCTAAGACGTGTTGGATGATGGGGAAACCTGGGAGCATGGGGAACAGAGCGAGACCTACGAGTAAACACACATAGCGAAAACTGAGGATGGCACTGCTGAATTGTCTGTGCACCAGGAGTCACTACAGGATGAACATATACCCTATCAAAAGGGAAACTTACAGGTTCAGGACATGACCGGCGATCTTGATGTGCCGATTGCTCTGCGAAAGAAGAGAAGTACGTGTGTTACATATCCTCTTGCACCCATGTTTCCTTGAGCAGGCTTTCAGAGGATTTCGGAAGATTTACCTTGGCACTATTAGCCGTGGATATATCATGGACTTATCACGAGGCTATTCAGGACAGGCACTGGCGTCTAGCCATGGAGGAGGAGATGACCACGTTACTGTCGCGTGGCACTTGGAGTCTTGTTTCAGCTCTAGTTGGCACATCCATTGTTGGGTGCAAATGGATGTTCACTATGAAGCATTGTGCAAATGGCAGTGTGGATTGCTACAAGGCGAGCCTTATGGCACGTAGATTCACACATAGATATTGGGTGGACTATCAGGATACTTTTTCTCCAGTTGCCAGACATTCTACTCTGCATATCCTTCTGTTTGTTGTTGTGACATGGGATTGACCCCTCTATCATCTTGATGTGAAGAATGCTTTTCTATGTGGTGATCTACATGAGATCTACATGCAGCAATCACTTGAATTCGCTGCTAAGGTGGAGTGTCAAAAGGTTTGCAGGATGCATAAGGCTATTTATGGCATTAATCAGAGTTCGAGAGCATGGTTCTAGAAGCTCCCGGACTTGATAGAGCAACATAGGTTTGTGCGATTGATTGCCGATCACTCTCTGTTTGTGCACAGGACTCGGAGAGGTAAACTTGTCATTCTTGTCTAGCTTGATGATATCATTGTTACATGAATGACGAGCAAGGCGTTCATGTTGCCAAGGATTTCCTAGCTCACCAGCTTGCGACCAAGGACCTTGGTAGTTTACGCTACTTTCTTGGACTGGATTTTGCCAGGAACCAGCGAGGTCTTGTGATAACCCAAAAGTACGTTACATATCTTCTTATGAGACATACATGGTAGATTGGTGACCTACCGTTACTCCTATGGACTCGAGCATGAAGCTCTACGATGATGATATAGAGGAGGTTGATAAGAGGAAGTACAAGGAGCTTGTTAGCAAGCTCATGTATGTGACAATCACCAGGAAAGATATGTCCTTTACCGTGAGCAAAGCGAGTCAGTTTGTGGAGCAACCCATACATGCACATATGGATGCAGTTGATATGATTCTGAGGTATCTGAAGGCATCACATGACACTGAACTTCTATTCAACAGAGGTACATCCCTTTCAGTTACAGCATGTGCATATGCAGATTATGCTAGGTGTCCCAAGAACATGAAGTCTACTTCAGGTTTCACAGTGTTCATAGGGACTTCCCTGGTGTCTTGGAAGAACAAGAAGCAGATCTAGTGTCGAGTCAGAATACAGGGGTATGACGCATGCTAGCACAGAGATGATGTGGATCAGATCTGTTCTTACTGACCTAACTATCGAGGTGCCTCTTCTGATGCACCTCCAATGCGATAACCAAGGCCCTAAATATCGGTTTCGGTCACCATTTCGGTGACCGGTGATGAATCTCGTATCATCATTCTAAAAGTCATAAATTAAACCCCTGGCTTAATCAATCTAATAAAAATCACCATTAATTCTTTATTATTATCTTGTAATATATTGTGTATAATTAAACCTTAATTAAATGTATTTAATTACCATTATTTTCTTTGTAATTATTTTCTCATCAAAACCCCCTAAAAATTAGGTAGAGTAAATGCCCATAACTTCACTAACCCTTAAAAAGACAAAAAATACAAAAACAACTCAAAAGATAAAAATCGGTGTTTTTAGCCCCTTAAAAATACCCTCAAAAATACTTTTTATACAAATGACTTCTTTTGACTGTTTGTCCAACATGAAACTTGTAGATCTCATTGAGACAAGCAACTTTCATGTTTCAACTTTTTCCTAATTTTGCATCTAACTATTTCTTTAGTATTTTTCTTTGTATATACATTTTCGAATTTTCTGATTGGGCCATGTGACGCCTTCTGGGCCGCTCACGTGGCCCGTGCCTCGTTCCGCCACCCGATGCTCGCCTGGACCGACGGATCTCCTTCATCCCGCCTTCATCTTATCCGTCCATCTCCGCTTCATTCCTAGCCGTTGGATCTAACTCTCAGATCAGATCCTAGCCACTCACTCGCGCCTAAACCCCAGCCACTCGATCAACCGCTCATCCGACGCCTCTCCGTTCTCCACGTCACTCGATCAATCACCACCATAGGATAAACCTTCAGGTCTCATCCTAACCATCCAACCACATCCCAATCCCCGCCGTTGGATCAGATCTGATGATCTGATCTCAGCCCTCCACCCTCTCGTCCATCCCAGCTGTTGGATCCCATGATCCAACGGCCACTGAGTCGTCTCCCACCTCTGTTATCTTTCCCCCTCCAGACGTTACGACCGCTGCCCCCTTTCCATTTCTGCGCCGCCTACCAACCTCCTCTTCGCTCCATAACGTCTCCTCCACAAAGTCCGATCTCCCGCCATCTTCGTGCGACCACCATAACACCCCCTCCATCATTCTCCCACCATTAAACCATCATTCAAAACACCCCCACCACATAACTGCCGACGACCTCCCCTTCTATAAAACCCTTCCTCCGCCGCACGTCTGCCCTTATTTACCATTCAGGGGGCCTCAGCGTAGCTTCTGGCCCTCCAGTGACAGTGGAGGAGCCTTATCTCGAGGTGACGACGGTCGAGATACCCCGGTGTGATCCATGGCCGTCCAGGCCATGTCGCGGCACCTCTGGTGATCGCTGAGCTCCGTGCAACGACCGGGCACGCTGGTCGACGACCCCGAGCTCCGATGGAGCTCAACCACATGCCAATTCCCCCCACCAAACACCTGGCTTCGGGTACCCACCACCTCATTTTTCTTTTAATTTTCCCAGTCTCCTCATTTGCCGCCTCCGTCACTTGACCATCCATTAAGCTCCGCCTCACAACCACGACCTTCGCCGACCATCATTCTCTTCTCTAGAACCTCCCCCACTCCGACCCATCTCCTCCTCCACTTCGCCGGAGAAGGAGTAGTTGGCCCCCACTTCCCGTCGCTCCAGGGCCTCCCATTCACCTCGCAAAGCACTCACGCACATTCACAGACATGCTTCGGCTATGCTTAAACTTTCAGGTATCTTCAATGGCCGGAGCTTGCGCCTCCCCGCCGATCTCAAGTTGCTCCTCCGGCGTGGGTTCACCACCGGCATCTTCCAGCCACTCCCGCGCCATCGCCTTGGCTCCAGGACCTCCACCAGTCGTCTAGTGATCTTCCCCGACCTTCAGGCGAGCGTGTGGCACGCGGAGGAGCAATCAGCAGGTCGCAGGAGCCCCGCCTTCTCCGGCAGCCTGCGGAAGAGATGACGCTACAGGTGCCGTCTGATCCAGACTAGTGATCTTCCCCGACCTTCAGGCGAGCGTGTGGCGCGCGGAGGAGCAATCAGCAGGTCGCAGGAGCCCCGCCTTCTCCGGCAGCCTGCGGAAGAGATGACGCTACAGGTGTCGTCCGATCGTCTGGATCGGACGGCTGTGTTGATGACACGTGGCGGACCGAGCCTCCCGCCGAACCTACAGGCTCAGGCTCACCAAACCTCGCTCTGAGCCTCCATGGCGCACGCGAGGGCTTGGGTAATTTGCACGAAGACCCTGGAAGCTTTTGATATTTGCAGAATGGTCCCCAGGAACGTGCCTCACGTGCGTGTCTGGGTATTTTACAGGGAGGCCCTCGCGAGTTTGTAAAATTACAAAAAGATCCCTGTGTGCATGGAAAAATTACAATAGGGCCCAAGCGGTTTTTGGTATTTACATTTAGGTCCCTCTAGGGACCTAAATGTAATATTTATCCTTTTATTTCTTGCATTTTATTTACAATTATGTCCCTGCATTGTTTTCTTCATAACTTAAGCATCGTAGGTCCAAATTGCATGATTTTAGTGTCGTTTTGATCCTTGTTTCT
Source organism: Ottelia alismoides (assembly GCA_037367405.1). NCBI lineage: Eukaryota > Viridiplantae > Streptophyta > Magnoliopsida > Alismatales > Hydrocharitaceae > Ottelia > Ottelia alismoides. The sequence continues at coordinate 358,267 of JAZKJV010001114.1, forward strand.
TCATCTATCTCATGACACGTCTAATTTTCTCATCTGATATAATTTTAAAAGAAGTGATTTTTAATGTTAGATGATGACCTTGCTCTACTTGTCCTTGCTCTGATTTGATGATTGCCCTTATTGATGTGATAAAAATGTCCCTGATTTCAATTCGTATTATGTTGCTCATTATCCGTGATATTTTAGGGTATATTTGTAATCTTTTGTTATGCATATAAGTTCCCTTGCATTACTCTCATGCATCATCTTATAATCACATAAAAATAACTAAAAATTACATGCATCATTTTATTACATTGTAATCTGCATTGCGCATCATGCATTTTCATAGAAACCTGTAATCAAGAAATAATTCACACTTGATCTTAATTGATAAAAATTCAATAAATAGATAGAGTAGCTCGTGTCCCTGTGTTCGACCTTGGTAGACTTGCCAAGTAAAAATATTCCACAACATTCAAAGATTGTGGTTTTTGATCGACCAATTTCTGCCTCCTATACTACAATTATCGATAACTAAAGATGTGAATTTCACATCCATCAACCGACCGAAACGGAATTTCGGTGGAATTTCGGTCGAAGTTCGACCGAAATTTAGGTCATTTCGTTTTTTTGTACCAGGGACCCTATATTTCGGTCATTTCGGCCCTTTCGGTCGAATTTTGACTTCGACATGATATCGATATTCGACAGAAATTTGATCGAACTTCGCCGAAATTTAAGGCCATGAACCAAGCTGCTCTTTTCATTGTGAACATCCCTATCTTCCATGAGAGGATCAAGCACATAGAGGTGGATTGTCACTACACTCGTGACATGATACAGAAGGGTCTCGTCACCACTACTCACATCAGTTATGGAGACCAGACAACAGATGTACTTACTAAGGCCTTAGCTAGATGGCCTTAACAGAGAATCAAAGATGCTGCTTCAAGCTGAGCCTGATTGATATCTACGCTCCAGCTTGAGGGAGAGTGTTGAGATATTAGTTATCTTTTGTAGTGTTTATGTATTTCTATTTTATTTATCTTCTTGTAATTTTCTCAACGCGTTTCTTTCATATATAAGAGAACCCTATGGCCTCATCAATAAAGCAATTCATTCCTTCATTTCTACATATTTTATTTCTAAAATTACATATTTTTTAAAATTCGAAGTATTTTGGTTAGATACAAGTTCCAAGCTATCATCGACCTTCAGTTTCTTACATAAGACAACATTATGCTAGTCTTTTTATTGGTATGTGTTATTCTCTATTATTAATGCATGTGTCACCATTCTCTTCAAGTTCATGAGGTAAAACTAATGGCTTCTACTTATGGTTCCAAACCTGATCTTAGTTCTGAGCGGCATACTACGACTGTGGGAGAGACTGGATAGAACTTTAAGGAAATATATCATGTTAATATCTTATTATTAGCAAAAATTTGTGTAATTCTATCTCCTTTATTAATTAAAAAATAATAGAAATCTTAATTTTAGGACAAAATAAGTTTTCAAGTATTTTACTCAATATCCGATCATTTCACCGAAATTCCATCGAATTTCTCTTTCTAGGCTTACCAAAATGAAACCGAAATTTGACATTTAAAGTCTTAATTAGCTCATCCATTTCTATGGCCATTAGTCCCCTAAGATTAATGGATTACAAGGTTGCAAAAGTCAGTAGTCGGTATTTAGTCGGTTGGGTCACTGACTAAGGATTAATCGACAGTCGGACGACTAATCAGATTAAGTCAGACTTTAATCGGCTATGACCTTTTTGATTATTTTAAATATATAGATCATTTTTATACATATATTTACATAGATTTTGTACATTTTTATATCATCACAATGAAATAAAAGTAATTGAATTTAAATGAAATATTAAGCATATTATAATAAGTTTGCTTTTTTTAAAAAAATAAATATTAAAAAATATAGTATCTCAAAGCAAAAATCGGTCAACTAGTGTGCCTAGTCGGAATTAGTCAGTACTCGGTCGGTCATCCTACTGGCTAGACTAGTCGGACCTACTAGTCGGGCCACTCAGGCGACTTTTACAACATTGATGGATTATAACTGTTAGAGATTACGGTAGATTACATTCTTATATTCTATTGTAACTCCACGAAGGTACTTATGTATTTTGTCCTTTTGAACTCTATGGGGTTTAGTACTATATAAAGACCCCTAGACCTCTTGAATAAACAACTCATTGCATTGTTTCATCATTTTCCACAAGGTATCAGGGCAACGGTCCTAGACCGGTGTTCTGACCTGATTCCTGTCGCCACCATCAGCCCTAACCCGTCAAGCCCTTCCCTTGTGTACCGCTGAGAGTCTCTACAACGCCTCTAGCACCGTCAGGAGCCTCCGCCAAGCCCCAAGCCACCATCGATAGCCTTTGCCCATGCCTCACACTGACACTGCTCAGGCCTCCGTCATGCCTGTGTCATGCTTTCAACAAGCCCTTACTGCCGCCAGGCCTCCTGTGGAGGCCCAGGCTGCCGCCACCAGGCCCCACGCCGTAGCCTGGGCCTCTAGGTTGCTGCTAGGCCTCCTACGTAGGCCTTCAGGTTGGTCTCATGCCACCTGTGGGTCCTTTGGCACCTTCAGGGGGCCGTTAGACCTCCTAAGGTTGCTATCAACAGCTATGACGACCTCTTCGAGCCTTCTATGGTGTTCCCAACCCTCTACAGGTCTACTACAATTATTACATATCATATGAATGCTTGATTAGGTCATCTTGATGCTTGCTTAAGAAAAAAACTTTCTAGATCACTTTTTCTTGACCATCGTGTCTACCGTTACGTCCACTTAGACCAAGCCTATATACCCTACTTCTTTGATGGTACATGACACTTCTATCAAGTTGAAGGGAAAATTATGTTCCATGGTCTCGGTCTTGCAAAGTGTTCGTTGCTGGCCAGCACTAAAGCTATGTTCTTACAAAGGTTCCTCATGCTGAAATAAATAAGGACTATGGAACCTATTTTGCTAACAACTGCCAGATTATCACTTGGCTGACCAACAATGTCGATCCAATTGTTGCTACCAATCTAATTTTCAAGGACACTGCAAAGGCGATGTGAGAGAACCTTGAGTACACATTATCATAAGACGAGTCTAGACGACCAAGTATCATCTCTCTGACATATACACAAGAATATGGTCTGCTACTCAGGGAGAGTCGAGCCTTATTGAGTACTATATACTTCTTATTAGGCTATTTGAGGAGCTACTTATTTTTCAGCATGCATGCTGTGATCAACAGGTGGGAGAACGTGCTGAATGACATGTTTAGATATTTCTTTCTGGGCTGGTTCGAAAAGGCTAGCCTCGAGGTGGTCGAGGCGTACGCCTCGAGGCGAGGCGGTCCCTTTTAGCCTCGAGGCTTACACCTCAGACCAGTCCTGTGAGGCGTGCGCCTCGAGTGGTCGAGGCGTAGCCTCGAGGCGGAACGCCTCGAGGCGGTCGAGGCGTTTCATGAGGTGTTTTTGCTTTTTTTGAAGTATTTTTTATTATTTTCATGGTTTCCTTAGTAGTTTGAGAAGCTCATCAATATATGTTTATTTAGGATAATGATTATATAAGATGAATGCCTAAATATGATGTTTATTTCATGCCCATAACTTCATATTTACAATTAATGTATCCAACTATTTCGGCAAACTCTTGCTATTTCACTCTTAATGAATGAATTCATAAATATTAAATTAAACAATACTTGTAACTTAACAAGATTTGCAATATATCAAGCAAAACAAAATGGATAAGGTTCATGTTTTCTCATGTTGCCTTATATTATATATTAGACACAACATAAATTTCTTCGACATATATTTAATCGAACTTTTAATTACAATAGTATTTCAAAGATTTGCTCGAAATGGATATGATTCAGCTTTCTCGTGCGATCATATATTATATGTTAGACACATAACATAAATTTCTTTGATGTACATTTAGTCAATTACGACAATATTTCATAGACATATATGCACTGTTTAATTCTTTCACAATATCTATAGTCAATGAATTCCTCTTTGATTGGATGAAAATGTGTAGAAATGTATATGATGTTGTTCTATCTTCTATTTTGGGGTTCTTATCTTTATCATTTCATCATATCTTGTAGTGTAAATTATTATATATTGGGCAGAGAACATATAGTTACATAGAGATATACATAATTGTAGTTTTATACATATTTTTCTATATAAACTGAGGCTTACGCCTCGACCGCCTCGAGGCTACGCCTCGCCTCGATTCCAAGGAGACCGCCTCGTTCCGCCTTTCGTTTTTTCAAACCTTGGCTGCATCCATGATACATGCATGCAAAAGATCTTTTTTTGATGGTTGATACTCTACCTACCATTGAGACCATCTTCGGATGACTACATGAGCTAGAGGCTCCATATCAACACTCTACTATCCACACATCTACAGAGACAACGACCCATTATACCTCCTCGAGTTACAGAGGACGTCAGAGTTATCAGGGAGGATGGGGTCGTGGTTTTGGATGTGGACGTGGTCATGCCTTTGGACGTGGACGTAATTCTTCTGCTGCTCGTTATCCAACATGCGTGCATTGTGGACGTTGGAACCACCATTTCGACCGATGCTGGGCAACGTTTGGTATTCAACCTAATGCCAACAATGCCTATGAAGAAGCATCTTATGACGCGATAGAAGATACCGAAGATACATATGCCCAACAATCTGGGGTGGTATAAACCCCCTTTACTGCTTCTTAGTATGCCCGCCTGAGGCAACCATTGCAAAACTCCGACTCGTATGGCAATGACAATATTGCTTCTGCTTCTACTGCTAGCCTAGATGCTACTTCAAGTACAATAACGCATTCTATCTCTACCTCCAAACCTGCATGGATTATTGACTCTAGAGCTTCTACCCATCTAACGGGAGAATGAAGTCTATACACGTCTTCGCAGTCATCTTCCTCTGTGAAGATTGTTCGAGTTGCTAATGGGGACCATTTCCCGATTGCTGATGTCAGTACTGTTAATTTCTCTTCCAAGCTGTGATTCACCGACGTTCATTGTGTTCCTACCTTTCCTCTTAGTCTTTTATCTGTACAAAAGTTATGTACTGAACTTAACTGTCATGTTATTTTTGACGAGTTTTGCTGCTATTTTCTGGACGTCCGGACGCGATAGATTTTTTGCGGGGGACATGAGAGGAATAACCTCTATTACCTTGACATTCCTTCTGATTCCACTTGTGCTGGCATGGTTTCAATCTCCAAAGATCCTATTCTGTGGCACCTTTATCTGGGTTATCCTTCTACCAAGGCCCTCTCCTTGATGTTCCTTGAACTCTCTACGGTCAAACCCTTTGAATGTGAGGCATGTCAGTTTAGGAAACATCATCGAGCGTCCTTTCCTACACATACTGAGCCTCGTCGTCGTTTCCCTTTTTCTCCTATCCACTGTGATATATGGGGACCCTGTTCGATCCGAATTCTGAATGGTCATAAATATTTTTTTGTCTTTGTGGGTGACTATAGTCGATCTTCTTGGATTTTTTTGTTAAAGGAATATTCAAAAATTAATAATATTATCTAGAATTTCTTTTACTATGTCAAAAATATCTTCTCCACTGCTATTCTAAATTTTCATTCTGATAATGCATTGGAATTTAACCAAAATGATTTGACATCTTTTTTTGCTTCCTATGGTACCATTCATCAAACCTCATGTCCATATACCTCCCGGCAGAATAGGGTCGCAGAAAGAAAACTAAGACATCTCCTTGATATTGCTCGCTCCCTATTCACCTAGATGAAGGTTACCAAAACCAACTGGGGTAATGCAGTGCTCACTACCGTTCACCTTATAAACATGGTTCCTTCTGCATCCCTAAATGACACTACTCCCTTTGCCACAACCATGTCTCCATTCCCTCTACCATTACGGATTTTTGGTTGTACTGTATTTGTTATCAATTTTCATACTGCTGAGAAATTGTCTCCCCATGCGATTAAATATATATTTTTGGTTATTCTCAAACATAGAAAGGCTACAGATGCTATGATCCGTGTGGTCATCGCTATTACATATCTGTTGATGTCACCTTTTTCGAACAAACTAGCTTTTTTCTTAGGTTGTTTCAAATATTCCATTCGATCTTCCTCTTCCACCTATTGTGTATAAAAGAAATCATGTTTCTACGCCGACACCTATTCCATTGTTGTAGGAAAATACACCATCCTCAAGTGCTCCCACCAATACTGCCGTAGATGCTCTTCAAGAGCTTCCAATCACTCTACACGGAACTAAGAGGCAATGTACCCTTCATCCTATGTCTCATTTCACTTCTATTGCTACCTTATCCTGTATTAAGTACATAGAAGATATGCAAATGCTTTTATGACAGTTTTTGTTTACATGATACAACCTCCAGGTTACGAAATTGAGTGGGAGTATGTGTGTCGACTTCGCAAAGCAATTTATGGTCTGAAGCAGAGTCCGATGGCATGGTTCGATAGACTAAGTACAAAGATCAATACTTTAGATTTCAGAGAACTACATCTGACTACTCTACAGAAAACAACCAACTGGTACAGTTATACTTGCTATATATGTGGATGATATGATTGTTACATGTGATGATGATAAAGGGATGCTAGAGACTAAGGCTTTTCTTTAGAAGGTCTTTGTCACCAAGGATCTGGGACAACTTCGCTATTTTTTGGGCATAGAAGTATTACACACTACGGAGGAACTCTATCTCTCACCAACAAAGTACTGCTTAGATATACTGATTGAGGTAGGGTTACTCGGTTGCAAACCCTCCGGTATTCTTGCATATCCAAGAAAACATTCCACTTCCATTTATCCTGTCTTCGAAGACACTACACGATACACAAGTCTTGTTGGCAAACTCATATATCTTACTGTTATTGGGCCATGCATATCTTATTTTGTGAGTAGAGCTAACCGATACATGGAGAAACCTTGTTACAACCACTGGCAGGCTGTTCTTCAGATCCTTCGCTACCTGAAGGAATCATCTATATGTGGCCTCTTTTATGGGGTAAAAACAACTATACTGATGTTACTGCATATGTTGATGCTGATTATGCAAGCTCGCCCGAGGGTCGTCACTCTACTGCATGTTATGTTATGATGCTTGGAGGAAACCTTGTTAGTTGGAGGAGCAAGAAGCATGATGTAGTCTCCCGATCTAGTGCAGAGGAAGAATACATGGCGATGGCCCAGGTCACATGTGAAATTACTTGGTTACTGACTTTTCTACAAGAACTCAATGTTGTTGTCACCACTCCCATTCCTCTATACTATGATAGCAAATTTGCTACTTATATCGCTACAAATCCCGTATTCCATGAGAGAACTAAACATATTGATATTGGCTGCCATTTTGTTTGTGATGCTGCACAAGGAGGCAAGATTATCACACCACACATCTCGACAGATCCTCAGCTTGCAGACATATTCACAAAGGCCTTACCAAAGAAGCACCTTTCGTGGATAGCTTCCATGTTAGGCATGATCGATGGATATGCTCCAACTTGAGGGGGAATATTAGAGATTACGATAGATTACGTTCTTATATTCTATTGTAACCCCGCAAGGGTACTTATGTATTTTGTCCTTTTAAGCTCTCTAGGGTTTAGCCCTATATAAAGACTCCTAAACCTCTTGAATAAATAACTCATTGCATCGTTTCATCGTTTTCCACAATAACTATATCTATAAGCCAACATCAAATTTAATGATACATAAAGTTTAGGCGTCCCTCTTATGGAAGCTTGGTCTTTTTCTTCTGAAAAAACTATAAGCCAACACCAAACAACTGCCTCTCTTAGTTGCATTTAATATGGAGTAATTACATTTGCCCCCTTAAGAAAAGAATTGTGAAGGTTAATTTCATTACCCTTAACATACCCTTAATTAATTCAACCCTTCCTAAGGTCATCGACCCCCCTAAGATTGGTTTTATAACCAAGGCCCTAAATGTCGATTTCGATCATCATTTCCGTGACCGACCTAAACGGAATTTTGGTCAAAACTTGATCGAAAGTTCGGTCATTTTTTGTATTAGGGCCCCATATTTCGGTCATTTCGGTTGAATGCCGATTTCGACATGATGTCGATATTCGACAGAAATTCGATCGAATTTCGCTGAAATTCGAATCCATTTTTAAAGCTATGAACCAACACCAATCAACAACCTCTCTTAATTGCATTTAATATGGAAAAATTACACTTAAGGCCTGTTTGATAGGAGAATAAGCCATGGAATAAGGAGTCAATTCTCCTCCCGACACGGTTCCCAGTGGTACGACTATTCTCCATTATTCCATATTATTTCACTCTTATTCCTATCTTTATCCCACCTTACCTACCTTTATTTCACCTTATTCTCCTTATTCCTATCCTCCAGCCGAACGGAAAATAAACCCTTATTCCCCTTATTCTCCATACTTATTCCTGTTTATTCTCCTACCGAACGGGCCATTAGGCTTCTCAAGAAAATAAATGTGAAGCTTAATTTCATTACCATCACTACACTATTAATTAATTAAAGCTTTCCTAAGGCCATTGGTCGGCAACTTAGGAAAAGAAATTTGAAGCATAATTTCATTTTCCTCAGCACACTCTTAATTAATTAGACCGTAACGTGACGCGGTGATCCGGAGGTCATGGATACGAGTTCCGAAGGACTTGGCTTGATATCAGGCACATAATCAAGGGGAGGAGGATGTATGCGGCATGGTGGCATTCGGCAGAGCATGCGTGAACACCGCACCTTTTTGACACAAGGGAAACCCGACATTACGGTGCCATGGAATTTAATGGTCGGGATGGGGATATTGGTATCTGGGACAAACCAATATCCACCAACCATTAAAAGGCATTAAGGACATCATTAAATGCTAACGTCGGTTTACTTTTAATACATGACATTGACTTGCAATGTAATTAGGAGATTACATCTCCTAATCTTAGACGTTCATTAAGAAATGGGAGTGGAGGACCCCCATTGGTTGAATTATTCTGAAGGTGCACGACTATGGTTTGCTAAAGAAATGCGGGCTTCCAGAAATGGGCATTTATTTCTATGGGAAAAGACAGGGGATCGGAGAGAAATGGGGCACTCTTTGTTGGTTCAAATGCTATCATGGACATGAGCTTTCCCCATTATAAATAAGGGTAGGGGTGCATTGAATGGGCATTAAGCATCAAGCAAGAAATATGTAGATCGTGGGGGATCACATTTTGAGGAGAGGCAACTCACATGTTCGCATTGCATCCAAGAGATACTTGAAGAGGAGAGTGCTTGGAGGCATTTATATCCGAGGAGAGGCGCTGATGCTGGAGCATCATAACTCAGGTGGAAAATATGCTGGAGAAAGCTCAAAGATGCTTTAAAGGCTTCGGGTGCTTGGAGGTAACCACAACTTGGTGGCCTTTTGATGGAGACTAGGGCATGAGTATGTATGTGAATCCAACAACGGGGAACTGAACAAGGTTTGGAGATAATTGCATTAGTACATAAATTAAAGAGTGCATTGGAAAATATTCACTAGATTCTCCAACTCATCTTGAGTAGTTATTTTTTTTTTCAGTAGCATTCTTTATGTTTCATTGGTGTACTTGTTGCCTAATACGTCTTAATTATGGAAGTTTATGAACGTTTTATGTTGCAGGTAAGCTTTGGAATATTCTACCTAACGGGGTTGCTTCTGTATTAGTGGAGCCGCTACTGGGAGTTCTTGATCGGCCTGCTAATAGCAAAACGGATGGATTTTTGATGCTGGTTTCCGCTTCAAATTATGCATACGGAGATAAAGACAGGGTTTGGGTAAAGGCCATTGCCAATAAATTTCTAGGTACATTTTAACTGTGTGTTCTATATTTTGCTTATTTTTGGTATTTATATGTTATCATATGCCAAAACTTCCAAAATTAACTGGTTTATTTGAGATTCTGAAAATCTGAGAAGGGTTGATTGATTTTCTTTATACTTTTCAACAACAACAACAAAGCCTTTTCCCACAATTAAGTAGGGTCGGCTACATGGATTCTTCGTCTCCATTCAGATCTATCTTGGGTCAATCACGGGCTTATATCCATAAAACTAAGATCCCTTCGTATAGTTTCTTTCCAACACTTCTTGGGTTGTCCTCACCCTCTCTTTACCGGCTCAACATCCCAACACTCGCATCTCTTAACTGGTGCATCAGCCGATCTTCTTTGCAAATGATCAAACCATCTTAAGCGGTTTTCTCGCATCTTATCCTCGATTGGAGCTACACCAACTTTCTTTCTGATTGCATCATTCCGAATCCGATCTTTACGTGTGTGTCCACACATCCACATTAGCATTTTCATTTCTGCTACAACCATTCTCTGCACATGTCTATGGTTCACAGGCCAACATTCAGAGCCATAGAGTATAGCAGGTCTCACAGCTGCTTTGTAAAATTTTCCTTTAATTTTTAAAGGAATTTTCTTATCATAGAGAACAACAGAGGCTCCTCTCCACTTTAGCCACCCTGCATTTATTCTATTAGTAACATCTCCATCAATTTCCCCATCATTTTGCAAAATAGATACCAGATATCTAAAAGGATCTCTCTTCCGAATGTTATCATCACCAATCTTCACCTCGATTCCTTCACCATTGCTTCCATCAAAGGAGCACTCCATATATTATGTCTTAGCCCTACTTATACGAAGTCCTTTACTCTCCAACTCATGTTTCCAAACCTCAAGCTTATCTTTTACTCCATCTCTAGTCTCGTCAATCAACACAATATCATCAGCAAATAACATACACCAAGGTAACTCATCTTAAATGTAACTTGTCAACTCGTCCATAATCAAAGTAAAAAGAAATGGACTCAAAGCTAAATCTTGATGTAAACCAATGTTGATGTCAAAATAGCCAGTCTTCCCGACGGGATCCCTACACAAGATAAGCCCTATCATACATGTTCTTTATGAGGTTAATGCAAGGCCTTAAGTGTCGGTTTCGGTCACCATTTCGGTACCGACCAAAATAGAATTTCGATGGATTTTCGGTGGAAATTCGATCGAAATTTCTGTCATTTTTTGTACTAGGACCCCCATATTTCGGTCATTTCGGACGAATTTCGATTTCGACTGGATATCGATATTCGACAGAAATTCGACTGAATTTCGCTGAAATTTGAGGCCATGGGTTAATGTATAGGACATGTACTTGTCTCTTCTCCAAAACTCTCCACAATATCTCTCATGGGACAGAATCATAAGCCTTCTCCAAATCAATAAAGATTATATCGAGGTTCTTCTTTTTAGCTCTATAAATCTCCATTGTTCTCCTCAGCAAATGGATGGCTTCAATAGTTGAGCAACTTGGCATGAATTTTAATTGGTTTTCTTTTACGTTAGAAACTTGCCTCATCTTCTTTCGATCACACGTTCCCAAATTTTCATAGTGTGACTCATCAGCTTGATACCTCTGTAATTAGAACAATTTTAAATGTATCCTTTATTCTTATAAAGAAGCACCACGATACTCTTCCTCCAATCTTCAGGCATTTTCTTGCTTCGCCAAATAACATTGAATAGATTCGTAAGCCAAGTCAAACCGCGCTCACCTAAAACTCTCCATACTTCTACAGGGATGTCATCTGGTCCCACATCATTCCCAAGCCTCATAACCTTCAAAGCCTCATCTACTTTCCTTTCTTTGAATCCGTCTATAGCTTGCATGATTCAAGTAACTTTCACTACTAGCCAGATCACCCAAAGTGATCTCTCTATTTCCTTCCCCAATGAAAAGTTTATGGAAGTACTGCTCCCATCTAGTATGTATATCATTCTGAGTAACAAGCACGTGACCTTCCTCGTCCTTAATGCATCTCACTTGAGAAAGGTCTTTGGTCTTTCTTTCTCTTGCTTTGGCCAACCTGAATATATCCTTCTTGCTCTCCTTAGAGTCGAGATTTTTATACAAAACTTCATAAGCTTTTGACTTTGCTTTGCTTACAGCCTTCTTTGCTTCCTTCTTCGCTATTTTGTAGTTTGTAAACGTTTCCTATGTTTTATCCTTAGACATAGCCTTAAAGCACGCTCTTTTAATTTTTAGCCTCTCTTGCACACCTTCACTCCACCACCAAGCCTCCTTTTGACCTGGAACTCCTCCCTTTGACTCGCCTAACATCTCTTTGGCTACCTTTCGGATACAAGTTGCTACTGCCTCCCACATCTCATTTGCACTTCCGCTACAATCCCAAGATAAGTATTCTAAAACCTTCTTCCTGAAGCTCGATTACTTCAGTGGAAGATTCCACCATTTGGTTCTAGTGATCTTAGGAACCCCTCTTTTCTTTACCAGCCCTTTTATTTGGACATCCAAGACTAGCAATCGATGTTGGGTTGTCAAACTCTCTCCTGAGATTACTTTGCAGTCTTTACAACACAACCGATCTCTTCTCCTGAACGTAAATAATCTATCTGCGTTTTAGTTGGCCCACTCTTATAAGTGATTAAATGCTCCTCCCTCTTCTTGAAGAGAATGTTTGCTATGAAAAGATCATATGCTGTTACAAAATCCAGGATGACTTTTCCTTCTTCATTTCTATCCCCAATCTCAAAAAGCTTGTTTAGTCCTTTCATCTAAACCAATTTGTGATGCATAAACTGAGATTATATTCAGAATTTCTTCTTCAAGCACCAATTTTAGCAAAATAATTCGATCCCCGAATCTTTTCACCTCAACCACACAATCCTTCAAATCCTTATGAACAACCACTCCAACACCGTTTCTACCCTTATCTTTACCTGAATACCAAAGTCTAAAGCATGTCTTTTCGATCTCCCTTGCTTTCTCTCCAACCCATTTAGTCTCTTGAAAACATAGTATATGAATCTTCCCTCTTTCCATCGTATCCACTATCTCCATCAATTTTCCAGTTAAAGTGCCAATATTCCAACAACCAATCCGCAACTTCTGTTGTAATCTCTTTCGGACTAACTTCTTTAATCGTATGCGTCCATTATGCGAGAACCCTTGTAAATTTTGGACTGCATCCGGGCGATGATGCAACGGAACTAGCTTAATTACCATCATGCGTTCCTCATGCGAGAACCCTTGCAAATTTTGAACTTCATCCAGGCTGCGATGTAGCGGCCCTTGCCAATTTTTCATTGCATTCGGGCGATGCAACGCGTCGCAAGTAGGGAACGCCCCAACAAAATCTGTATGTTTGCTTAAATCCATATTGAATTGATCCGACTGTCATAAGGCAACTTTCTAAATAATATTTTCGTTATACTTTTATAAAAATAAAAAAAACAAATTAAGGAAAGATACATATTTAAATCATGTCTAAATCTGCTGTGCATATCAAGCAGATTGCAATGCCTAGTTCATATTCATGCATGTTTATTCGTGGTTAGGAGTTATATTTTTATTTGGAATATGGTGTGAATCAATCATGCTTTTTTTCCGTTTAAACGAGATATTCTATTTGGAATTAAGATCGTGGATTTTTTTTTCCATTTTAACTTGTACCCGCTTCAAAAATTTGGTAGTAGGGTAGCGTGCCTACCACCCAAAAGAATAATGTTCAGATCTACCTTGAGGAGGGTTGCGTTAAGTAGCCCACAACCAACATAAAAGTCGTTCGATAGTTCAACACGGCTTTTGTTAGAAAATAAAGAATGCGGAAGCGAATATCAGAGAACAGAATAAAACTTGGAAGAACACAAGATTTTTACGTGGAACCCTACTCCATGAGGAATGAGATGAAATTATGGGAGAACGCCTCAAAGGGCTGATTTGTCTATTGACTTTCTCACTGGATACATGAGGTTTGTGGCTTGTTATATAGCCTCCACAAACTCTCCAAGTCCCACCATTGGTAGATGTGGGACTAAACATTGATGTGTTAAATGGATCTTGGAAGGATCCATTTATCCACATTGTTATCAATTACACTGCGTACTCTCATCTTTTGGACTTTTAAACAAAATTGTGATTGCACATATGCTGTTTTAGATTTTGATTTACTTGATTTCCAGCTGCTGCTTATATTGCAGATTCCCCACCACAATTGTCCTTGCTTACACAAGTTTGAAACATTGAATGGTGACTGAAAGTGTCCATGGTCCTCTACTTCACATCAAGCCAAAATCCAGAGTACATTCATAAAGGATACGAGAATCAGCATTGATGCACCGTATCTTTCTTGAAGTCCTGTATAACCCATGATTACCATTTACCAAGGAGGTCAGTTTTCAAACATTACTGAATTAAGGAAATTCTCATTCCTTCGAAATAACTTCTTATAATTAAATTAAGTTTAACTGTCTCCTCATCTTATCCTGTCTTCGTTGACTTTTCCCAGAGCAAGTTTTGACTTTGTATAACTGGAAAAGGCCCTCTTGCTCTAGTATTTAATAACAAATTATTTACTCTGAGAAGTAATGCTTATTGGCAGCTGGATGGGTTGTGTTTTTTAGGTGTCCATTCATCAGTTAATCATAAATAAAACCACTTGGCTGGAGTCCTGGTTAAATTTATGTTTCTGAATGGACTTTCTTGATGTCTAAATCTATAGCCCTTCACTAGGATTTCTAAACAAGAGTAGCTTGAAATAGTGTTTAAGTACATGGCAGTTGTAATTCCTGGGGATAATTTTGTATTTTCAATGCACACATGCTCTTCCTAGCCCTAGTTCCTCTTATATATAGAAGGCTAATGTTTATTCGATACATATTTTTTCATTGTCTTTCTACCTGGCATCAAGTGACGGTCCTAAATTAGACCTTCATGCCTACTTGGCCCCCTTGTCCTCATCAAAACTCTAGCCACGATCTTCTGCTTAACCACCGAATTGCTCGGTCATTCCTGCTGCCTAATTAATCCTATTGGTGGTGCACAGAATTGCACGTCTCTTAGCCACGTGGTTTCTCGATTTTTCCTGTTGCCCAGTTGATATAGACATCACCACATACTTACTCTAGCATTTCGAGAAGCTATGTTATGTGTCTCCTGATGCTGCGTGCCCTTGCATCATCATCCCAAGTGTTGCTCTCCTAGGCACATCACCATTATTATCGCCTAGTGCTCCATCATCATGCCCAAATGTTGTGTTCCTATCCTATGCTTTGTTTCCCAGGTGTTGCTTCATCATTATTGCTTATGCATGAAAATATTTGGCTATCGACGAACTCTGTTGCTACATTGCTGTCCCTGTTCATTTAGTCCATTTTCCGTCATTCCCTGATCTTTGCATCTAATCCTTGGTATTTGTGCCATCTGTTGGACTTGTAAGTCCTTGACGATCCATTAATGCAATAAAAGTTATTGTGTTCTCATGTGATGCAGCGTGACCCCAAATTATGGGGCCACATTTATTTAATTAAATAATAATCAATTTTATTTACGTTTTTAGCAGTCATATTGGTCTGATTAAATAATTGAGATCGTTTGTGATCTCAACGTTTATTTCGTAGAGTTTAAATGTAATTCGAGTCAATTAAATAATTTAGAGTCCAATTAAGGTAGTTAGAGGTCAATTAGGATTAAATTAGTTGTTAATTTGATTTACTTACTATTTTTGTAAACCCTCTCTCCTATATAAAGAGAGGGTAGGCCTTTGTTTTAGCCAGTCAAGTATTGACAATCAATTGAGATTTTTATCTCTCTCCTCTCTATTTTCTCTTCTCCCTCCACGCGATCTCCGCGGTTCTCCTCCTTCAACCTCTCGTTACCGACGAGTTCTTCTTCTTCTCAACCCCTCATTTTCTCCACCGATATTCCACCGCCAAATTATTTTTATCATCTATCGACGCCGCGGAAGCCGTTTGCATCAATTGGTATCAGAACATGGCCTTTAGATCGTCCTCACGATCTAACGATCCGTCCCGGCGCCCGCACCGACACCTTCGTTCATCCGAGCAAATGCGACGAGCCATCTCCACCATCGATGCCACCTTCAAAGAGACGGGGGACATGATACGTGATTTGCAGGCCAACCTCCAATCCATGTCTCGGAACCTAATGGCCTACTTAGAGGCCTACCGCGACGCCCAAGCAAAGCCGCCGACCTCCGAAGCCGTTATCGCGAGCTCTGACGACAAAAAACTCGCCGTGGAAGCCGATCAAGCCGCTGACCAGATCGTTTTGGAAGAAAAATCGAAGAAAGGGGCGAAACACTTGCTGTTCAGAATATTTCAGATCAGTCCTCGTCATCAACGGCCGCCCCCATGGCAGTCCTCGCCCCTCCAGCGGCTCCCCAGGCCGCCCAGGTACTTCCCCTGCCCTTCCCGGCCCGCGCGGCCGTCAGCCCCAACCGCGTCCACCCCACCCCAACCCCGGCACCACCCTTCCACAGCCTCCCCAAAACCGTGCCACCCGCGAGCTCCCCCTCGACCCCAGAGACTCCCGCAACACCCCAATCCCCGCCCTCTTCCTCCCCCACACCCCCGATTCCTTTCCCACCGCATCGCAACCCCCCCTGCTGTTGCCGCCTCCACTCCCCGCGTCGCCTCGCTGCCCGGCGATCCTCCCCTTCCCCTCGCGCAACCTCGCCAGCACCCCTCCTTCCTCCACCCCCCCGCAGTACTCTCCCCTCTCCAGCCCCACGGTCGCCAAGCCCAACTCCCAGCATTCCCATCGCCGCCCTACCACCACGCGCCCACCCCTGAAGCGCACCCAACCTTCCCACCCTCGCGTGCTCCCACGAGCGCGGCGCTCGCTCCGCCCGAGCCGCACCACTGCCGCCACGCCGCCCTTTCGGTTCCGAGAACCCCGACCCCGCGCGCCTATATCGCAAGAGGGAACCCGTGCCCTAACCAATCGGCCGAAGTGGAGGGATATCAAATCCCTGGAAAAGGGGAATGGGAAACTAAGTGGGAAAATTTGCGAGAATAAAACCCAAACTTCCCATATTTGCAGAGAGTTCAATATCCATAAGAGGGAAAGAAAAAAACAAAGGGGTGCGAAAATTGCAGTGGTACCCTCCAATTGGAAGAAACTATAAACGTAATGTTGAAGATGATCCCATGGGGAGGAAATTGAAGCCCCAATTCAAGGATGATTTCTCCAACTATCCACCTACATCACGCAATTCGTCAGGAGCCGAATTTTTAAAGCGGTGGAGAGTTGATGCAGCGTGACCCCAAATTATAGGGCCACATTTATTTAATTAATTAGTAGTCAATTTTATTTACGTTTTTAGTGGTCGTAGTAGTCTAATTGAATAATTGAGGTCGCATGTGATCTCAACATTTATTTCGTAGATTTTAATTGCAATTTTGGTCAATTAATTAGTTAGAGTCTAATTAGAGTAATTAGAGGTCAATTGGAAGTTGTCAGAGTCCAATTAGGATAAAGTTGGTTGTCAATTTTAATTTCTTTACTATTTTTGTAAACCGTCTCTCCTATATAAAGAGATGGTAGTCCAGTATTTTTATTCAGTCAAGTATGAATTAAAATTGAGTTTATCTCATTATCCCTCTCTCTCTTCTCCCTCCGCGGTCTTCGCGTTCTTCTTCTTCAACCCCTCGTTACCGACGAGATTTCTCTTCTCAACCCTCCATATTTCTCTTCTCAACCCATCTCGTTCTTCTACCAAATATCCACCAATAAAAAAATAGTATTTGTCGACGCCGCGAAAGCCGTTTGCATCATCATGTCTATCTAAAATGGATGTTTGTGAATGCACTTAAATTAAGTTCCTTTTGTAGAATTATGGTTATGTATCATGGTCATATTACTTTGCGCGGCTCAACTAGAACACAGATCGATTACTTTGCGTTGAGGAGAATAGATCGGTTATGTTGCAAAGGTTGCAAAGTAATCCCTGGAGAGTTTGACAACCCAGCATCGCTTGTTAGTCTTGGATTTACAAATAAAAAGGCTGGTAAAGAAAAGGAAGGTTCCTAAGATCACTAGAACTAGGTGGTGGAATCTTCCGCTGAAGCAATCAAGCTTCAGGGAGAAGGTTTTAGAAGACTTATCTTGGGATTATAGCGGTAGTGCAAACGAGATGTGGGAGGCAGTAGCATCTTGTGTCCGAAAGGTAGCCAAAGAGATGCTGGGTGAGTCAAAAGGAGGAGCTCCGGGTCAAAAGGAGGCTTGGTGGTGGAGTGAAGGGGTGCAAGAGAAGCTAAAAATTAAAAGAGCTTGCTTTAAAGCTATGTCTAAGGATAGAACAGAGGAAACTATCACAGACTATAAAATAGCGAAGAAGGAAGCAAAGAAGGCTGTAAGCGAAGCTAAGTCAAAAGCTTATGAGGTTTTGTATAAAAATCTCAACTCTAAGGAGGGCCAGAAGGATATATTCAGGTTAGCCAAAGCAAGAGAAAGAAAGACCAAAGACCTTTCTCAAGTGAGATTTATTAAGGACGAGGAAGGTCACGTGCTTGTTACTCAGAAGGATATAGAGACTAGATGGGAGCAATACTTTCATAAACTTTTCATTGGAGAAGGAAATAGAGAGATCAATTTGGGTGATCTAGCTAGTAGTGAAAGTTACTTGAATCGTGCATGCTATAGACGAATACAAAGAAAAGAAGTAGAGGAGGCTTTGAAGGTTATGAGACCTGGGAAAGGTGTTGGACCGGATGACATCCCTGTAGAAGTATGGAAAGTTTTAGGTGAGCGTGGTTTGACTTGGCTTACGAATCTATTCAATGTTATTTGGCGAAGCAAGAAAATGCCTGAAGATTGGAGGAGTATCGTGGTGCCTCTTTATAAGAACAAAGGAGACATTCAAAATTGTTCAAATTACAGAGGTATCAAGTTGATGAGTCACACTATGAAAATTTGGGAACGTGTGATCGAAAGAAGGTTGAGACAAGTTTCCCAAATAAAAGAAAACCAATTCGGATTCATGCCAGGTCGCTCAACTATTGAAGCCATCCATTTGCTGAGGAGAACAATGGAGATTTATAGAGTTAAAAGGAAGAATCTCCATATGATCTTTATTGATTTGGAGAAGGCTTATGATTCCGTCCCACGAGAGATATTGTGGAGAGTTTTGGAGAAGAGACAAGTACCTGTCCTCATGGAAGGCCGTATCCCGACATATCGGCGATATATCGGCGATATATCGGTATCGACAGGTCACCGATATATCGCCGATATGTCCGATATCGAGTATCGACACGCAAAAAAGGCGAGCTGAATCCCAATGTCGGCGATATGGCATCGATATATCGCCGATATATCGGCGATATATCGGTATCGACATGGGACCGATATCGATACCGATATCGATATGTCCTTCCATGCCTGTCCTATACATTAATCTCATAAAGGATATGTATGATAGGGCTTTATCTTGTGTAAGGACCCCGATGGGGAAGACTGACTATTTTGATATGAACATTGGTTTACATCAAGGTTCAGCTTTGAGTCCATTTCTTTTTACTTTGATTATGGACGAGTTGACAAGTCACATTCAGGATGAGTTACCTTGGTGTATGTTATTTACTGATGATATTGTGTTGATTGACGAGACTAGAGATGGAGTAAATGAGAAGCTTGAGGTTTGGAGACATGCATTGGAGACTAAGGGGGTGTTTGGATAGTGGGTTTAGGTGGGTTAAACTGGTTGCAGGTAACCCATTTTTGGATTTTGGTGTTTGGATAGAGGGTTAAACTGGGGGTGGGTTAGAAGTGGGTTTATTATGATATGATTGTATTGGAGTTTGAAAAAGTGAGTAGTTATTGTGATGTGATTGTATTGGAGTTTGAAAAAGTGAGTAGAAGTGGAGTAGTTTATATTTTTTAGATCACATGATGGTATAATATATTATTTTTTGATAGGATTGATGATGTAAAATTTATTTTTTTAATTTTTTAAAAAGGGAATAAAGTGGGGCCCACGAGGAGGGAGAAAACATGGGTTATGGGAGTTAAACCACCCCGGGGGTGGTTTAACCTTGTAGCCGAACACACCCTAAAGGTTTTCGTATAAGTAGGGCTAAGACGGAATATATGGAATGCACCTTTGATGGAAGCAATGGTGAAGGAATCGAGGTGAAGATTGGTGACGATAACATTCAGAAGAGAGATTCTTTTAGATATCTGGGATCTATTTTGCAACATGATGGGGAAATTGATGGAGATGTTACTAATAGAATAAATGCAGGCTGGCTAAAGTGGAGAGGAGCCTCCGCTGTTCTCTGTGACAAGAAAATTCCTTTAAAAATTAAAGGAAAGTTTTACAAAGCAGCCGTGAGACCTGCTATGCTTTATGGTTCTGAATGTTGGCCTGTGAACCATAGACATGTGCAGAGAATGGTTGTAGCAGAAATGAAAATGCTAAGATGGATATGTGGACATACACGTAAAGATTGGATTCAGAATGATGCAATCAGAAAGAAAGTTGGTGTAGCTCCGATCGAGGATAAGATGCGAGGAAACCGCTTAAGATGGTTTGGTCATTTGCAAAGAAGGTCAACTGATGCACCGGTTAGGAGATGCGAGTGGTGGGATGTTGAGCCGGCTAAGAGAGGGCGAGGACGGCCCAAGAAGTGTTGGAAAGAGACTATACGAATGGATCTTAGTTTTTTGGATATAAGTCCGAGATTGACCCAAGATAGATCTTAATGGAGGCGAAGAATACATGTAGCCGACCCTACTTATTTGTGGGAAAAGGCTTTGTTGTTGTTGTTTATCATGGTCATATTGCATATCATACATATTCAATAATGATCTTCAGTTTGAGAAAAAGATGACAATCTTTCTCTGTAGACTAATTTTCGATTGACTTCTTGATGCAGATCCTCTGCATAGGATAGTGATTCGAAGGTGTCGGAATAGTCAAGTCAAAGAGTTGACTTGATGAGGTCAAGATAAACTAAGATCTGAATAACAACTATCATGAGATGGCACACATCCTTTGACCAGAGACATATACATCTATATGCATGAATGTGCACATTGAACATACCATTAGGTTGAAGATCTAACCAAGGTCTATATATCTGCGAGTTGGTGTGAATATGTAAACATATGAGAAGTATGATATCTCAGTGGAATCATACATGTTCATACTTGATGAATCGGGAGTCATAGCTCACTCATGAGATATTTTGGGGACATAAAGAATTCCATGCATGGTCGTCTTGTTATATCCCAAATTATAATTTACCCTAAACGTTTTTCAAGAAATCACTCATGAATTCGTGAACTTGTGTGGGTTGCATCATAGGGGCATTTGTACTCCGAACCATAGGACTTGACGTGAAGCGATCATGAAGGTCATCCACATTCGGTGCCACAACCAAACATGAATGACTCAATAAAAATCTCAGTAGGTGTCGACTGTCGATTTCATGAATGTGGACTCATACCAACTTCGTCGTCCATTACCTTTGGAATGCTATCATTTAGGACATGATTAATTTTTCTAATGAAAACATTACTTATGAATTCGTGAACTTGTGTGGGCTTCGTTACAGGGTCACTAGTATTCCGAACCACATGACCTGACATGAAGCAATCTTGAAGGTCATCCACATCTGGTGACACATCCGAACCCAAATGACTGTTAATAATAATCTTAGTGGGTGTGATTTCCCAATTGTCCTAGCATAGACAAAAGTACCTTGTATGTCATCATCGTCTACGGTGGACATTAACATAGGCTCTGCACCTGCCTCGCGTGGGATGCATTGTGACAATTTAACTTGGTGGGTGTTCCTGTCCAAGTTGAACTTCCGATGAACTAGATTCAACAATTCATCGTATGTAACAGTCATCGTTAAGCCTAAACCACACACATTGGTGTTTGACAAATCCCTGATTGTACCCTTCTAATGGAACGTGCAATAAATCGAATCCATTCCAATTTAACACATGGATGAGCATTAGATTTGTAAGTAAAAAAAGGTTAAGGGATCATGACATATACTTCAAATTGGTGGAAACAACATGATTCATTCAAAATACTCATACCTTAGCACATAATTTTCTTCTTTACCTAGGGCTTGGATACTTCTGTGGGACGGTGTCAACAACGAAAGTATTGCAGGTAGAGACTATGCCAAAGGGCTCTGAAGGCGGGTAGATGCGACGTCGAGAACAGGGAAGTGAGGAGACGTCGCACTAGCAGAGAGCGATCAACAAATAGAGGAACAAAGGAGCTCTGAGATGTCAGAAGAACAAGACCAGAGTCAACAGAGAGGGCCCGACGTGAAAACTTAAACATTCCAGGGATTTCATCGCATGTCGCAACTTATATATGCGACTAAGCTTGTTGCATTCACTGAATGCGATAATGGATGTCACATATCAAGGTGCGACACCATTGCAGACATTACAAAGGAATTTATCTCAAGGTTTGCCAGCTTGGGAAACATCATTGTTCTAGTTATCCTAGTTGTTATAGGCGTTGTAGTAGTTCTTTATTTGAGTTAGTACATTTTGATATTTTAGGTCCCAGTCATGTACCTGACCATCATGAGCGCATGTATCTTGTAGTTGTCTATGATTACTCTAGACTTTCATGGGTTCTTTTGAAAAGCAAACATGAGGTTCGGTATGCCATTCAATCTTATAGTTATGAAATAAAGAATTTGTTTTCTAGGGTTAAATATGTTTGCTCTGATAATGCCTTGGAGTTTTGTACTACTCAGCTGTCCCAGCTCGTCAATTCCCTTGACATTATACATCAAACATATTGTGCCTACACTTCTTTGCAATATATGCAAACACCGTCATCTTGTTGATGTTACACAAACTCTTATTCATAGTCATGCCACCCACTCTTTCTAGAGAGATGTCATACTCTCTGCCAGCCATCTGGTCAATCGGATGTTGTCCTATGTTTTAGGAAAAATGGTTCATTTTCAATTGTGTTTCCCAATAAGGATCGTTTCTCTCTAACACGAGGTGACACCCCTGGTCGTGACAAGCTTTCTCCCGGAACTGTCAAGTGTATCTTTGTGGGATACTCCCGAACCCAGAAATGGTGTCGATGCTTGGATTCGGTAGATAAAAGTATTATATTAGTACTTATGTCACTTTCTTTGAGTCGGTTATGTATTTTTCTCTTTCATGTGACAAGATGACCCCATTTGAGTCTGGTTAGAAAGTTTACATTCCTCCTATGCCAACGCCACATCCTCTTATGTTACATCATTTCGACCACCATGGACACCTCGCATGGGGCCTGCAGCTGAAGAAGGCCCTCACAATGGGAGAAGGTGGTGCTCGTGCGCAGCCAGGAGAGGATGATCTACGTGTGTGGTCGAGAAGAAGAGACTGGCGGCGGTGGCAGTTGACTGGGTACGGATACCGGTCTAAGACTCTGATACCACGTGGAAAAATATTTTAGAATAAATGGAATGCTCTATTCAAGGGGTATGTGGTTTCTTATATAGCGTAAAATCCTAGAGAAGATCAAAAAGAGATAATTATATTAAGAGGTTACAACTTAACGCAGAGATAAACATGAGAATATAATTAAACAACAAATAATTCTAACAACTTGTATTTGTCCATTGAAACTCTGTTAAAATCCTGACTGCTGTGTGAATGTCCCGAATTTCTGCTGCTTCATCCCGAACTGAATGTGTAATATGCTAAAATTTCTTTCCCCTGAAGATTGTTGCATCTTTCTCTAGCCACGTTCAGAGCTACATTTTTGGATTGAAGTCACTAGAACAGAAACTTCACGACAAATCTAAGATTTCAATGATTGATGATATTTTATTTCCTTTGTGCAGGGCTATCAACAAATAAGAAAGATGCAGGACATTGAAAATCATTCCAGATTTATCCTCACAAAGAGGCTCTTGAAGTTTGATTTTATTATATTAAATCACTTGGTTATTTTTCTGATTGCCATTCTGGAAAGTCTGGCCATTCTGTCTCATAAAAAGATTTTTGGGCAGGTTGTACCAGTGTATAAAGGGCTGCCAACTATAGCTTCATTAAGCATGTCCCCAACTTTTTCAAGTCCGAAATTTATCTGCCGATCTTTGTGGTTAGTGGCAAATGTCCAACTGTCTTGAGTTCTGAATGGTTGGGCAATGTCCTTTCGCATTCGAGTATCTAAAAATCTCCCTTACACCTTCCGGGTTTTTTTGAAAATGGTTACAACTGTAATCTTTTCTAGGAAAGAGATAATGCGGACACGTCACTTTCTCAGTTCAGTTTATTATAAGTTACACCAAACTTGAAAGTGAGCCTTTTAGGAAAATGAGATTGACATTAACAAATTTTGACTTTTCTTTGGAGGAAGTAAGAAGGCACATTATTCATCCTGCAAAGGCACCTTGACTTTGCACAAGAGAATCAACTCAGGTTGTGTATGGACCACCTAGAGCACTTGTTTAATGCCACAACGCCTGGATCACTGTCCACAGCCTAAGCAGAGCTATCGATGCTCCACTGCACTTGCCATGTAGTTGGGCAATTCTGGTGTGGTGATGATAGATATCGTAGTGATTGTAACCTGTTTTTTTTGGCTATTTAGGAGTCCTACAGTAGCTGAAAGCTAGTTAGTCAACGAGTTGCTTAATAGTTCCTCTTCCAAATAAATTGTGTTTTTAGTTTGTTGAAAACCAGGCTGTTCAGATGCTAAGTGTCCAAATGCTCCTACAGCTGAATGACTTTTTTAGAAAGACTCTGGCCTCAGAATTGGTGACCCTTTTTTTGTCAGAGTGATGGCCGTATAGTTGAATTGGTGGTTTGATTTGCACCAACAATAATATATCTGGATGTTGCAGGTGTTATTTGAACTCTGTGGAATGCTTTGCAGATATAACATCACCCTTATATAATAATGTCAGCAATGGTGCAAGAGGTTGCCTCGGTGGTTTTAAAGGCATTCTGTAGCAGTCAACGTCATGGCTTCTGAAAAAGCAACAAATATCTCCATTTATTTGGCAGTGCACATTCTATCATACCCTGTCATCTATCTTTGCTGCAGAAACAAGGCGCATTCAGGGAACTTTATGGATATGTGCATCTTCCAGGCTATGCCAGAGCACTGTGCTGTACTATAAACTATTTTGCATTATTTGGGATAAGGTAATATAACCCTGGTTTTCTCCCTTTATTTCGGATTTCTAATTTTGGTAAAAGATATTCCCCTTCTTTATTCCACACTATTCTCCTTCTTAATCTCTTTGACTAAGGTACTTTTAACTTTTGAGAAGTAATGCTTAATATTTACTCCCCGTTCGTACAATTTATTCCAAAACAATTACTATGTATTTTTCACAAAAACTAGCCCTTCACAATCTCAAGAATAACAAAGAAACGAGGATCATGAATTAACTCCCTTGTTCCACCTTTGTTTCATTAAAAAAAATGAATCAAGGCAGGGAATAAATTCATTATTGTTGTTTCACATTATTCTCCCGGAGAAAAGAGCTTTAGAGGATCATCTTTCAACTTTATACATCACTCTTTCCCGGAAAAAAAACTTGTTCAGCATGTGATGCAAATATGATCCTCTCCCTCTTTTAATGTTTTTTTATTGTCTCAAGACCTATGGGATTTCTCCTTTAGCAACAGCGCAGATTCCAGAAAGCAAAGAGGTGGACAAATGGTGACCACTTTTATTGTGGGGGGCAGCAGTCCTCTGCTGTACCGAGGGTTGCAGCAGACTCTACTGCACCCTTTGGGGCATCACGATCGAGTGGTTCCCACGAAATCCCTCGATCTGTGCCCACAAAAAGAGGGATTTTGTGGGGAATCGTTCGATCGTGATCGAACGGCCTCAAAGGGTGCAGTAGCAACCCTCGGTTCAGCAGAGGATCCACACGCTTTTTCTGGACTTTGATGCCGTTCACTGTTTTGTCTCGCCTCCTAGCAATCAATCATCTGCTAATGTGCACGTGAATTCAACACTGCAGCAGTCCAGAATCTTTCTCTCCATTTGGATCCCCTGACTGGTTTTCTCTAAGCCAAGAAATCACATTTGTAATTTTCTCTATGTTTGATTGGTAGGTGTGTTTCCTAATTTTATTATCGCAAAAAGAGGGCTAAACATGACAAGCAGTTGGTGAAGAACAAAATTTCGGGTAAGAATTTTGGGGGCTCCCAGGACTCACTCGAGTTCTTGTTCTTGTGTGTTTTTCTCCATGGGAAGAACACCCATATATAGGGCCTTGCAGTGACCTGTACGCCCCCAATAACTGCCCAAAGATTCTGTAACGTCTCTACAATTATAATAGACGTTTTGATATTCATATCATCTTATTCATGACCATTATCTTCGTATTCATGACCATTGAATGTCATTATTCTTGTAACGGTCTAACATCTCCCACTTGACCAAAATGGTCATGATATTCCACACTCCCACTATTCGAGAAGTGTATATCTTATTAGAGATGTTTACTTGAGGTCCATTATTCATGACACCTCCAATTTTGACTCAATCATTCCTGAGTCCCATTAAACCAACATGTTTAATGTATGTTCCGGCTGCAATTCCTTTAGTAAAAGAATCAGCTAACATATCACTGGTAGGTATATATGTTACCTTGATTTCTTGTTTAGCCACTATATCTTGAATATAGTGATAATGGATCTCAATATGCTTTCCCTTGGAACTATTTGCTCCACTGTTAATCAAACTTATTGCAGCTTGATTATCACAAAATATTTCAATTGGTTCTTTAACTAATTCGAGACTTAAGTTCTCAAGAAAGCGTCTGATCCAAACTGCATGAGTGGTGGCCATGCTACATGTAATGTACTCGGCTTCTTGTGTATGTCTAGAAACACATGTTTGTTTTTTGCTACCCCAAGAAATAGCCGCTCTACCAAACATGAAAAAGTAACCTGATGTAGATTTTCTATCATCAACATCTCCTCCGAAATCTGCTTCGGAGTATCCAACCACCTCAAGTGAATCTGCCTGATAAATTAGTTTTAATTGTACAGTACCTTTTAAGTATCTCATAATCCTCTTTATAGCTTCCCAATGTGCCATTCCAGGATTACTTTGATATCTACTTACCAGGCTTACAGGAAAAGCCAAATCAGGTCTTGTACACATCATCGCATACATCAAACTTCCTACTGCTTGTGCATATGGAATATCAAGGGGTTTCTGCCCCTTTCCGGGACACTGGCTTTTGCTAAGTCTTTTTCCCATCACAAGTGGTGTAGGGGCTGGAGTGCTATTTTGCATTCCAAACCTCTTCAAAATTGTATGCAAGTATTTTTCTTGACTTAGGCTCAAGCTCCTTGAGCCTCTATCTCTACTTATTTGGATACCAATGACATAGGATGCTTCGCCCATGTCCTTCATCTCAAATTCATTCCTCAATTTTTCTTTTATTTCATTGAGCATTAGCATGTCATTTCCGGCAAGCAAAATGTCATCAACGTATAGTGACACTATAACAAATTTGCTCCCACTTTTCTTGACATACACACAATTATCCAACTTATTCGCAAAAAATCCGAATTTGATAACAGTGTCATGAAATTTGAGATACCACTGTCGTGAAGACTGTTTCAAGCCATATAGTGACTTTTTCAATTTGTACACCTTTTTCTCCTTTCCTTCTACCTGAAAACCTTCAGGTTGTCGCATATAAATGTCTTCTCTCAATTCTCCTTTGAGAAAAGCAGTCTTCACATCCATTTGAAATAATTCTAAATCCATATATGCGACTATTGCCAAAATCATCCTTATAGATGCGAATTTGGCTATCGGAGAGTAGGTTTCTTGGAAATCTATTCCAGCTTTCTGGGTATAACCCTTGGCAACTAATCTAGCTTTGTATTTATCAATGGTACCGTCGATGTGATACTTCCTTTTAAATACCCACTTGCATCCTATGGATTGCCTACCTTCTGGCAAGTCACATAGTTCCCAAACACCGTTTCGCTCAATTGAGTCCAATTCATCCCTCATGGCGGCCGTCCATGATTCCAACTCGTTAGAAACCATTGCTTCATTAAAAGAAATAGGATCTGTACAATCCTCTATATCCTCATCTACGGTGTAACACGAAACCTCACATCCGTACAGATAATAATCATCCATCCATGCAGGTTGTGTCCTGGGTCTCTTGTTGCCGATTATACCCGTGGGTTGTGTGGGTCCACCCACTTCCTCCAAAGGTTCTATATTTACTATAGATTCATGTTCCATCTCCGGATGAGGTATGTCATCCAATATTTCTTGTCTCACTTCTATATCATTTTCATTATCTTTTAAGATAATTAGAGGTTCTGTTTCCTCTATTTCATGCTCCTTTTCATCTTGGTTTTCAAGAAAGGTAGCATCACGACTTTCAATGAGACCTCGAGTATCATGAAAGAACCTATACCCTTTGGATTTTTCAGAATATCCAATGAATCTACACTTTAATGTCTTAAACTCAAGCTTGTCTCTAAGCTGACTTGGAATCAAGACATGTGCAGTGCATCCCCATTTCCGAAGATGACTCAATTCTGGTTTTCTACCATTCCATACTTCGTATGGAGTTGAATCCACAGATTTGGTGGGAATCCGATTCAATATGTAATTGGCTGTCAACACAGCTTCTCCCCAAAATCTCTTAGAGAGACATGAGTGTGATAGCATGCACCTTACTGCATTCATTAAGGTCCTATTCTTCCTTTCTGCTACACCATTTTGTTGTGGTTTATAAGGCATTGTAGTTTGTCTACTAATGCCTTCCCGAATACAATAATCTTTGAATTCATTTGAGTTGAATTCACCACCTCTGTCAGTTCTAAGTGTTTAATTGGTCTTCCCAATTTCTTCTCCACTTCCATTCTATATCTCTTGAACATTTCAAAAGCTTCAGCTTTTCTACTTAAGAGATAAATGTAGGTATACTTGGAGTGGTCATCAATAAAAGTTATGAAATATTCCTTATTACTGTGTGTACTCACACTCAAAGGACCGCAAATGTCAGAATGGATCAATCCTAACAGTTCCTTTGACCTTGTACCTTCGGAGAAAGGTTTCCTTGTCATTTTACCAGTCAAACAATGCTCACATGGCAATGTTCTTGCTCCTGTCATGCTAGGTATTAGATTCATCTTAACTAACTGGTCCATTTTTGAATTTCCCGGGTGTCCTAACCGCATATGCCAAAGATCATACATTGACAAGAAACACAAGGAATAATCAGAACTTTCTTTCATTGATTCATAAGTGACATTAAGACAAAACAGATCATCGCCCGGTACAAATTTTCCCATGGCAAAGATTGTTCGATCTTTGTCGATGGTAACACGATTGTTGTAGAAGCGGACTTCAAACTTCTTTTTCAGTAGCACGGGGACAGAGATGAGGTTCCGACGGATTCCAGGAGCATACAGTACATCATTCAAAACCATTATGCTACTTCCTAGATCCAGTTTGTATGTTCCAACACCTTCAACATCAAGGTAGGTGTTATTCCCCATGTAAATTTTCTGTTCTCCCTTTTGAAGTTCCTTGAAATCCACCAGGCCCTCCTTGGTTTTCGAAATATGGCGGGTTGCACCGGAGTCAATCCACCATCCTTCGCACTCTGTCACCGCAGAGTTACATTCTACCACTGCTGCAAATTCTGGCTTATGCTGATTTTTGCGTTCTTGTCCTTTGGAGACACTTGCATTCTTTCGCTTCGGGCAGTTGGCCTTAAAATGGCCAAAACTCCCGCAGCCATAGCATGAGCCTCGCGGTATTTTGCTGTGTTTTCCTTTGAATACAGCTTTGGAGGGTCCCCATCGCTTCTTGCTTTGCACCGCATTTGCTTCATCTTCAGGTTCAACATCGAAGACCTCTGTCTTTTTTCTCTGATTGGCCAAGTCTTGTTCCATCGCTAACTGAGCAGGAAGGTCAGAGACATTCTTAATGGTACCACTCAACCTAAGAGATGTTGCCGCTACATCAAAGGAGGATGGCAAACTATTGAGAATAGTTGCCACTTGCAATCTATCAGGAATTTCTGATCCTGCTGCCGCTAAGCCTTTTGCCATGACAATCATTTTATTCACGTGGTCGATTACGTTTTCAGATTCCTTCATTTTGAGGGAATTATATTTATGCAACAAAAGTTGAATACTCACCTCTGATTTAGAGTGGTATTTTTCTTTCACGGCGTTCCATAGCTTAAAAGCATTTTCTTGGGTTTCGAAAACCCGAATCAAGTTATCCTCCATGTGAATTAACATGAAGCTTCTTGCCCGGTTATCCATTTTTTCCCATTGCTCATATGTCCTCATTTGTTCAACAGTAGGATTCTCAGGCAATTCGGGAGCAGGCTTATCGATCACGGAGTGAATGTTATCATGCATAAGACCATAGCGAACTCTACGGCTCCACATCTCGTAATTTGTACCATTAAGATGCTCTAATTTCACAAGTTCAGTTGCAACTAATTTTCCGGTCATTTTTCTGAATTTAAGAGAAGAAATAGATGAGAAGTAGAAGAATAGAGACGAGAAGGTAGACGAAGGTGGATGAGATGAGTAGGTACATTTTTTATTGTGAAGGGTTAAAAAAAATAAATGTTAGGAAAAAAAACGTATGAGAGTAAATTTTGATTGTGACGGGTTTAAGCAAATTGCATAAAAAAAGGAGAGGATAAATGATATCAAAAGTAAAAGCAAAAACTTGATTCCACGTCACACAAAAAAAAGGAACTAAACAATGTTATAAATAAAACCTCGAAAGGAAACTTTAAATATGAAGAAACGGACACCTTACAGAAGAATTATGAATTTATAGGTAAAATAGGTATGTCCTTTCGTTTAGGTAAAATAGGGACAAGTGTAATTACGAAATGGAAGAATTATGAATTTATAAGGATACAGAAGAACAATTGTTATTGCAAAAATGATGGGAACATAAAATAATTGCATAATCTTAGAAAGGCAACATTCTCTCTCTCTCTCTCTTGTACGTCTTACGTCTTTGGTCCGTTAGAAAACCTTTCTTGACAAATTGGGATCGAGCTTAAATAGATCTGTTGACATTAATCCAAAATACTTAAGTCTAAGTTGTCAAGTAGTAATCCGACATTTTTATAATCAACTCACATTTTGTGAGTTTTTGATGTGAGACTATTTTTGATATTATTATAATATTCCCCACTTATATTCGCAACATTTTCGTTGGGTCATTACCCATCACTTATTTGTAGTTATAGTAGTGGATGCATATTCCGAGTAGTCTTTTCCTTCTATCTTTGTAGGGGCATCTCTACCTCTCTGGTAGGCCTTCCCACTATTAGTAATTTGTAATGTCTCGAGTTTAGGTCCCCGGTTTGTCAATGGAGAAAATTGACCCGGGCAACTTGTTGGGTTTGAACTCAAATGGACATGTTGACAACCCATCCAAATTGCTTAAGTTCAAGTTGTCAAGTTGTAATTCCACCCTTTTATAACATACTCTTACATTTTGGGAGTTTTCGATGTGGGATAATTTTGTGTGTATGTGTGCATCCTTATTTGTTTTATTTTAGGATATTTTCTAATAGCACATTAGGGATTTAAATTACTACACGACAACGTGTTCTCACTCGAGCTTCATGTAAAATAGGTATTCCTGATATATCCATATAGAAGGAGTTAGTTTTAGGAACTGTTGGATCGCTGAAAATTGATAGGTTTGATGGAAGTAATATAAGTTTTGAATTTAGTCGAAATTTAAATGAGAACTTGTTTAATAAGACAAAGCTCATTAGGATGATAATAAGCACCCTTATTTTGACAAGTTACTTTCAAATATTTTGACCAAAATGTTTACTATTTTACAATTTTTTTTATCAAATTCTTATTATAAATGATAGTTTTAAAAAAATAAATTTAAAAATGATCAAATCATTATTTGCATTACAGACATTTTTCCTCTTTTTAAAAATGATCATTTTATGTTGATTGAAGTTTATTTTTTTGTGAAAATGAAAATTACAATGAAAATATGATATCATAATTATAAAATATTCTCAAAATAACTACAAACACGTATAAAGTTGTGTGCTTATTATAATCCTAATGAGTTATATGTTCATTAAAAATGGTTTGTTCACTCTCTACAATAATCTCTTTCTGCCCCCCCCCCTCCCCAATCCTCTCTCTATATGAGAAACTTCAAATGAGGCAGGATCTCACCATATATATGATGAGCCACCCTCAATTTAGGCATCTTTCCAATATATTTTACAATTTCTTGTTTCATACATATAACAATAAATATTAACACAACATGTATAGTGAAAAAAATATGAAAATATTATTATATTGGATGGAAATGTTAATTTAAATTTGGATACTATATTTTACAAAATTTATTTTTTACCAATGTGCAGTTTATATTTTTACAAAATCATTACAGAGTTTCTACTAAATTCGCAGTGGCCTTTACAATTTCAGAAAAGCCCCCACCTCATTTGAAAGGTCCCCTATATATATATATTTAAAAGCTCTGTAATAGTTTTGTAAAAATATAATCTGCACATTGTAAAAAAAATGTATTTTGTAAAATATAGCATCTAAATTTAAGTTAACATTTCCATCCAATATAATAATACTTTCATAATTTTATTTCACTATACATGTTGTGTTAAGATTTATTGTTATATGTATGAAACAAGAAATTGTAAAATATATTGGAAAGATGCCTAAATAGAGGTGGCTCACTATATATATGGTGAGACCTCGCCTCATTTGAAGTTTCTCCTATATATATATATATATATAGAGAGAGAGAGAGAGAGAGAGAGAGAGATGAGTGATCCTATGAGAGCAAAAAGTTGCGAGAGCATAAAAGGGGTGATTTTGGACCACATGATTCATCCAGGAGAGAGAAAATATAATCATGTGGTCTAGAATCATTCCTCTCATGCTCTCATATTTTTTTGGGATAATTACACCCATAACCCTGACTAATTCCTCAATCTCAATTATAACCCTGTATAATCGCGAATTACATGAGGAACCCTGAGTAATGCTTAACCTTTACACGACATGACCCCGTGTCAACTTCCGTTTCGAATTTCCATTAACTCAGATGGAAAAGGTTAGATGTGGACAATTTTGCCCCTCAGAACTTTTTATATTTATAAATTGATGCCCCTAGAAGCCTGGAAGGCCCACACCCGTCGGAGCTCCAACCCCCCGCTTGCTGGAGCCCCGACCCTCCTCCCTCCTGCCCGCGCCCCAACCTTCTTCCCCCTTTCCTCCTCCCTGTCGACCACTTCCTCCTCCCCCTTCCTCTCCGTCCACCACCACCTCCTCCTCCTCGCTGCCGACCTCCGCCCTGCAGCCTTCCCCCCCCCCCCCGTTGCGCATGCCTCCGCCCTGCAGCCCTCCCACCATCCCCCCCTCTCGTTGCGCGTGCCTCCACCCACCCGCATGCGCACCTCCGCCCTGCATCCCTCCCTGGTGCTTCTGAACGCTCTAGTGTCGCATCTATTTCTCCTTGCATCAGTCCACCACTCCGACATTGGCTTCTCCACAGCAGTCCGGTGTCCACGCCTCTGTATCAACCCCCAGAGGCTCCACGCCTTGCTCCACCTTCGTGGCTTCTTCGGAGGGAGCTCCATGTTAGAATTCTCCTTGTAATCAAAGCATTTCGCACAGTCGTAATTCGACACCTTCGCGTTGGAGACACAAGTGAATTCTTCATGCTCCACTACAGTTGACGGTTTTCGCATTGATCCCGACCGATCCATACTCCGCCTCCTGCGTGCATCAGAGTAGTACTCTCTTGTCTGCAAATTCCCACCAGGGATGCTCTGATCTTCCTCAACAGGGATTAGCCCGTCTGACCTCTGCACGAACTCAGTGCGATCATCCTCTATGAAAGAGAGCATTGATGGCATCCGTGAGAATACTGAGCGGATGTGGAGGTAGCCGTCCCATGAGACACGGGGCTCGTCTATGGAATAGTGTGGGTCATCGAATGAGAAACGGCCGGCGTCAAGGGAGAACCTGGGGACAGTGTTGCAGGATCGCCGCCCTAAGGCATCATCGGCGACCTCGGACTGTGTTTCCCGGAGCCTCCCGACGGCAGGCTTGCCGGGAGCATGGGTCTTGGAGCTCTGTTTCTTGAGCTTCTGCTTGCTCCTCCAGCTCCTAAGCTTTCTTCTGAAGACGGAGGCGGCGAGCCAGAAGCTTCCTGCGATCTCCCTGACGGGTCGCCTCGCCTGGGCGTCGAGATCTATATGCTCCTTCATGGGTCGAACATCTTCTACCACGATGGGCGCCGTCGATATCGCGTTGTTGGTTTGTGGGTACCTCGTGGGACTGCTCCTCCTCCTCATTAAAACGTTGGAAGAGGGAGGAGAGGTTGTTGCGGGCGCGGACGTCGCAGGAGCAGCGCTGGGACCCGCACTCCCCCCCAGCGACCAACGGCGACCGACCAACAACCCCTCGCACCCTCCTCGCGACCCCCCCTCGGCGTCCGACCAGTAATCCCCCGCACCCTCCTCGCGACCCCCCCTCCCCGCGTGAGAGATCGACGCACAACCCCTACGCGCCTTCCCCTTCCTCGCGTACACCTAACGACCCGCACCCCCTCGAAACCCTCTCCCATCCCTCCGAGCTCATCCCCTTGGCCGCACCGATCCCTCCCCTGCTCGAAGCCTCCCAGCCAAGCTCGAAGCACCCCCGCCCGCCTCGGCCTGCAACGGAGTTCCTCCCACCACATGCAAGTCAGACCTGGGGACATTATCCCATGTCAGCCAACCGACATTTATTTTTTTCCTTTTATTTTTTATTTGGCTAATCCTAGTCGTTAGATCATAGTTTGGTTAGATAAACCCACTCATATGGTTGAGTTAACATATTAAACTAACGGAGGGTTATGTGTGTGAAATGGAGTAACTATCTGGGGTTTCCCATGTAATTCGCGATTATGCAGGGTTATGATTGAGATTGGGGAATTACTCAGGGTTATGGGTGTAATTATCCCTATTTTTTTTGCTCTCATAGGATCACTCCTCTCTCTCTCTCTCTCTCTCTCTCTATATATATATATATATATATATATATATATATATGAGAAACTTCAAATGAGATGGGGTCTTACTAATATTGTGGTGAGCCCTCAATCTTGTCCTTCTATTTAGGATCTCACGGGTGGATTTAATGATACATTAATTAAAGTAAATTAATGGTTGAAAATCCATTTTTGTCATTGTCACATTCTAAATATATAATGTGGCAACCATATATCCTATTTTTATGGAAAGTCATTATGTTATTTCTATACTCTCTCTCTATTGATTGTCCACGGCACTCCCTCCCTCCTCTCTCGTGATTCGGCGACGGCGGCGCACATCCTTTCCCTCTCAATTCGTCTACAACGGTGTCAACCATCCCCACGCAAAGCATTTCAATCGTGGAGAAATAAGTCATGGAGGAGAAGATCCAGAGGAGGAAGATGCAGAGGATGAGGGTGTCGTGTAGAGGAGAAAGCCAGTACATGCGGCGGTGATCGAGCATGGAGGTCACAACAAGTGGTGACTGTACCCCTCTCTTTCGACGGTTATGTGCGATGAGAAGCATGTACGTGACAACACCGACAGCGACCATAGTCTATGGCCTATTAGAGGGTGTCTATACTCTCTGCGAGGACGATGAGGTTGAAGACAGTAAAGAAGGAGGTGTAGAAGGAGAGTGGATTTACATTATGGTATACTTTTCTTACATAATTGATATTTGATTTTACATATTGATTCATTTTTTACAAATCTCATTATCGATTTCTTATCTTGCAGAGCTCCTCGTGAAATTTACAAGGTGGTCATGAGTTTTTACAAATGTAGCGAGAATATTACAAAGTACCGAGATACAGTTACAAAGATTCGCATAAATTTTACAAAACAAAAATACACATTTATACAAAAATACGGAAATTTACAAAGAGGAAAATTACTCTCACAAAAACTCGATGGAATTTACAAAATGCATATATCCATTTACAAAAGGGAAATACCCATTTAGAAAACAAAAATACAATGATGAAATGAAATTATTAATGAAAATACCAAGCAGACAACTACTTTTACAAAAACTCGTTGGAGTTTACTAAAATACGATTGAATTCAAATAATTCAAAATAAATTTGAAAATTGATCATCAATGGTATTGGTGGAAAATACCAAATTCAGAAAACTTAAAATGAAAATTTGGCTATTAAATGCATCTCGAATTTAATAAAATTTAGATGACGGAAATGCTCTTTTAGATAAGCTTTTTGATGCAACCGTCAGATTGAGATCTGACGAATGTAAATGATGGCTCACCACAATATTGGTGAGATCCTACCTCATTCGAAAGGGTCCCTATATAGGAGAAACTTCAAATGAGGCAGGGTCTCACCATATATATAGTGAGCCACCTTTATTTAGGCATCTTTCCAATATATTTTTACAATTTCTTGTTTCATACATATAACAATAAATATTAACAAAACATGTATAGTGAAATAAAGTTAGCTCCCCCCAGGGCGCAACCCCATTTAACCCACCCACCCACACACACACATACATATATATTGTAATATATTCAGTGTTTGAGTGAGTACTTTTGTTTAAGTCGAGCATTACATGCTCCAGTTTGACATAAGTGTTAGAGAATATATGTAGATAGATAATTGGATCTCTCCAAGATCCAATTACTCTGCTCTCATATTTAATCCCACAGAGTATTACTGGGACTTTGGTGTGTTGGTGCGGCTATATAGAGCCTCACTCTCATTGTAATATTTGAGAAACTTAATAGAGTATCAAGCCATTTCTCTTGCCAAAAAGGTATTGCTCGGCACTTAGGTATTTAACGAGTTTATTACTTTGGCCGGTGATCTTCTAAATTCCATCTTGATTGGGATGAAATCAGGGGAGAACAACACATACGTCACAGAAGCATGCATGCACGCACGAACGCGCACACATAGACCTTTCATTTCCTTTACGTGGCACTCTTTCTGCACAACAATGTCGATTTCTTTTCCTGATTTTTCTTCTCCCTTCGGCTACCACAATTTAAAATCGGTGTTCTCAATCCTCTTAATCTTTTAAATTACATACATCTTCATAGAGCCCATATCTACGTTTAAACAAATACATCTTACCATTATAGTTAATTCCATATATGCACGATATACCATCCTAGCTATAAACACATGTAACAAAAAAATACCATAGACGTACAACAACGGGAAACTTCTCGTGAAGACAACCATACACACTCGTTCATAAGTGCGAGAAAGAAAAAGATAAACATAATATCAGGCAAAAGTGCATGCATGCTTATACTTTGCCATAACTATTTTTTTTCGAATAAAGACATACATTTAAATAGATATCTCAACGACCAACATTTATTTAAAAGTACCAATTGGATCCCTCCTTCTAAGATCCTCTCATTGTGCATCCAATTAGGAAAGCAAATTAACAATTACATCAAAGGATTGAATCTCATTCTTAATGACACATCTCAAGTTCGTTGATCTCTATTTAATTGCGTGATGACGATATTATCGAGACAAAATTTGTTTCATATGATCCATGTTGGGAGAGACACCTCGTCCCAGCGTACCTCAGATGTTGATCATGACAAAAAATCGGTGTCGGTGGAGAAGATCGATGATCTCGACGACATTCATGCCATTCCAAGACGTCTACTTCTACCTCACGAGTGACTTTCACGTTAAAGTAATGCGCGCTAGATTGTGATGGATGACTAATCTCCAACCCTAACATATATACCCATTCTCTCCCTCTCAACACCAACCATGCCTAATAAACGCATTAATTGGATGAGATGGCACAATCAAAGGGACCCCATCACCAACTCTACATTTCTCCTCACCACTTGCTCTTTCTATTTAATTAGGTGAAATGCTTATATATTATTGATGGAGAGATGACCTAATAGAAAGAATAGACCAAGGACCTAAATATTGGAAAAATAAGAAAGTGGTATATATGAGGGAGACCACTTCCCTTCTCTCTCTCTACTTAATTAATGAAAGGGCACTAATTAATTAAGGCACATAATGGTTACAAAACTATCACTTCAATGGAAATTCCACAATAAGTAAATGAATTAATGCCTGCTTATTCTCAATCTAGTCGGCAGACTATTTAATTTTTAAGTTTTTTTTAAAAATGAGTGGAGACCTTCTCAATATGGACAAGTCGTATACATGGACACAGATTAGTCCTCTTTTTTCTTTTTCCTTTTGGAATGATATCTAATGGGTATTTTTAAATATTGTTTTTGTCTGATTTGATATTATACGATTGGGATGGAACACCGACAATATATCCCATGGACGAATAAAAGACTTGGAGGCTCTCATCTTCTTATTAGATATTCTTATATATATATATATATATATATATATGTATGTATGTATGTATGTATGTATGTATGTATGTATGTATGTATGCATATACAGTATGTGTGTGTATATATACATATATATATATACACATCTTCTTCTTAGATATTGATTATTGTTCTCATGGATTGCTATTTATGCCCTTTTAAAAAAACGGAAATAGATATATTTCACCATATCATCTTCCTTTTATCCGTTTTATGACAAGTAGTGTTTAACATCTCAAATAGAGTTTAAAATCGGAAACTCGAAAGAAATGGAGATCATTACTTGATAGTATAGTTCGTTCCTTGGTTCTTTATGTACGCAACGAATGTCATGTTCATTGCAATATTACTAGCAACAAATTATATACTGAAAAGTATTTCTTGATGTTTTATTCTAATAGTTGCTAAACTAACAACATCGGTATACAATTTTAACGAAAAAGTTAATTGATTAATAATCGTCAACAAATAATATACGTTTCTATATATTCAATATCGGAAGACATGATATTCATTGTTGTAAATCAATTCTGTTACAGTGGAACACAAGTATATTGAGTTGTTGTCAATGAATTCAACTGAGTCGAGCTTATAAGTAGGTTCAGTTTTCCTCGATAATCTCTTCCCAATAAGCTATAGACACCATTATCCACAAACTAGATATGGTCAAAGGAAATATTTGATTTTTGGAGGGAAACAATCGCTTAGACTTTTAAATGAAATCTCGAGGGGGATGAAGAGTTTGGTTAAAAAAGAGGCCAGTTATTTTTGCGTCGGAGACAGAAAATGAAAG
Organism: Ottelia alismoides; assembly: GCA_037367405.1. Taxonomy (NCBI): domain Eukaryota; kingdom Viridiplantae; phylum Streptophyta; class Magnoliopsida; order Alismatales; family Hydrocharitaceae; genus Ottelia; species Ottelia alismoides. The sequence continues at coordinate 397,364 of JAZKJV010001114.1, forward strand.
TTTATCGAGAAACATAACTCTGAAGGTATCCTTCTTCCTCTTACTGTGCATCCCACGATGCCATAGATATCAGCAGGCCTTTGTCGTAGGATATATTTACGAGTATGCCATCCTCGTCGGCGATCTTCGACCTAATGAAGCCAACAAGGGCCAAGAGTCAACATGGCAATTTTGTAAAAAGGAAGAGGGGAGGACCTCCCACAATGTGACTAGAGGAATGAAAGAAAGGTATCATCATAAGTTCTAGGGATCTAAAATCTAAAGTACCAAAGTGATTGATCATTAGGGTAGAGGGTGATTGTATCAAACAAGGTCGTCATCTAGTTGTTTAGGTTGAGGATTAACTTCCAAAAGTCTACGAGATGTTTGCACATATAGGGATAAATCACATTTGGCATCCACAACTATATATACACACACACTCCGATTCCAAGATGGCATTAGGATTTTGATTATGTTTCATCAAGTGTAGAATTAACAATCTTATCTAACAATCAGCTTATCTAACGATGCCTAAACCTAGTTCTTTATGGGTAGATTTGACATCTTATATATAGATAGATCTCCGACAACTAGATTATAGAGATAGAATGATGCTGACAAAACCGTTTCAACGAGTTTGGGACTTTTTTTACTTTTTAAGATCAGACCTATAGTTGGAGAACTCCAATGTAATTCACTCCAATATCAATCCATTTTGGTATTTTTTTTAGAGAAAAAGTAACTTGAAATGGCGAAGTTGTAAAAGGCTCCCTCAATTGTGAGAGTATATGACATAAGAAATAGTTGAATTGTGCAATCGACAAAAAAAAAGTAAAAAATGAAGACAAGATTGTAACAGACGAACTTAAATATAGTGTCATATCAGAAACTCATATAAGTATGAGTGATTTATATGAGTGGGGGACGACTATTTGATAACTTGAGCTTAAGCATTTTGGATGGTAATAAATAGCTTCGTTTGGGCCTGAGATCAATAAGTTGTCAAGGTCATTTTTTTCTTGATAAGATCTGAGGATTAAGACGCTATAAGTGGTATCAGAGCAGGTTCTTTTCGATAGTGGAAAGGGCTACCAAGAGATGGAGCCACTCGTACAAAAATATAGAAGGGAAATGATGCTTGGAGTTTGGACTTTCGCATTTTGGATGGTTAATAGTCAATGTCTCTGTTTGGGGTTGAGCCCTACAAGTTGTCGGGGCTAATTTTCCTCGATAATTGTCTGAAGAACTAAGATCGAGACATTACAAAGATGCCTAGTTCTTTTACGCGAAAACATTCTCAGATAAAAACCATGAATACAACTGCATTCTAGGATTTACACTTCCATTTGTCCATCAGAATTCGTTCCAATATCGATTTCTACTTCTAAACTCAGCCATGGTCGGTCCCAAGTCCGGGTAAATGAGGAGGGTTGCATTAGGTAGCCGTCAGCCAGCGTAAAACAATCGAAGACAACTTCCTATTTTTTTAAAAATACTATTTAGGAAGTTGTCCCATGACAGTCAAATCTTTTCAACATAGATTTAAGCAAACATACAGATTTCATTGGGGTGTTCCCTACTTACGACACGTTGCATTGCCCAAATGCAATGAAATTGGCAAGGGCTGCTACATCGCAGCCTGGATGTAGTTCAAAATTTGCAAGGGTTCTCGCATGAGGAACACATGCGGGTAACTAAGCTAGTTCTGTTGCATCACCGTCCGGATGCAGTCCAAAATTTGCAAGGGTTCTCGCATAATGGACACATGTGAGTAAAGAAGTTAGTCCAAAAGAGATTGTAACGGAAGTTACGGATTGGTAATTGGAATATTGGCACTTTAACTGGAAAATTGATGGGGATAGTAGATACGATGGAAAGAAGGATGATTCATATACTATGTCTTCAAAAGATTAAATGGGTTGGAGAGAAAGCAAGGGAGATCAAGTAGACATGCTTTATTTGATGTTTAGGTAAAGAGAAGGGTAGAAACGATGTTGGAGTGGTTGTTCATAAGGATTTGAAGGATTGTGTGGTTGAGGTGCAAAGATTCAGGGATCGAATTATTTTTGCTAAAATTGAATGCTTGAAGAAGAAATTTTGAATATCATCTCAGTTTATGCACCGCAAATTGGTTTAGATGAAAGGACTAAACAAGCTTTTTGGGAGGATATGAATAAGATTTTACAAGGAATCCCACAAAGAGAGATGATTTGCATAGGTGAAGATCTTAATGGACATGCGGGAAAAGATGCATCAGGATATGCTAGTGTTCATGGAGGACATAACTTTGGATATAGAAATGATAAGAGAAAAGTCATTCTGGATTTTGTAACGGCATATGGTCTTTTCATAACAAACACTCTTCAAGAAGAGGGAGGAGCATTTAATTACTTATAAGAGCAAGCCAATTAGAACACAGATAAATTACTTTACGTTGAGGAGAAGAGATCGATTGTGTTTTAAAGACTGCAAAGTAATTCCCGGAGAGAGTTTGACAACCCAACATTGCTTGTTAGTCTTGGATGTACAATAAAAGGATTGTTCAAGAAAAGGAGGGTTCCTAAGATCACTAGAAATAGATGGTGGAATCTTCCACTGAAGCAATCAAGCTTCAGCGAGAAGGTTTTAGAAGACTTATCTTGGGATTGTAGCGGAAGTGTAAACGAGATGCGGGAGGCAGTGGCATCTTGTATCCAAAAGGTAGCCAAAGAGATGCTAGGCGAGTCCAAGGGAGGAGCTCTAGATCATAAGGAGGCTTTATGGTGGAGTGAAGGGGTGCAAGAGAAGTTAAAAATTAAAAGAGCATGCTTTAAAGCTATGTCTAAGGATAGAATAGAGGAAACTGTCACAAACTACAAAATAGTGAAGAAGGAAGCGAAGAAGGCTGTAAGCAAAGCTAAGTCAAAAGCTTATGAAGTTTTGTATAAAAATCTCGACTCTAAGGATAGCCAGAATGATATATTCAGGTTGGTCGAAGAAAGAGAAAGAAAGATCAAAGACCTTTTTCAAGTGAGATGCATTAAGGACGAGGAAGGTCATGTGCTTGTTACTCAGAAGGATATGGAGACTAGATGGGAGCAGTACTTCCATAAACTTTTCAATTGGGAAGGAAATAGAGAGATCACTTTGGATAATCTAGCTAGTAGCGAAAGTTACTTGAATCGTGCAAGCTATAGATGGATACAAAGTAAGGAAGTAGAGGAGGATTTGAAAGTTATGAGACTTGAGAAAGGTGTAGGACCAGATGACATCCCTGTAGAAGTATGGAGAGTTTTAGGTGAGCACGGTTTGACTTGGCTTACGAATCTATTCAATGTTATTTGGCAAAGCAAGAAAATACCTGAAGATTGGAGGAGTATCGCGGTGCCTCTTTATAAGAATAAAGGCGACATTCAAAATTCTCCTTTAACTAGAGGCACCTCTTTATTTCTCAACTTCTTGATATCTCTGTCTAGTATTTGTACAGGTATTTCTTGGTATGTCAAGTATGACTCAACATGTAAATCATCATAACTTATCTTATTCTCTGGATCCCTAATGTACTTTCTCAGATTTGATATATGAAAAACATCATGTATTACCGAAAGGTGTGGAGGAAGTGCAAGTCTATATGTAACTTTTCCAATCTGTTGAATGATTTCAAAGGGACCCATGAACCTGGGTGCCAACTTTCCACGTAAGCTAAACCTCTGAACTCCCTTCATAGGCGATACTTTGAGGAATACAAAGTTGCCGACTTCAAACTCAAGATCTTTTTGCCTGGCATCACTATAGATTTTCTGGCGACTCTGAGCATACAATAGTCTTTTCGAGCAAGCTCTTCAGCTTCCCGTGTCTCTTGGAGTGTATCTGAATCACAAAGGTTCTTTATCCCGACCTCTTGCCAACATAGAGGAGTAGTAAACCTATGTCCATATAGTGCTTCAAATGGTGTCATGCCAATACTTGCATGGTAACTATTGTTATAGGTGAATTCTACAAGAGGAAAATGTTTTACCCATGATCCTTTCCATTCTAAGGCACATGCTCATAGCATATTTTCTAAAGTCTGAATCGTATGTTTTGATTGACCATCTGTTTGTGGATGATATGTTGTGCTCAAGCATAACTCCGTGCCTAAGGTTTTCATGAAGTTCTCACAATAGTGTGAGGTGAATCGAGAATCGTGACCGGAAACTACCTCCTTTTTAATACCATGGAGACAGATCACATGTGTAATATATAACTCAGCAAGCTGGTCTAGAGTGAAAGATAAGCTTATTGGAATGAAGGTACTACCTTGATCAAACTGTCTATTATAACCCATATACTATCTTTTCCACTAGTCATTTGAGGTAAGCCAGTAACGAAGTCCATGGAAATGCTTTCCTATTTCTACTCAGGTATAGGGAGTGGTTGCAACAATCCTGGTGGCATTTGATGTGAAGCCTTTACCTGTTGACAAGTGAAACATGAATTCAAAAACTTAGCAATATCTTTCTTCATTCCTGGCCACCAAAAGTATGAATGAAGATCCTTATACATCTTCGTAATTCTTGGATGAATAGATAATATAGAGAAATGCGCTTCACGTAAGATGTATTTCCTCAGTTTAGGTATGTTTGGTACATAAACTCTGTGATGGTTATATAGTAACCCATCTTGTATCTGGAATCCCTCTATCTCATTCTTCTCAAGTTGTTGTCTCAAGTCTTTAAGGACTGGATCATTTCTTTATTCTATCCTAGATCTTTGGTTTGTATTGTTGAGGAATAATTATAATATCAATACTACAATCAAATAATTTCCATTCACTTAATGTTGATAGTACACCCCAGAAGTGGATAACACTCACCAATCCATATGAATAAGTTCTTCTACTAAGGACATCTGCTACGACATTCCCCTTATCGGGGTGGTAGGAGATGGTGTAATCATAGTCTTTTAAAGCTCTAGACACCGTCTCTATCTCATATTGAGCTCCTTCTGATCAAACAGATATTTCAAGCTTTTATGATCCATGAAGATTTCGAAAGTAATACTATAGAGGTAGTGTCTCCATATCTTTAAAGCGAAATGTACTGCAACTAATTCAAGGTCATGTGTCGGGTAGTTCCTATAATGTGTCCTAAACTGTCGTGATGCATAAGCAACTACCTTACCATGTTGCATAAGAACTGCTCCAAGTCCTTCTTTAGATGCATCAGTATATACTGTAAATCCTTCAATCCCAGAGGGTAGAGTAAGGGTAGGTGCAGATGTTAAGCATTCTTTTAGTGTCCGAAAACTAGTTTCACATGCATCAGATCATATGAATAGGACTTCCTTTTGTGTTAGTCTAGTCATTGGCAATGCTATTCGTGAAAAGTCCTTCACAAATCTTCTATAGTACCCAGTTAGATCCAGAAAAGATCGTATTTCGGTGACAGTCTTCGGGCGTTCCCAACTTATCACAGCACTAACCTTTGCAGGATCAACTAATATACCTTTCTCAAGATATAACATGGCCTAAGAAGGATACTTCAGATAGTCAAAAGTCACATTTATTATATTTAACATATAGTTTGTTCTTCCTTAGTGTTTTAAGTACATGCCTAAGATGGTGTTCATGTTGATACTTATCCTTAGAGTAAATAAGCGCGTCATCAATGAAGACTACTACAAAGTGGTCTAAGAACTCCCCGAATACTCTATTCATGAGATCCATGAAGGTCGTTGGGGCATTTGTCAGTCCAAAAGGCATAACTGAAAGTTTATAATGCACATATCTAGTTTGAAAAGTTGTCTTGGGAATATATGTATCTTTAATTTTCAACTGATGGTATCCAGATCTTAAATCAATCTTGGAATACACAGTCGAACCCTGTAACTGGTCAAAGAGATCATCTATTCTTGGTAGCGGATACTTATTCTTTATTATCCTCTTGTTTAGATGTTTATAGTCAATGCACAACCGCATCGACCCATCCTTCTTCCTTACAAAAAAAACAAGTGCACTCCATGGTGAAGTACTAGGACGAATGAAGCCTTTTGTCTAACAACTCCTGTACCTATACCTTTAACTCATGTAACTCCACCGGTGCCATCCTATATGGAGGAATAGATATAGGTTGAGTATCAAATTGTGAGAGAGATTTCAAATTCAATCTTTCGCTCATGTGATAATCTTGGTAATTCATTTAGAAATACATCAGGAAACTCGCACACTATAGGAACATCTTCTATTATTCTATCTAACACTGATGTAGTAGATACATAAGCTAAATAGCCTTGACACCCTTTTTCTAACAGTTGTTGAGCCTTCAGAGTAAAGATGTATTTGACATCATCACTGGATGTCTTTCCAATAAATTGGAACTCTATCGAGTTAGGTATGTGAAAAATTACTGTCTTCCGGAAACAATCAAGGCATGCATGATGCCTTTCTATCTCGTCCATCCCTAGGATGAGATCAAAATTATTCATATTTCAATAAGTAGCAGATAAGCAGGTGACTGATGTCCTGCAATCTGTTCCATACAGTCGTCTAAAATCTTCTTGAATTATATATGACCTCCAACTTCCTTACTCAGATAATTGTTTTGTTTTTTCATCGGAATTTTGTCCTTATAATATGAATCAAATATTCTTCTTTTTTCTGAGGCTACGAAGTTCCTCCTCCACTGCTCCTCCAAATGGAGTACGTGTAAACAAATTCTATGGACTGATGGTATCTAGACTCTCTCTCATGAGGGTGAATATAACCCTCAACTCTAGCATCCACTGGTCTGGATGACTTTGATCTCTCATTGTGGCATTGAGTATTTGCTCTAATGCCTGTTGCTTTTGCCCCATTTCTTATAGCATTGTCATCATAACCGCTAATTTCCTACACATGTCTTGGTCTGCCATGATCCTACTATGAGTCAAGACCAAAGGTTAGGCCCTATACGTTTTAGTATGATGTAAAAAAAGGGACAATGACTTATAAATGGTGTTGCAGTCACTTATTAAGATCAAAGAATCTTAATACCATCTTAGTTTCTAAATACCATTTATAGTTATCAATTACTGAGTAAATTATGGGAGTAACCGGGCTATGATACCAAACTGTCACGACTCCAATTCCTGGGTCGTCAGATTCTCCCATATCCGGATCTATTACTCAGCAATAATTTATTCAGTAATCACAACTAACATTCAGAAACATACTGCAATTAAAATACTCAGAAGAAAGTATTTCAATACTTTTCCATTCACAAAATAAAGTTCGCATGATATATTGTCCCACTATAATCATTTACATGTACATCAACTAGAAGGAAATGCACAAAAAGATTACTATTATCTTAAGAGTAAAGCTGCAGTGGCTAGCTGGATGACTATACTAGTTGGTTGGACTATTAAAGTCCTTATGTTGGCTCACTGATACTTGTTAAGATTTCCATAAATCATAAGATAACAATTAGCGAGCGCTAAGCAACAAAGAAGATAAAAACAAACAAATGTGTAATTTTTCAAAACTTATTATCACAAAAAAAATTCATTCATTCTCATTAGTTAAATTCCTATTCCTTTCTATTTCACGTAGTTCATGGAATTACCTCACCACTATATGGACTCTGAAGTTCTGGACACTTCGGGATTGGAGATTGTGTTGATCTAGTAAGCTTATACTACCAGACGTCGTCTCAACCATTCCTCCAATATTACCCTGACAATTTCCTTTTCTTTCATTAATCAGGGTATCAAACCCTCAGCCTGGCAAAAAAAGTAGTACACCATCCTCGAGGACTCGATTTCTTAAAATGTCAGGCTAACATTTACTCTTATAACTTAGCGGCTTTAAATACATGTTATCGTGACCCAGCCGTTATCCAACCACCCATGCCTCCACATGGCATGACTACATCTTCTGTCCTTCAACTCGAAGATATTGGCACACTGTACCACACGTTGAAATTTAATTATTTCATACGCATTTATCATAATAGGGCAATCGTGTACCACCTAAGTAGGGCTACGCCAATACGGGTTCCTTCTGACAAACCTACAAGTTGCATGCCCGACCTTTAGTTCTCCCAATCATCCTTAACGTAACAAATGATCCATTTTAGGATGCAAAATGATACACATCAATTCCCATGATATAATTCTTTTGTTAGGCCTTCAATTTTCACATTCCTCAATATTGAGTATAGACCCACACACACACACATACATATTAATTCACATACACACACACATACACACACACATACACATACACACTCATATTTATGTTTGTTTTAACTCCCAAACCCTATCTTTTCAAGTCACTACATCAATTCAATGCTTAAATCTTATTTTAGTAGGAATCACAAAGCAACTTTTCATATTTTTTTCAAAAATAGCTAAACTTAGGGTTATTCATACAGAAGAACATAAAATCAAGAATTTCAATAATCTCGTATGAAAACCCAACAGCAAAAGGAAGGATTTCATTACCTAATCGAGTTCTCTCGCGCATATGTAGTGCGTTATCGTGATTCTTTTTCAAAAAGAATAATTTATAGCTCTTGAAATGATCGGATTTCATTTTCAAATCAAAAATGCTAATAACGTGTCAAGAACACGAAGAGTGAACGAAGAAAATAAAGAACACATGAAGAACATATTTTCTCTTAAAATTTCGGCAGAGCCTTCCCTTAAACAGGGTGATATTTCTATGAAAATTTCGGTAGAGTTTCCTCTTATTCTGGAACATATTTCTAGAAAAAATCTGACAAAGTTTACCCTTATATCAGGACATATTTAAAAGAAAAATGAAAAGAGTTTCCTCTACAAAATCACTAAGAGGAAAAGAACAACGGAACTAAAAGGATATAATCAAACAATAAGAGATGAAGAATCGGTAGACACCACGCGTCTTAGGTGAGTGAAGGTGTGACAAATCACAGGATTCAGTAATGTGCATAGTCACCCACACCTAAGTAGGTATTACGCAGATTTCTCCATCAAAATAACTATAAAAGCAGAAAATAAAGAATAGAACTTTAAGAAATGGAGAATCGATAGACACCACGTGTCTTAGGTGAGTGAAGGTATGATGAATCACATGGTTCACTGACGTGCATAGCCGCCCGCACTCAAGTAGGATATTACAAAGATTTCACCATCAAAATAACTATAAAAGTAGAAAATAAAAAATAGAATTATAAGAAATGAAGAATCGGTAGACACCACGCGCATTAGGTGAGTGAAGGTGTGATGAATAACATGGTTCATTGATGCACATAGATGCTCGCACCTAAATAGGGTATTACACATATTTCTCTGTCAAAATAACTATAAAAGCAGAAAATAAAGAATAGAACTATAAAAAATGGAGAATCGGTAGATACTATGCGTCTTAGGTGAGTGAAGGTGTGTTGAATCAAAGGGTTCACTAACGTGCATAGCCGTCCGCGCTTAAGTAGGGTATTACACAGATTTCTCCTCGAACCACAATAAAAAAATGAATCGGAAAGAAAGATGAATCGAGAGCAAAGCTAGAAAAAGAAGATGAATCGAAAACCTAGCTTACAAAGTATACTAAGAGAGGATCGTACCTTCCTCCTCATCGTTCTCCCGACAACGCTTCGCTAGTGCTCTTTCCTCACCTCCTTCTCGTCCTCCTGACCTCTCGACCCTAGCCCTCGAGGTGGTGGTGGTAGTGGAAATCGTAGAGAATGAATGGGTGGGGGCTATTTATAGGCTCCAAAAAATGGCTAACCATGGTTTAGCCCTTAACAACGGTTAGTGGCCCATGGTTTTGGCCGATGGTTTTGGCCAAATCTTATCTAAAACTTAGTGCTTAAGTTAGAACTTTCCAGAATATTCAGGATTCACTAATGACACTTAATTAAAGCTAATCGTGATTAACTTTCATTAATCACGATTTAACTCCCGCTAATCATAATTTAACTTTTATGACTCACACTTAACTTATGTTGATCTATGATTAGTATTTTTTGATGTTTGATTAGCGGTATTTGATCCATCATTAGTTTCTTTAATCACAATTAATTGATCTTAATAACGGTCTTTAAGGTTTAATGACATCTTAAGCATCCTTCTCTTTCTTTTAAAAATCATAACAATTCGAAACAAAGTCCGATTTACACGAAACAAACTCCGTTGGTTTCCTCTTGACGAGCCGGATCTTAGATATAGGATCTGAGAGACGACTAAGTTCAAGACTTTACAATATGTGTGTCTATAATTAGAATAAACATTAATTCCATTTTTTCTTTATCTAATTCTTTTTCATCTTTTGAAAAAAATAGGTTAATTTAGATTCATCTCTTTGAAAAAAAGTATAATTATAATATATTTTGATATTCGTTCAGTTCAAGATTAATAATAATGTGGGTATATGTGATAAGTAAGGTTTATACTTGTTCTGTTGATTTGAAGATAAAGAAGGGAAAGGTGCTAAACATATTAATGATGTATATTGTAATCACGATGTGATTATTTATTTTGGGATAGTTTATAATGTGAAAAAACTTACTTATCTCGTAAATATTCAATTATCTCCAGATAGAGTTCACTATCCTGGGACAAAATCTACTTATCTCAAAATAAGGTATACCTACGCGGATAAGAATTTGTAGATTTGTATGTGTGTGTGTGTGTGCTTATCGAACTTTTAACAAATCGAACATGAGCGAACCTATGATTTTTAGGTTCGGTTCATTTATTTAATCCAATCTAAACTTGTGTTCAAGTTCGGTTCATATAACTTTTTTATTTGCTAATTATACTAATAGCGAACTGTATTCTAAAAATAGAATCCAACTTTGAGAAGAAAGGGGTAACTCCATCCCCTCTCTCTCCATGGGACTCTCTACTCCCTAGTGCTCTCTCTTTCTCTAATTATCTCTCTCTATAAAGCACAATCTCTCTCTTTCCTCCTCAGTTTGTTCTTCTAGTTTTGGATATAACTAAAATTCAAGTTGCAATACTGCTTCTAAGGCCGGGAAAGGTATTTTTTCTTATCTAATTTATAGCCCAACATTAATTTTTTATCTTGAGATAAGATAAATGATACAACGTGAATAATTCTTGCCAGAATAAATTCAATCGGAATGGATTTCATTTATAAGGTTATTGTTTATAAATCTTAGAAATATGTAGGCTGATTATAGGATGGTATAAAAATACATCTAAATTAGAGGTGTTAGAAAATTCTCAAGTTCGATATTCATTTTGGGTCGACTCACTAAAAGTCAATTTAGATTCGGTTATAAGAGAAGAATCATGAATTTTTGAACGAAATCAGAGATACAACCTATACTAAAAAATTAAAAAAACATAACTAATATTGAAGAAGTTAAAAATGACACAAGTGATAACAACCCTAGAATTATAGTAATTTATGGCATAGTAGAACCGTGCAAGGCACTTCATGTTAACCGAATGCAACCTAATCCTTCTTATTATATATCTCCATAACATATGAGGTAGTTTTGTTATGTTAACTTATGATCCCCGTTTATAGTTTGACATAAACTTTTGCCAACTTCCAGAATGGATTACGTTGTCTTTAAGTAATACTAATCCTTTCTAATTGCTCTATGTTATCGTTAGTTCAGGTTGTCTTCAAGTCAATCTTAAGATGAAATTAATGTTGAAAATTAATAATGTTTTAAGTAATGTGGAATACTTAATTCGTATGTACTCGATTTTCTTTTGAAATACAAGGTTTGCAGCATTGATGTCAAAATAATCAATCTTCCCAAGCTGAATCCTTGCACGAGATGAATTCCTATTATATATATCTTGTATGTGGTTGAGGTATAAGGCATGTACTTATTTCTTCTTCAAAACTCTCCGCAACATCTTCCGTGGGATAGAATCATAAACCTTCTTCAAATCAATAAAAATCATATGGGGTTCTTCCTTTTAGGGCGATAAATCTCCGTCATTCTCCACAGCAAATGGATGGGCGCTTCAGTAGTTGACGACCTGGCATGAATCTGAATTGACTTTCTTTTACTTTGGAAACTTACCTCAACCTTCGATTACACGTTCCTAAGTTTTCATAGTGTGATGCATCAGCTTGATACCTCTGTAATTTGAACAATTTTGAATGTTGTATGCAATTAGTTAAATACTTAGAACCTTCTAAGCTATATTAAGCCTTGATCTGATAAGAGGTATTATCCGATAATCACTCCTCGTTTACGAATGCTATATATATGATCGGTACTAAATATGGAATTTGATCGAAGACATTTATGGAAATTGGACTCATGGATTTTGATTTTATTCTACACATTGGGCAGATATTTTGGAGTATTATTCACCTCAAAATTGACAACCATATTTCCTTATTTCACCCTTGAATGATCTTTAAGATCCATTTTATCTCCCATTCTCACCCTTCTCTAAGTTGAATTCTTCTTTCTTCTTCCTTAGAGAGACAAGAGGAAGAGCTTCTTCCCCTTGACGAGCCACGAAGCTCCGAAGCTTCGTTACAAGGAGATGAGGAAGACATCGCCGCAAGGAAAAGGCGCCACAAGGTTTAGGTCGTTGACCGCGTGCATGAATCGAAGGTTCTCGTTAGGTCACGGATCTTGACTCTCTCCCTTTCATTTTTCGCATACCTTGCGATTTGGAGAGTGTCATTATTTGGGGTTGAATATCCGATTTTGATCCTACCCCATAGATCACCTTTTGTTGTTGGTCTACTATTTTTCTTTAATCAAATTGTGTTTTCTTAGTTTTCGCGTATAAATTTTGAGTAGGAACGGATCTTGTTGCAAGTTACGTTATCACATATTAAGGCATATTGGATCATGACGTGATCAAATGGTAAATAAGTCACTGTTACCAGACCTCTGAAATTCCGTGGAAACCAATTTTTCGTAGTGTCGTATGTTATATAATAGAAACCTTGTTCTGATTGGAATACTCCACACATTCATGAAATCCTTATTTACTCTAACGATTTGAAGCCTTCCATATACGAGTTTAGATCACCAAATATAGACTGCAACATCTTTCCTAACACAACCAATGGGTACCCATGGATATGGAAATCACATGTGTGCTGGAATTAATGGAAAATAAGCACTACAGTGATGTTTATAGTGCTTTAATAACCCATACGCGTTGAAGGAGCTCATAAAGAACGTTACACACACACACCCTGATGTAGATAACTATTGTTATATGCCAAATATTGATGTAACTGTGCATATAGAGTGGGTTATGTTTACTAAATACATATAATGTAAGCCACATCGGGCAGTGCAATGCAAGGATTCTTGACTATTGATTAATATAAGTAATTGCCCGCTACTTTTTCTTTATTAGATTCTTGACTATAGAGTAATATACGTAATGGTCCACTATCTTTCGGTATCCTTCATTTGGCAATATGAATTTTGGTCGGCAGAGTTTGGTTAACATGGAATAGTGTGCCCAATGATTTACTCTAACGTCCAAGATGCGAGGAACCCCTTATATTAAGGTATACATGAAATACTTGTGGGTGTCCTTTAGAACAATTATGATGCTTGTAGGATGGTGAGATGGGGGTCCTAAATGTTACGGGTTTATTAACTGATTATTAGAAATCATAAAACATGTCCCAAGTTAAATACTTAGGTAATGTATAATATACATGAGAAAATGAATACCGAATACTACAAGGTGGATGCACACTAGGGTGGAGCATGGGTCGGGCTCGGGCTGGGCCCAACCTAGCCCATTCCGGGCCCATTTATGAAATCGGACCCACGGGTCGGGCCTAGGCCCGCTCATTTTTCAGCAACTAGGCCTTAGCCCGAACCCAGCTCGACCCAAGATGGGTCGGAACTAGGTCGAGCCGGCCCGCGAATCCCACAAAAGTTGGATTATAGCCTATCTTACATATTTACAACTTTAATTTTCGAAGGATTGGATTTGGAGGGGGGGGGGGTTTGAGCATTTGAAATATTTTTTTTACAAACACAATCTAATTTTGTAATTCAAATTTTTGGATCTCTTCTTAAATGGGAGGAGTTGTGGGGGATATGGTCGAATAGGTTAGGTAGGATTTTTGAAATGAGAGGTCAGACCGGGCTGGGCTCATGGGTCGGGCCTAGTTCCGGCCATAAATCAGGCCGGCCCGTGAGCTTCGGGTTTGGGCATGCTCAAGCCCGAGCCCGACCCGATTTGATAAATGGACCAAAATGGAGGCCCAAGCCTGTCCATTTAGAAAGTGAGCTCGAGCTTGGGTCGAGCCTGAGCAGGCCGGGCAGCAGTCAGGGTCGGGCCGACCTTGACCCATCCTCCACCGTAGTGCACACCCTTGTGGTCCGGTTGAGCCGACAGTGAGTCATCTCCACTCAAGGAGCATCACAGATTAGGGAGGTGGTAGATACTCTGGAGATTTTTAGGTGGATGCATGTGTGCATCGTACCATTCAGATTCATTTTGTGACTATTATTTTTGGAGCGAGCAAGACTCCCCTGGCAGACTCATTTGACATAATTGTGGTTCATTGGGCTATATGCCTCGCGTCTCGAGGGTCAGAGTACTACCAACCAGACTAACTGAAGGATCATGCTTGAGCACAGGTCTTAGTCTGCACTTTGAATGACGTGATGCATGTTTCATTCCTAGTGTGGACTTTCTCCTTTGAGGGGTGACTCCAGGATTAATAAATAAATAAATAAGCTAGACCAAAGAACTTAGAAGTGGAACAATTATGTAATTGTCAAAAATCTACTCGTTGCAAGTAACTTAATTAGAGGCTTTCTACTTGAGTTTCCTCGAATATTTTCATTACATCTCTGTAGTTACTGCACTTGCATTGCCTACCTAAATGTTCTTTCATTTAGGAATTATTGTTATATCCTTGCTGGGTCATTTGACTCACAAGTTACCCCTCTTGGAAATCCAACAGGAAATCTTGAGCAGGAGACTGAGGCAAGAGTTTTTGGCAGCACAGTTGAGAATCATTTCGGAGGTTGATATTTAGTGGAACCGATTTCTTAATTGTCTTTCCTTTTCCTTTATTGGTGATGTAATAATAAGATCTTGGATTATTCCTGTCATCTTAAGTTGTGGACATTTTTTCCATTGAATGGATATTTTCTCCTGCCATTTTTTGTATGATTGTTTAATCATGCATGTTGTATGTAATTGTTGTTGGGTAATAATTGTGAATGGGCAGTGAGATGTGCTCTTACCGAGATGGGGCGTTACATTGAATATCTTCTTTGTTCTTGTAAAGAGGCACCACGATGCTCCTTCTCCAATCTTCAAGCATTTTCTTGCTTCGACAAATAACATAAATCTGTAAGCCGAATCAAACAACGCTCACATAAAACTCCATACTTCTATAGGAATGTCATCAGGTCCTACACATTTCTCATATCTCATAACCTTCAAAGCCTCCTCTAAATCCTCCCTTTTGCATTCGTCTACAGCTTGCACGGTTTAAATAACTTTCACTACTAGCCAGATCTTCAAAAGTGACTCATTTCCTTCCCCAATGAAAAGCTCATGGAAATACAACTTCCATCTATCTTTATATCCTTCTGACTAACAAGCATGCATCCTTCCTCTTCCTCATCCTCAATGCATCTTACTTGATATAGGTTTTTTATATTTCTTTCTCTTGCTTTGGCCAACTTGAATATATCCTTTTGGTCTTTCATAAAATCAAGATTTTGTTACAAAACTTCATGAGTTTTTGACCAATTTAAAAAAAAGTGCATTAAAAAATAATTGATAAGAATGATCTTTATCAATTGTCCAACAATATAACAATATATTCTTCATCATTCGAACATTCTATCCATTATAAATATTTCTCCACAAGGTGTATAGGACTTCTTATCTTACGTTTTATTCTCTACACCCATTTATTAGCGTTTTTTTAATGTAGACCACTCCCTCTTGATGCAACATATATGCCAACTTATACCTAGGTATCAAAAATAGCAAAAATGGGATTTAATTTTTTTAATGAAATCATGCACTTGCGTATTTTTTATAGCTATTTTAATCAGATAATGCTCATCGGGCCGTTGTTCCAAATGCCGAACTAGGTGCTGTAATTATTATATTCAATTGGAAATAATTGATAATCTATTATTGTGCACAAGTAGTACCTACATAGCTAAACAAAAGGAGATATTATATAAACAAATAGATCCATTGGAAGTGTCATATTTTAGGCGAATTAATTCTACCTTTTATACAGTTGCCCCGGTTATTAGTATTTTTATTTGGAGTTTTCGCATCTTGTATGGATCACTTACACACGCATATAGGAGGCTTTTCCAATATGCATATACCACATTGGGATTGAATGGACACCCATATTTTTATAAATATTTTCAAATTGAGAAAATGAATATTATTTTACTAATGTTACATAGTGTCCTTACTATTAATGGTCATCTTCCATAAAGAAAATCTTAAATTAATGCCAAAATGAGTATTTATAAAAATTAAAAAGATATGTAATACAAATATAATAATACAATTATTTTCTAAATTAATATTTGTTTTTGTGAAAATAGTAATTAAGGTAAGAAAGTTATGTACCATTAGTAAATAATAAATATCTTGCTCAAAACAAGTGAAAATATTTGTAAAAATGAGGGTCTTCATTACATGATCCTAATGAGCCTTGTGATTATTGAAAAACTTCCATACAAACATGCATGCATACAGACACACACACAAATACATGCATGCATGCATACATACATACCATGGGCGGACCCACATATTGAGCATGGGGGCCCATGCCCTCCCTAACTTCTCAAATTCCTTTTATTTTGTATCATTAAACATTAAAAAAACATGGCAATATATGACTATGCCCCCCATCATTCGAGAATTAGGAATAGGAAAAATCACACATGCCCTCCATACCCCCCCCCCCCCGACCCCAGCTCGGCTCCTTATATTCTCTCTAGATCGATACTCTTCCCTAAGTCCCCTCCCACATGGTGATACCACAACCCAGCACTTTGCCTCCCCCCTCGAGTCACCAATGTGCTACAGCAAGAACCAAGAGCACGTCTTAACACCAGGCTGCCATGTCTCTCTCATGGTCACGCCTCTCTCTCCAGTCTCGGATGTGCCACGACAAGGAGTAGGAGCACACCCTGACACTCATGGCTCCCTTGTAATCTCACACTCATGCATGCATGTAACAATAATGTAATATCTCCATACTTGTATGCATATATGTGTATGTTTGAGCAAACAAACATCATTTTACCAATTGAGTGATGTAATCATAAATAGTTTTTTTACCATAGTTTAATGTTGTAGCTGTTACTTGGGCGCTTTAGAGTTGTTTCATTTATCATGGTTTTTGTAGCTATTGTGTGTCATATTTAGATATTTTCTATGGATTGAAACATGATTTTCAAATCATGATTTTAAAAAATAAAGACCGGCATCTTATCTTCAATCACTACCATGATTTTTCATATGCAAAACGTCTCTTTATATGTCTCTATGCACATGTATATTATATTGATTTATTTATTCTTATAATTTATTTATTTATTATTTATTGGTGTGCCCATCTAGTATGTAATCATGGGTCTGCCACTGATATATACACGTACATATATACATACACACATGCATGCATACATACACACATACACACATACACACATGCATGCATGCATACATGCATACACACATTCATACAAAGGAACACGGGAATATGTTGCTGAGTTGTAGAAAATTGTGTTCGTAACCTTTCATCCACCCTTGGTACTATTTCGAGATGAGCAACTGCAAGTGATTGTGCTTTGGAGTATGTGCAGTTTCAAATTTTAAGGCAAATAGGTGGTTGAATCGTTGTGCTCTGGAATATATAAACATATTAGATCAGTGGTGGGTCCCAGGTTGGGACTCCACCCTTTCTTCTCTAAAAAGAGGGTGGTTGAGAGATAATGAACATAAAAGTTATATGCAACTGAGTTGCGTACTCTACCTCATATATATCTATGCATGCATGTATATATATTTGTATGTGTGTGTATTTTTAGACAATATGTGTGTAGCCTCAACATATCCCATTTTTGTGTGGTTTCTTATGTTGTTATTATAAAGAGATCAATAAAAGCAGAGAAAATCATAATGATGTATTGGACCGATGTATATTGTAATGGTATGATGGTTGAACAACATATCATAATTCAAACCACGTTAATTATTATCTCTTCCAAAATGTTTGCAATTAATTATGCCATCAGAACATACTCTAATCCCACAACACAATAGTTTAGCATAATCTAAACATGGTTTGTCAACTTCCAGCTCTTGATGATAATATTAAATTATTGATTAGTTATTACTCCTACTTGTATGTCCTCAGTATATCAAACACTCGATAATATTAAATCAACCATTTCTCCCACTACTTATCTCTAATCCCTCGTTTTTATATAACAGTCAAATACGATTATATATCTACATCTTCTTAGATGGAACAATATAATGAATCCTAATAAAATACAACTACTGTGAAAGACGTGGCTTGAATGGAAATAGCACCTAACGAAATAGAGAGATTTTTTGTGATATTCTTCGTAATATTTAATACAATAAAATATCCCACAATTCAATATGTAAATCTATGCAGAAATGTATAATTAAATCCTACAGTTGATCTTAAATGGAACACATTTAAGATCTTCTTGACAATAACGCACTAACTTTTAGTTTACAACAATATCCTAATTTTAGGTGCATCACAACAAAATTGACCTACGATAACGAATAACTTACTTATTTATTGGTGTATTCTGATTTTTATATATAATAATGAATACTTTTCGTTACAAAAGTAGTTTTTGTTCTTGTAATTAGCAACGAGTATATCACATTTGTAGTTAAAGGTTAGTATAATGACAATTTATCTCGTGACTTGTTTTGTAATATCCGTATCAATCACTGCTAAATATGTTAATGACTATAGGAAAAAACTCAACCGATAATCATTATTATATTATTCGTTGCTAGCAATATATCAAAGAATGTGATATCATTCGTATGTGATATCATTCGTAATTTAAAGAATTAACACTGAGTAGTATTTTATTAT
Organism: Ottelia alismoides; assembly: GCA_037367405.1. Lineage (NCBI taxonomy): Eukaryota > Viridiplantae > Streptophyta > Magnoliopsida > Alismatales > Hydrocharitaceae > Ottelia > Ottelia alismoides. The sequence continues at coordinate 416,406 of JAZKJV010001114.1, forward strand.
TACATATTTAATTGTGGAAGATATGACAATATTGAATTATTTATTTTAGTAATGATTAAAAGAGAAAGACAATGGATAATCGTTATTATATAATCTTTGTTAGGAAAATACCAAAGAATAAGATATAATTGGTAATTTAAAGAATAAATGTCGAGTAGTATTTCGGTATTATATATTTAATTGTAGAAGATATGACAATACTAAATTAATTATTACCTTAAACCAATTTTTTTGTAATGAGTGGAGTAAAAAAGACAAGAATATAAGTGTCTTTGGATATATCTATATTTTTCAAAGACAACAATAATAAAGCCTTTTCCCACTTTAAGTATGGTTGAATACATGGATTCTTTGTCTCCATTTAGATCTCCTTGGGTCAATCTCAGGATGAGATCCAAAAAACTAAGATTCCTTAGGCTCCGTTTGGTTGCAGGGTTGGGCAGGGTTGGGTTAGCCCAACCCGGGGTACCCTTCTTCCAAACATTCTAATCCTCCTCACGGTTTACTATTCACAGGGGGTACCTCAACTCAACCCAACCTGTCCAACACTGCAACCAAACGAACCCTTAGTATAGTCTCATTCCCACACTTCTTGGATCTTCCTCGCCCTCTCTTAACCAATTGAATTTTTCAAAGAATCCAAGAAAATCTTCTCATCTTGAATATTGAGTAGTTTTTGTTATCTTTCGGAGGAAAATGAACTTCAGAACATACTTAATGAGAGATAAAAATCTTTTCATCACGTCCACGTTTATGAACCCAAGAATCCAAGAAGATCGACTAAAGTCATAGAGATGCTTGTCAAGGCCATTAGAGAAATTTGTTCTCTTAAAGACACGAGTCCTCGCAACCTTCAAGATCAAGTTTAACATGATCTCAAATGATTTAATAATCAAAATATGAAGAAACAAATGCTCTTAAATTATAAATTACGCAACCCAGTGGATTTAAACCTCGATAGTTATCTTCAATTTCAGTTTGTAGAGGAAATCCTTAAATCTTCTATCTTGTAATAGCATGTCGCACATCATGTATTGATCCTTGAATGCTTCATGTATGCCCTCAAGGCCTCTTTTGCACCAATGGTGATAATACATTGCTTCCTTGATCTCATCCTCATCCTCGTACATGAGGTGGACAATTATTAGTAAGACACCATTACTTTAAAGATGGGATCTTCGTGATTCATGTCTTAAAGAGTACATGTTCTTCCCACAAATTGTGCTATATGATTGTTAGGCACGGAAGCGGTGCCATCTCTTCTCTGATACCAGTTAGGAACACGACTCCCGGTATTGTCTCCTCTCGGATACCGGATGTTGGGGTTATGAAATTCCCCGGATAGGGAAGTAGATGCAGATACGGATGCAAATGTGCAATCGACCACCATCACAGAAGCACATGGAGAAAAGAACAACCAGGTATAACGGTGGTCGATCACCTCTCGCGACCACCGCAGAAGAAAGAGCACTAAAAGAAGAACGAGTACAACTTCCTCCTTCCCTCTCTTTCTTCCTCTCTTCTCTTCCTCTCCTCCTTTCTCTCTAGGGGTTACATTGTTCTTGTCGTGGTGGTGGTGAGGCAATGCCTCCCCCCTCCCCCCTCTTTATATAGCCTAAATACAACCCCATAATCCTATTCCCAATAGGACTATAAATCTTTAGGTCATCTATGTCTCTAGATCTCTTGGGGCCTGTTTGGTTGCATGGGTTGGGCAGGGTTGGCCCAACCCTGGTTACTATTCACAAGGGTACTTCCTCCTCACAGATTACTATTCACCCAGCCCAACCCAACCCTGCCCAACCTGCCCAACCCTGCAACCAAACAGGCATCTAGAGACATAGATGACCTAAAGATTAGTACAACAGATACATCCTACCAATTGATACAATTGATTTCATCTATTAAGAAGTGCTAGATGTTGGACTTATTGAGATCTAAAAACCTCATCAAATTAGGAAAAGATAACTATGGCACTTCATATTGGCACTTCCACGGAGGATTCAAAGAACATACAATATGAGATCAAGCCTTTGATACACCAAGGGTTCGTTTGGTTGCAAGGTTGGGCAGGGTTGGGTTGGCCCAACCCGACGTACCCCTCCTTCCAAACATCCCAATCCTCCTCACAGTTTACTATTCACAAGGGTACCCCAACTCAACTCAATCATGTCCAACCCTGCAACCAAACGAACCCTAAGGAATATACACACAAACAACTAATCGTATAAGGCAACACAATGCATGATAACAACTATTGGGGTAGATTAAATGTGTATGTATATAAAAACATGCAAAAATATCATTTCCATTTCTTCAAAAGGGATTTAAAGTTAAAAAAATATTAATTTATTATTTATATCTTATTCTAACTTGCTTAAAAGTCAACAGATGTTTGACCCAATTGCTTAAGCATCAAACAAATGGCCACCCGAGAAAGCAATTTAATTGACTAGTTGTTCAAGAAGGGGTCATCCCCATAAAACAATCTTTGGTAATCGATTAGTTTCTAAAGCAGTGAAATAAGTGGTCACTTGAGTAACCACTACTAATAGACCATTTAGTCAAATAGGTGGTAATTAATCAATTTCTTAGACGGATTACATGATAAGGGTTAAAATCCCCTCGTCATCACATGCATGATAGTCCAAAATTTTAAGAACATAAGCTACAACAAGCAAGAGATGTACTAAACATAGAGAGATCTCAAGATCATTAAAAGAACATAGTCTAAGAAACCAATAGGTTCTCAAATCAGTTTAATCCACGCATCATCTATATAATATAAGTATACTATTTTAGTAATCAAACTTATATTTACAAATTAGAACTCATTTAAATATCAAATTTTAGGTCACCAATCATACTTGATTCGATTTTAAACGTTTAATTCTGCAAAAAAATTAAACCTAGATGGGTTGAAAAAATAAAAGATACCAAAAATTAGTATTAAGATATGATAATTTTTCAAAATATATACTCAAAATTTAATTACTTTCTATATGGAAAATTCCACAATTTTCTTGAACTTAATATGGTGTTTCAGAAAAAATACACTAAAAATATCGAAACAAATTTCAATTAGCTATGGTAATAATCTTGTATTCTAAAATTATTCATAAAAACCTACTATCAAGCTCTTTAGTCCAATAAAATTTTAAATGAAGTTCTAAAATATGAGTTATTTTATTAATCGGTTAATTTTATGAATAAATGTAGTGATTCTTGTAAGGAAAATATAATTTTTATGGCCTATTTGTTTTTAAAGTTATCTCAACATCGGTAAGCTAGTTAGATTATAAGTCTAAATATTCATGTTTTTACTATAGGGATAATTTCATATATTTTTGAACCTGATGTGAATTTTAAAAAAAAGCTATGCATGAAGAACATCAGAATTAAAATTAATTAGTCGTGATATATTGTTTGTTTCAATATGATCTAAAAAAACTTAATGTTTAATTAAAATTATAATGAAATGTAATATTTTGAATTATTTCTTTTTGAGAAGTTAATTCTATGGACTTTCGAATTATGATGAAACATGAATGTTATTTCCATATTTTTGGTTATTCCTGTAATTTTTGGATTCTAGATGATTTAAAGAATCAAAACGTAGAACTTTGTGCATATCCTTCTAATATGCATCAATAATCTTAGAAATGGTCACACATTTACCTTGCGAACAAAGTATATGGGAAGTGAAATCCTTCTTATGCACTACATATAGCAAGGCACGTGGACACTACACTACAAGCCCTTCAAATGTATAGATATGTCGAGCAAGTTCTTTTGATCCTTCTTCAAATCAATGGTTTTAGTTGATATCATCTCGTAAGCTTAGTAATGTCATATGTAAAATAAGGGCCATAATTGTGGAAGTTCATGAAGCATGTATTGGATCCTTTTGCATGCATATCTACACATGAAACTACTTGGGATACTTAAGAAGCTTGTATCCAAATTCTAGAAACAAGATCCCAATGCAAAGAGAGCTTGTCTATAAATAGGTGATGTTAGGTGAAGCATTATGATTTGGATCATTACTCTTAGAATCTATTTTTTACCTAGAGAGATTATTGTGCTCGTGATCAGTCAAGGTGATCCAAGCAAAAAGTGAAGTATAGATTGATGTAAGTTAATTCCTAGACCATTTTGCTTAGTCAAAATCGTTAAAATGCATGTTTAATTCGTGGCAAGCTTGACACCTCCTTAGTCATTTATTTTTAACTTGAGTGAGTTTCATTTCATCAATATATTTTTCAATCACTAATTATACTTAGACATACACTTAAAGATATCTCTTTTGTTAAACAAAGTTAATATTACTTCATTTGTATTTTTTTCTTATTCTTGATCTTGTTGATGAGGTTGTCTGAATTTGGAATTATAACCCAAACTTTTAGTGAAGGTAGCTCAAATAGAATCATAATAGGTACTTATAGAGAGTGGATAAAACATTCTTCTCCACCCTTAAAGTACATATAACTATTGATGAGGGAATTGAAGTAAGAACCGAATATGAAGCACGAGTTTAGGGATGATGACATAAAGACTAAATGTCTATGCAACAACACATAATAGGAGGAAAAAAACTATAAATATAATGAACTATCTTTAACGTGTACTTTTATTCAACATTATACTTCCACAAAAAAAATATTTATCAACAAGTATAGTATTTACATATTTGTCTACTACCAAAACGTTGGTCCACAATACCAAATCATCATCCTAGTTAATCAACTAAAAGAAAGTAAAATAAAAAAGAAAGAAAGAAATCTTCCAAACAATTAAATAACAACCTACCAAAAACAAGCACACACACTCATCGCCGTTGATATCATCATCACAATGATGAGCATCATCATCACTCCTTCATAACTTGATCATCTCCTCTCCCCTCCCACTCGTTGACACACCCAAACCATTCCATTCCTTCTCCTGTTCTTCCCCCTCCCTTCTCTCTCACCCCACCCACTCCAAAGATCCAATCTATCCTCTTCCCCGATCCCCCAAACCCGGATTTCTCCACTTGGGTCCTCCTATTTCCCCTTCCTCCTTCCAGATCTTGCGGCGCGGCCGCCTACCACCGTCTACCCGAGTCAAAGCTCGAGCCTTTTCCCACTCAAGAACCTCCGATTCCCTCGGTAAAGCTCGAAAATTTGACCAGAAGAAGAGCCATGTTGCGCAACAGGACGCCCACCGCCACTCTAGGAGTCCCAAAGCCGCCGCCTTTCGAGCCCGCCGCCGCCACCAAGCGCTTCTCCTCCCTGAAGCTCGGTGGCTCACCGCCGCCGCCGCCAGAGCCGGCGGAGGAGCCGTGGGAGGTCCGCCCCTGCGGGATGCTCGTCCAGAAACGGGACTCGGCATCCGACGCCTCTGTGAAGCCGCCACCGCCGATACGCGTGAGGGTCAAGTTCGGCGCCGTGTGTCACGAGATCCGCATCAGCCCCGAGGCCTCCTTTGGTGAGAAAAGATGAGATCTTTCTTGGGTTTTGATCGATTTTGAAAGGTACCCATTTGTGGAATTGAGGTTTTGATTTGGCTGTTTCTGATTTGGATGAAGGCGAGCTGAAGAAGATGCTGTCGGTGGAGACTGGGTTGCATCCTCAGGACATGAAGTTGCTGTTTAAGGACAGGGAGAGGGACGGGACGGCGTTCTTGGACAATTGCGGGGTGAAGGATCGATCGAAGGTGGTGTTGGTGGAGGATCCAAGTGGCCAGGCGAAGAGGTTCCTTGAGATGAGGAAGAATGCCAAGATGGAGAAGGCTGTCAAGACCATTAATCAGATTAGTGTTGAAGTTGATAAGCTTGCGGGTCAGGTGAGTGGCCATCAATTGGCAGCTTGCTTTCTGGCTTTTGTGGTTTGGTTATCAAGTTTGTGATTTATTGGTTGTTGTTGTTGTTGTATAGGTGACCCAATTGGAGACAATTATATCGAAAGGAAAGAAGGTGGCGGAGAGTGGCGTGCTCGATTTGATTGAGAAGCTGATGGACCTCTTGATCAAGTTGGATGAGATCGTTGCAGATGGGGATGTGAAGGTTCAGAGGAGAGTGCAGGTGAGATTTGTTTTTTATTTGATAGAATTGTCCCATTGGGTATTTTTCTGGTGATGGGTAATCTGGTTAAATTGTGCTGATGAGTCCATAAACTCTTGTTTGATTCAGGTCAGAAGGGTTCAGAAGTATGTCGAGACTTTGGATTTGCTCAAAATCAAGAACTCCATGTCTACTGAGAATGTGCAGCAGCAGCAGCAGCAGCAGAAGCAATATCAGTTCCCTTATTCGGAGCAGCAAACTGTGAAACAGAAGCCAGCCCCACAGCCCTCTGTTGTAACCACAAGATGGGAGCCTTTTGATTTGCTTTCCTCGATGCCGTCCGCTTCTTCATCGAGTTCCTCTACCACCACAGCATCGGTCCCATCCGCGCCTGCCTCCCACACGCCAACTGCTCCCCCCAGATTCAACTGGGAGTTGTTCTGATAGAGGGATTGCGCACGTCAATCAGGGTAACTTGTTGTGTGTGCCTCTGCCTTCCTGCGTCCTTGTGTCTCACTCTCTCCATTTGGGTTTGGTTCTCCTCTTCCTCTTCTCCTCCCGTCTCCTTCTTCTTCTTGAATTCTTTTGTGTATCTAGATTTTGATGGGGGAGGGGGTGTGTGTTTCTCCTCCCATTGGAACTATGTGCAAAGAAAAAGGAAATAAAGGAGCTGCCATGCCTTGATAGATGAACATCAATTTGCCTATTGAATGATGTGAATTATATGATGATGAAATTCTCAATTTGACCGGCTAGAAGAGGGATGAAGGGGGCACTGAATGAGTTGTATCCTTTCATTTGTCCAGTTTCCAACTTTGTCCCATGGTTGGATTTGATGAGATATATAACCACTTGTTTAGTGGGATTTGGGTTGTCATTGTTTAGGTGAACCCTCTGCATTCCATTCGATATATGTGGTGGGCATAAGTCTTTGCTTTGCGGGATATTCTCATTTGCTGTTGGTAACCTAATGGCATCTCAATGACTTGGGTTTGTTATCTCCTCTAGATATTTCCACTTTTTGGTGAGCATTGCAGTTTTTCACATCACCAGGGAACTTCATTTTCACTTTCTCTTGATGCCCAAGCAAAATGTTGCACTTTCACTTTACAACCCTTAAAGAGCATCCCACTTTTTGAAACCAAGAAACCCTTCTCTTCTTTCCTACTATTCTATTTATAGACCATGAGATTAAATTGCTTGGGAGTTCCCATAGTTTAGTGTACATACCAAAATTAGAGATGTGGACTTTGCTATATTTAATGCGAAAGGCTGAGGAGCTTAGTGTCATCACCTACTCCAAAGTAGTTTTAGAGGCTGAAATATTAAACATTAATAAGGGGAGTTGGTGGGTTTGCTTGGGTAGCTGGGCCAATGATAGGATGCACTTTGGAAGATTCCTAGCAGGAATAAAAGCACACCATGTCTTTGAGTGGAGGAGTTGGATCTCGTCATGGATTGGACATTGAGAGGGGGGGGGGGGGGGGGGGGGGGGGGGGGGGCTCTCTTTGCTTTGTTCTGAACCCTCCCTTTGCTTTTGTTGATATTCTCACATTCAGAAGGAAAAAAAACTGGTGCATATGCCACCTGGCCTTACTGCCAGCATGCTGCAGTGCAATGCAAGAATGGCATATTTTTGGACAAGCTCTTTTAGAACTAACAAGTCAGTGAGTGTTCCTCGAGGAATAGCAACAATGCAGGAAGTAGGAACTTCGCCATCAAGTGCAAGTCTGCAAACACATGCCTGTGAGAACTTGGTAGCTGGATGTTGTTCATTTTCAGTAAAGCTAAAGTTTGATGCGGCTTGGTGGCAAATATGGTGATGTGGGTCAGCATGGTTCTAAATCAAAAGGTTCAGCCTTTTTAACCAAAGGGCGAGGGTGGCATTAAATTGCAAATGGCTTTTATAGTGAATGAGGAGAGAGAGAGATTGGTGTGAAATGTGTGAGAAAGAGGAAGAACATGTGGTGATGTCTCCCTGATCTGAGACTCTCTCTCTCTATCTCTCTCTTCATGTGGGGGGCTTGGGGCATTGAGGGGTGTGCAGAGGAGGACCATTTACTTACCCTGCTCAGAGTAAGGTTTATTTACTTGGGCGTCTTGGGTGGCCTGCCTCAAAAGAACCTGCTATGTTTGAGTAAAGGTGATTTTTTTAATCGAGATTTCAAGTTGCGACTTGTGATCGATTGGCGTCAGGTACCTATGATGCTTCTAGGTGTTAAATTTGAATGCACGAAGGAGATGCTGATCAGTGAGGAGTACGGAGAACTGTAATTGTTCTATGTTGGCAGGAACATGCTATAGTGTGATCAAACAATGCCCGTACTGTTAGATCGTGGTAATAGTCGTTTGGTAAATAAGTCGTGTTTTAATATTATCCTGATATAATTAAGCATGATAATTCACTCACAGGAAATTCTACAAATATGCGAACACGATTATGGGTGAAATAAAAACGAAGTTTACAGTATTATAAATAGAGGAAAATGGGGATGCTACACCCCGTTTTTTGACTAATTTTTTTAGTTTTTTTGAAAATATCGTTATGTATTTTCATTACTATATCTCTCTAATATAGCATTCCATTTTGTCAAAAACAGATACTATTATGCCCTCCATCTAAAACATATAATTTTAACTGTATTTGAATTGTTGTAATTGACTTGTTCTAGATGACTGGTATATGAGTTTTTATTTCTGACGAAATTGGAATAACATATTAGAGGGATCTAGTTATGAAAATACATAGCGGTATTTTTCAAAAAAGCAAAAAAAAAATACCCGAAAAATGAGGTGGAGCAGCCCGTTAACTGTCCCCTAGGAGCAACCCTGTTTTTCTCTTATAAATATGTGATGAAAAAGTCCTTGCAAGAATTTCTAGCATCTGACTGCGAAAGCAATGACTATGATAAAGCTTTTATCCTTTACATTTGCTTCATTATATTTCATATGTCTTCGTCCAACACTGATAAGTTTTCAGCCTTAGTTAGGATGTGTTTAGATAAAAGATCATCTTGAAAAGTGGATAACCCTCTAAAAAAAGAGCTATCCTTCAGATAACCTTTTTGTATGCTTCGATGTTTGGATAGAGGGCTTTACAGTTGAGAGAGTTTGTGATGTGATTGTATTGAAATTTGGAAAAATGATTAGAAGTATAGTATTTTATAATTAGATGAAAAGACGGTATACAATATTTTTTTGTTGGAATGGATGAAAGAAAAATATTTGATTTGATGTATTAAATGAGAGAGAGTGTGTCGCTTTCGAGTGGACCCTACATGATGAATAATAAAAAATAGATGGTGAGGCTCAAAATGGGGTTTGGTTGGAAACCCCTCTTAAAATATAACCCAAATTTTGGGGGTAAATTCCAATTCAAACGACACCCTATCATTGAAGGTTGTACTTAGGCTAAATGAATCTTGGGCACACAATGGTTTAGTCCCCTCCTCTATAAATGGTTTATCTTGATCACTAAATGGAAAGTAGAAAATCCTAACCACTTTTTTGTATACTAGGGCATCTAATGTTCTTTCAAGATCATGAAAGATAGAAGACCTTTGAAGGCTCTACTTGATTTGGCATGTACGCGAGCCAAAAGGTGTGTTCTAGGAGGCAAGATCTTCGTATTTCATCAATGTGCTCACACGTGCGACAAGTGTAGTATAAAACCTACAGTAAGAGGCATCTTCACTTAAAACTTCAAATGCATCCAAAGTTACATCTCTATCACTAGTGGTTTTTGGAACCGTATGAAGAGTTCTATGTCATGTGGCTCTGCAGTAATCAAAAGTGTTGATGTTTGTCGCTGCTCATCTGATGATTTTTCTCTTTTGATTCAATTCATGTTTTTCCAATGTGCTTATATGATGTGTGAGGTACAACATCCATCAAAAAGGGTGTATCAATAATTGCATCTGCCTTCTTGTAGCTACTGGAATTGTGATGGTGTTCATTAGAGAGATCCAACTCCTGGAAGTTGTGCTAGAGTCTTGAAGAGCCCTTGCACAGGGATTTTAAAAAATTAATTATTAAAATACTCATAATTAATTAAACAACCATCAACTTAAAATATTTAAAAAAATCATCATCAATATCTGAGGTGTTGATTTTGGGAGTCATGCCCTCCTCCAAATAGGCACCTCAAGGACTGATTTGATGCAAAACCCTTTTGGGTTATTTGCATTGTTGTCCTCCATTTGTTATCAATAATATTTTCAACTACCTTCATTTGTTACCAATTTTCTTCACCTTTTTATCTATTGAATTACTCATTGCTAGCTTTATATTTATATTGAGTTCAAATTTCTTTTCTTTTATCATATAAAATATATACTAGTCATGATTCTAGCTAATTATAATTATACATATGAATTCAAGCTTATTAAATTTTTATGTTCATTGTAGATGAATACGAATACATATATGGGCATGTGTCGGATATGGATTTGGGAACTATATAATCCGATATGATTTCGTATGAAATATTCATCGAATAAAATTCTAGTTTGAATAAAAAGTAAATATGAATATTGTTCGACTTAGATCAAATACGAGTGCGATTGGATAAAAATAAATTATGAATTTCATATAGTTATCATCAAGTAGAAAGCGATTTAAAGAAAGTATCATTGCGGTATGTATACCATTACAAAATATTTAGTCAACCAATAAAAATTATAATCACACATGGGCGCTCTACAAATATAATCATTATAATCGAATATGGCACAAGAGATGCAGCAAGATAACATTATGCATCATTTTTTCATTCAAGGGACAACTAGTTACATTAGAGAGCATTAATCTAACAATTTATTTTCTATATTTTATTCATTTTACAAGCTTTTACATTTAATCCAAACTATACATTCAAATTTATTCATTTTGAGTTTCTTAATATCTTATTTGATGATTTTTTACAATCAGTATTCATATTTGATTCATGTCCCAATACATATATTAATATTGTGTAAGTTTGAATATGGGAAGTGGATATTTAGACATGTCCACATATATTTTCATTACTAAAGTAATCATCGCAATAGTGGTATTTGGAATTTAAATACAAGTTTATTTTATTTAAATTATTAATTTAAAATTTTATTTAACTTATAGAAAATTATTTTAAAATTTATAAAGGTGTTATAATTGGTGTCTACAATGAACGTTAAAATTGAATAAACTCTAGATCGTATGTATAATTGTAATTAACAATCATCGACTTAATATATATGTTATATGATGAAGGAAAATAAATATAAACTCAATATATATAAATATAAAGATGGCAATGAACAATTCAGTAGACAAATATGAAAAAATAGTAACAAATAAAAGTAGTTGAAAATGGTATTGATAACAAATAGAGGACAAAATGCAATTAATCCAAAAGGGTTTCATCTCAAATCGACGCTTGAGGTGCCTATTTGGGGGAATGCCCTCTAAATCGACACCTCATGTGTTGATTGATTGTTTAAATATTTTAAGTTGATGGTTGTTTAATTAATTAGAAATATTTTAATGATTATTTTAAAAAAGTCCCTTACAAAACGTGTCAATCCTCCTACGAAATAATCTAAATGAAATCAAATATTTGAAGCCAAAAATAAGAGAGTAAATCAATAAATGAACATCAAACAGATGAGACAAAACGATACTTTAATTGGGTATATTCTTTCTCAAATTATCTTTTTGATCTTGTAATGCACCATGCATATTCATTGCTAATGCTCCATATAAATAAATGGTGAACCCTTCTCCCACTTTAAGTACGGTCAACTACATGGATTCTTGCTTAAATCCATGTTGAAATATCTGACTAATTTTCACGATGATTGTTGGCTATCTAACGCAACCCCCTCAAGGGGAGGATTTGAACCCTGATCTTTAGGTGGTAGACACACATCACTACCACCAGACCATTCGAGTGGGTATAGTTATATAATTGTTATATAACGAGAAAAAAATACATAATTGTTAGTAATCAAACAATGATTAACAAAATTCATTATATAGTTGATTACATAATATATTAACGTCAATATTAAGTTATTCGTTGTCGACATATGCAGATTGTATTGTAGTGAATGTTATAACAGCACAATACCTTCTCCTTTCAGTTGAAGCATAATCCGCTAAAACGCGGCCTCTTTTATTCCAGTTTCCATGGTAGCGAGTAAGAAAAGTTTTAATTTTTTTGACTCCTCTTATAAAAATTTTCTAGCTCCACCCTGCCCTCCTCCTTATCGGATGGTGACAATGTGAGAACACATCTAATGCCTAATCCCTCTCTAAAATATATGCTCTCACACCCATCACACTTCCCCCATGAAGGTAAAGTTTGACATATATGATGATAAGAGGTGTGTTTTTGAATTGAGTTGTTTGTTTAAGAGAATATAATTCACGAAGGAAGGAAAAGAGAGGTTTACTTGGTATGTGGGTAATGGTGGACCCATACTAGAGATGGGGTAATTAGATCTAGACCATAGAATCTCTATCCTATAGTCAAGATTATAGGATGTTAAATCGAAAAGGACAACAGTTGAATATGTGATCAACAGACCTAGATTTGCTACACTGGCAAATAGGAACTAAGAGACGGAGGCTGTTGAATAATCGATTAATTGTTGGATGAACTAATTAATTGTTGGATCTTGATCCAACGACTATTGTGGGGAATGACTTTGACACTATATATACTAAATGATGTCCAATGGAATGATCTAGCTTGACCTCTTGTCTCTTATTCCAAAAAGGCTTGTATTAAATTGATAAATATTATTGGTAATTCTGATTTCTTTGGAACCCTTGGACAAAAGATCCTACAGTTGAGTTGGGAATGCTCTGAGTTGAGTTGAATGGTTCAATTGAATCTCTAGGTTGGAAATGGAGTTTAATTCACTCAAATGTGTTGGGGACTAGTTGGGGACTAGTGCTAAAGTAGCAAGTTAATGCCCACTCTAAGAGTAGATTTCATTAAGATTTGTTGATCCTAGGTTTGGTCATGCTTTGGCAGTGTTAAGTTGACTTTTTGTTGAGTTTCAAGGAGATTAATGGTAAAATTTTGCATTAAGGTTAGATTGGATTTAGGATTTATTTTCAGAGGTTAGTTGTGCAACCGTGTTAGGTAGTTTTATTGGATTAGATAACCTAACTAAAGTGTATTGTGGTTTACTAAGTTTTAGGATCACTCATAGATTTTTTTATTGAAGTAGGATCTTGGATGAGAGTTCAACTTGTTCAAGTATGGTTATGGCTTGGATTCATGGAGTTAAGATTACTATTTGAGGGTCTTGGGTGTTTGTTTGTGCATGTTTACGTGATGGATTTCTAACCAAGCTTAGGGAGGTTTAGTAGGTATTTAAGATTTTGGACCATAGGTCCTAGTTTGCTCTTTTGTTTTTTTTACTAAAGTGATTTTGGGGGTGGGGGGCTAACTTACATCTTCTTCCTATATTTAACCCTCGTAAAAAGTCACATATTGACATTATTTATCTATTAATTCACAAACATTTATTTAATATGGTTGTTCCTGCATTAAGGTCCTAATGTAGTTGAATTCATGTAATGAAAGTTGATTTTTTCTCAATTCAAGTATGTTATCATATTGAATTGGAGATTCATCTAATGTTTACATATAGGAAAAATCTTGGTAGGAAAGTTTGGACAAAAACTTAATGCTTGGCCTAGCTTCAAATTGTTTTGTTATTCTGTTAATGATACAGTAGCAATACGAGATCAGGATGTTAATCAAATCGATTACTTTATGAGTTAATTGACATTTCATTTCACTAATAAAATTTGATTCAAAATCACATCCAAAATGAATTTGCTAATTTGAATTCAATTTTGATTTCTTTGACTTTTCAATACTCAAATTTAATTCAATTCAGTTCGAGTTCCAAATTTTATCAATTCTTAACTATGTACGACTCGTTTAGATAAAGAACACTACAAAATTGTAAATGTATACTTTTATAATTTTAGTTTGCATCTTGAGCTAAATAAACCATTTATATGAGCAAAAGAAAATCCGAAGACTAAGGAAATGACCAAGAAATAAAATTTAACAATTCAGCAGTACGTAATATGTAAACAAAATTAGTACACGACTCATCTAAATTATGTTTTGAGAAGTCTCATCTACAATAAGTAAGCATCCTTATTTTCTAATCTATACTATCATAATATTTTCACTAATCATTATAATATATATAATATGTGTAACCGTTATAGCCAAAATGAACTCATTTGAGTATGTTAACACAAGTTTTGTCTTTAAATCACAATACTTACGATAAACACAGACACCTTAAACTACACATAGAAGTTTTAGGAATAAATTAGCTAAAACACCACAACAATGGTCTCACATTACGAAGATTTAAAATATAAAATAAGGAGAAATCTCCCCTCAATCATATATGTCTTCTAACAGTTTCTTTGTAATCTTATTCTATATTAATAATGTAATTGACAATATAATAATGATCCGTAATCTTATATGCAGACTTAAAAGTAAAAATTTATAAATTCTCCTCAATCATCTCTGTCTTTTTTGAGGGTAACTCTCGAAGTGAACACCGAAGTGGTGGGATTGCCATATGCAAGAAGACATAGTGCTAAATTAGAAATGATGCACTACTCTCTCATATGCCCTTTGACTTCCCAAGCGAGGATCGTGCCATGATCCGGTCAGTTTCTGATGATATTTCATTGACTATTTATATAAGATCGTCAAAGGATATTCATTGCCTAGGTGGGAGGATAAGGACCTAAGAAAACTCACACACACGCGCGCGCACACTTCCTAGCTAGAAATTTGATGTTGTTAGAACCCAAAAAAGGAGAAAGCATTTGTTAGAGAAAATATGTCATTGAGTATGTAGAAGAAGACACTTAATCCAGTTTGTCATTCGAGTAAAATTGTGTCTAACCATTAGCTAATGCTTAAAAATGAAAATTATCTGATGAATCTCTTGAAGTATGATATGATATGATATCTAAATGCTTGTATATCATGGCATATACAAATAGATATGACTTATGCAACGATTCATGCATACCCCCAACAAATACTCACCATAACATTGTCTATCAAACTCTTTGCTACTAATGAGAGTCTCGAAACTAAAGGGATTGTTCATTCATTGATGGAAAGGATGCGAGAACTAAAGCTTTGATTGATTGGGTTGAACAGGAACAATTGATGATTGTCACTCAACTTTAGGTTACTCGGCATACTTGGTTGGAAAACTTGTTATAGGATGACGCAAGAAAGAAATTGTGTTTTTCAAATATTGTATTCAGTCTAACTAGTACCATGATATAGCCCTCGCTATAGCTGATTTAATAACACTACATGACATATGTGTTGAAATAAACATCTTCATGAGGATATATAGTGCCAATAATGCAAACGTCGTTTTTATCATTCTTGCGAACAACCCTTGCAATATGATTGAAACAAGCACATGGAAATCAATATATATTTCCTTCAGAAAGAGATCGATATTGTACAATTTTACCCTTCTCTTACTCAAATTTGAAGACCATATGGCATATATTTTTACTAAAAAGTTTTTTCCATGGTTCAACATGAGATGAACGCGGACAAATTGAGCATGATTGACATCCATGCCTAATTTGAAGAGAAGTGTGGAAGACTTTTCTTGGGTTTATTGAACCTTGAATATGGATTTGCTCCAGTGTTAATTGTTAAATAAATGATAAGAAAACCCTAAATGCCTATGTACGTGACGATGACTCGTACCATGGGTTTTCCATCTATCGAGGAAGATTTTCCACATAAATCCATGTGTTCTTACGTTATTTGTTTGCTTGTTTCTATGTAGATAGCAATGAATTGCTATGAATCTCTTACTCTGAAAATTATGGATTAGGCGAAAACAACCAGTATAAAAGGTTTTTCTGGAAGATATGAACCACATTAGTATATGGAATACATACATGAATCAAGGAGGGAGTTGCATGCATGATCCATCCGTCTCTTGGCAGCTTCGTGCCTGTACAGACAGATAGGGATAAATTGGGCAAGGAAAACGCAGACATCTAGAATATGTATGCAGATTAGGTATTGGAAGATCGTGCTTGCTTGTGATGCAATCAATGCAAATCATCATAGCAGAGGCTGCACCCTCCTTTTGTCCAGGAATCCAACTATTTGGGCATTGCATTATTGGCCCCCTAAATATATTGATGATGCAAATGACGTCAGTTTAAGTACTATATCTCCATCTTCATGACCTCTTTTTTTTGTGTCGGCTGGTTTTTCACTTTAATCTCTGTAACTTTTCTACTCTGGTAAAATTCATTGCAGTGTTTTTAATTGGCATGTGTGTGAGTGTGGGGATGAGGCTACTCCCTTTCCTTCGACCTTCTCTTTTATTTTATTTTTTAAATTAAATATATGTATTACACCATTATATCCTTCTAATATGCCATTCAAATTTCGTCAGAAATAGATATTTATATGCCATCAATCTAGAACACGTAATTTTAACGGTCTTAAAATTATTGTAATCGATATGTTCTCGATGGAGGGCATATGAGTCTCTGTTTGCAACGAAATTTAAATAACATATTAGAGGGATATAGTGATAAAAAACATATTTTTTTAGTTTCTAAAAAAATAAAAATAAAGGGAAAATGAGGGTGGGAGCAGCCTCATTTTTCCCTATATATAGGGTTAAATGAATATGCTCCCTAAGAGCATATAAGAACATGCTCCCATCTTTTTCCCACAATTTTTTTTATTTTTTTAAATAAAACCTGAGAAGATTTACTTAGAATAATAAGTGGAATGTGTGACAAATTTCTTGTAAAATAGATGTTCCTAATACTTCCATCTGGAGGAGGTGAATTTTAACAATTCTCATACAGTTAAAATTTGACAGCTTTGATGGAGGGGATAGAAGTCTCGAATTAAGTCGAATTTTGAATGATACCATAGTGATATATTGTGATATAAATCCCATTAGGTTTCATTTCAGGAAAATAAAAAAATATGGGAAAAATAGTGGGAGCATGTAAGTTACATGATCTGAGGGAGCATAATCCTTTTCCCAATATATATAGGGTAAAATAGAGATGTCCCCAGGCGAAGATAACTTGGCTCCCCATCCTCGTTTTTCTATTTTTTATTTTTTTAAAATACTTTCGTGGATTTTCAATACTATATCCCTATATTATATCATTCAAGTTTCATGCAAAACAAAAACTCATGCCGCCTCTATCCATACCGTCATTTTTTAACTGTCGCAGAATTGTTGAAATCAACCTCGTTTAGATGGAGGTCGTAGGAGTCTATGTTTCTCACGAAACTTTAATAACAAAAATAGGGATATGGTTATGAAAAATTCAAGGAAGTATTTTTCAAAAAAAATAAAAATGTGATGGGAGAGCCAAGTTAGCTCGTCGAGGGGGGAGAAGGAAGGAATCCTACTCCATGGAATATGTAACTTACTTACTCTATTCTCTTTTTTTCCATTTTTTATTTTTTTAAATATTTTTGTGGATTTTCATAACTATATCCCTTTAATATCTTATTCAAATTTCGTCAGAAACAACGACTCATGCGCGTGCATGCGTGCGTGCGTGCGTGTGTGTGTGTGTGCGCGCGCGTGTGTGTGTGCATGCGTAGTGCGTGTGTGTGTGTCTGTAGGTGTGCATGTGGGCGTGCGTGTGTGTGCGGGTGTGTGCATATGCGTGTGCGTGTGTGCGTGTGTGTGTGCGTGTGTGTGCGTGTGTGCTACGTGTGTGTGTGTGTGCGTGCTTGTGTGTGCACGTCTGCGTGTGTGCGTGTGCATGTGTGTGTGTGCGTGTGCGTATGTACGTGTGTGCTTGTGCGTGTGCACGTGTGTGTGCATGTGTTTGTGTGTGAGTGCGTGTGTGTGTGTGTCTGTGTGTGTGCGCGTGAGCGCGCGTGCGTGTGTGCGTGTGCGCGCGCGTGCGGGCGTGTGTGGGCATGTGTGTGTGTGTGCGCGCGCGCGCGTGTGTTTATTTCAATGGGATTGTCTGTTGGTTGCTCCCACCTTATTATCCATGAATTTTTTGTTTTTTTCAGAAATACGGTCATGTATTTTCATCACTAATCACTCTAGTATGTCATTCCAATTTCATCAGAAACAGAGACTCATATGCCCTCCATTTAGAACAAGTCGATTACAACCATTTTTAATTCGTTAAAATTACACATTCTGAATGGAGGGTATATGAGTTTCTATTTTTGGTGAAATTGGAATGACTTATTAAAGGCTATAGTGATGAAAAACATGATGGTATTTTTGAAAAAAAATCATTGAGAAACAGAGAGGTGGCATCTCATTGGGGCAACCCCATTTTCCCCATATATATAGGGGAAAATGATGTTGTTCTCTGAGGCAGGAAAGGGCAGCTTCCGTCCCATTTTTCCACATTTTTTAACAATTTCACCATGTATATTCATAACTATATCCGTCTAATATTTAATTCTGATTTCATCAGAAAAAGAGACCTCTACCATCTAGAACAAGTCGATTACAACAATATTAAGACCGTTAAAATTATTTGTTCTAGATAGACGACACAGAAGTCTCTGTTTCTGATGAAATTGGGGTGACATATAGAGCAATATAGTGATGAATATGCATGGTGAAATTTTTTAAAAAAATAAAAAAAAAATTCAGAAAAATAGGGCGAGAGGAACAACTTGGTTGCCTCCAGGGAGCAACCATATTTTCCACATATATATAAGGAATAGGGAGTATGCACCAAGGTGCATGCAAGTTTACATACATTGGTGCCAAAAACATCTACTTTTTTTATTTTTTTTTAAATGAAACCTTGGGAGATTTACATCACCAACATCGTCATGGTCTCATCCAAATTCAACTTTATTCTACACTTATATCCCCTTCATCAAGACCATCAAATTGTAACGATCTTAAAACCAATGAAATGGACCTACTCTAGATGGACGTATTGGGAATGCTTGTTTTACACAAGATTTGAAATAAGTTTTCTACTAATCATCCTAAATAGATTATGCAAGGTTTTATTAAAAGTGAATGCTTATGGCATCGATACATGTAAATTTGCATGTACCTTGGTTTATACTCTCTATTCCCAGTAACTTTACATGCACGGGTGCCATAAACTCCTGTTTTTTGATATTTTTTTGAAATGAAATCATGTGGGATTTAGATGATCATCATATACCGCCATGATGTAATTAAAAATTCAACTTAATTCGAGACTTCTAACCCCTCCATCAAAACTATCAATTTTTAATGGTATCAGAAATTGATCTGTCCGGATGGACATGTTAAGAATGTATGTTTTACACGAAATTTGAAACACATATTCCACTAATAATACTAAGTAAATCTCTCAAAATTTAATTTAAAAAAATAATCATTTGTAATACCGATGCATGTAAAATTACATACACCATGGTGCAAACTCCCCAATATCTCTATATATAGAGCATAGGAAATTCACTTAAAATTAGATGTTTCAGAAACCTTTCCCACGAACTTGCCCATACAATTATAAATTACTATAAGGGCCCGTTCGGTTCGGGAATAAGAAGGAATAAGGATGGGGATAAGGAGAATAAGGGTATATTCTTTGTTCGGCTGGAGGATAGGAATAAGGAGAATAAGATGAAATAAAGGTAGGTAAGGTGGGATAAAGATATGAATAAGAGTGAAATAAGATGGAATGAGAAGGAATAATCGTACCATAGAAATCCGTGTCGAAAGGAGAATAAGCCCCTTGTTCTGGGACCTATTCTCCAAACGAACAGCCCTAACTCTCGGCATTCCATTTCTCTCCTCCTCTCACATGCTAAGTCTAACTTATCGGCAGCATAATTACTCGACATAATGTGAACAGATGCCGACCGAGCACATCATAGCTCGCTCTCTTATCACCGGTCTATCGCACAATTTAAATGAAATGCTTGGTAAAAAAATAGTTACTGAAAACCACTATCATGACGCAAACGTGGGGCTCAACGGGGGAGCGATGTTCGTGATGACCCTTGTCATTGGTTCACGGGAATCTAAGAGGAGGAGAGGTGCTGCCCTACCAAGGACGTAGCTCTCACATGGCACCTTCCTATGGAAGTCCTTCGCTCAGAGCCAAACCAGGAACATATCGTCCAAACTCACAGGGAATACATTGCAAATATAAATATCAATGACCCTTCTCCAATTGTTCCAAGAGGTTTGTTGTCTTGATGCATGCAACCACTCTAATGGGCCCTCTTTATGGAGTACAAGGAGGAACAAGGGAAAATAAGAGGGCAGGAAATTTCAAGCTTACCGGTTGCTGATCAGCTTGACTGAATGATTTCTTCCCTAATACAGTTTAAATACAAAGTAAGTGGTGATTTGATTTTTGGATATATATTCTCTTCGTATATATATTTGGACTGTAGTCTGTAGTGCTTGGTATAATCTGTAGAATCTGAACGTATAATACTGACTTTGACTAAGAGAGAGCTCAACAGTTTCAACTTCTTTTGGGGTGATCGATAATATATAACTGAAGTACTTCTACAAATGGATTAACAAATACTAGCAAATTAATTAGGCTTTGATTCATCTGCAAAGTACAGCATATTATTAAAATAGGGCTACATCGAGCGAACTAACATAACTGAGTCTTTAAAAAAACAGAACATATCAATAAGGATTTGATGTTCTTAAATATAATGCAGTCAGTGGGCTGGCCTGTATAGAAAACTAGGGTTTTTGGTTGGAGTTGGATCGTATATAATATAATATCGAAGGCACGTTGCGTTATTTTAAATCCAGAAATGCCACTGCCACTCACATGGTCTTCCTTTTATTTATTTGTGTATAATGTAGTGGTAGTTTATATAACGCCATAGCTTTGGATCAAGTAGATGCACTGCAAGAAAAATGAGTTGTGGCCACGGAATATGGCTACGGAAACTTGTGGTCACGATAATTCCGTGACCACTAATTTCTCGTAGCCACAATCCGTGGTCAAAGTCTTCATATAAGAGTTGTGGTCACGATAAGTTCTGTGGCCACTTGTAGTGGCCACGACATATTCGTGGCTAGAGAACTCTCGCGACGAGACTTGTAGCTACGGCTACTGGCCACGACGTGTCGTAGCCAGAGCCTAATTCTGTAGCCACAAATCCTATATCCGTGGCTATAGTTCTGTAGCCACAACTTGTTTACCTTTTAGTGATGGGGTATGCATACATCATACAACGAAAAATACCTGGCTTCTGGATGGAATGTATTGGTTTCTAGCTGTTGGTTTGCAGGAACCCTACTTGTGAGAGCTGGCAGTCTGTGGAGATTAGCTTCCCTTTTATTTTAGATATATTCTGCAAACCCTAGAATTTTATTTTAGTATTGAAGGATATATAATAGAGACACAGTGATGATATTTGTCTGGTTGGCAGTGAAGAGAGGAACAGCGTGCCACAAAATCTGTACCCCCGAAAACCTTCGATAATGCCCTTTCTATGCTCCCTGATATATACAATGTGAGAAAAAAGTTTTTTATTTTGGAAATCCCTTAAAAGTTTGATATTTGGCTATCTACCATTGTTTTCTTCATTTTACACAATATAAGTTCTCTACTTTCTCGGAAAAAAACATTGTTTTTATCAGTGTGGATACATGTTTCATTAACGACGACAGATATGGTCATTTTTTTCAACAAAATTGATATAAGACAACGAATGATTTATGATTTAATATTCATTGTCTTTTGATTTTCTATTGTTAAATATATAATAATTAATATTATTCATTATTTGATTTTTTTAAAATTTGCAAAGTTACGGGCAACGAATAACATTGCTAGCAACGGTTCTCAGTTGATTTTTTTCTTCTAATTATCATTAAATTTAGTAAAGAATAATATTAGTTTTAGAGAATAAGTCAACGGATAAAATCATCGTTATATTACCCCTTTAGTAATGAATATTACATTTGTTGCTAATTGCAAACAAAAGCTTATTTTTACAAATATTAATTGTATATATTTAATATTAGAAAATATGATGATGAATATTTAGATTATTCGTAGATGTAGGTCAATTTTGATTTAAAGTAGCATCATAATCACTAGAAGAAAATAGTTGTGGCAGCCAAGTTATAAAAATAAAATGGATTTTTATCAATTGTGCCTCTAAGAGATATTGCAAATTCACTTATGCCCTTTCCTTTTTTAGAGTATCAGTTGTGCTCTTGACTTCTTGTCGTTTGATCACTTGTGTCCCTCTGGTTGGCTGTTGTCCATCTCCAATGCAAACAGACGTTAACGTTAAGGACACAACGTGAATTAAGTTAAAAATGAGCTGAAATGTCCATCCTCTTCTTCTTCCTCCACCTTCTCCTCGATCCTCTTCATCCCCCTTCTCTTCCTCCTCCCAACCTCCAACTCCTCCATTGCCTCCTCTCAATCGCCCCTAGCCCCTCCCTCCACCCCCACGCCTTCTCCTCCACCCCGAGCTCCTCCCCCCGCAACTACACCTCTCCCTCCATTCCCAAGCTCCTCCCTCTGCCTCGAGTTTCTTCCCCTACCCTTGCACCTCTCCCTTCGCCCCGAACTCCTCCCCCGATCCTCGTGCACCCCCCCCTCCCCTCCATCCTTAGCTCATGCCCCCGCTCCTCCTTGCCCCCCTCCCCCCTAGCTCCTCTCCCTCTGCCCATGCATTGTCTGCCTCAAGCTCATCTCTCTGCCCCCACACCTCCGCCCCCAGTCTCCCTACTCCTCCACCCCCTCTACTTGATGGAATGTGAGTGGGATGGTGTCGATGGGTTCAAGAACTTGACCATGACTTGTGACCTCATCGTCGCATGATGTTGTTCCTCTACGCAGCAGCCAAGCAGAGAGGTGCACTCGAGGGACCGGGGAGGATGAAAAGGAGGGGTTGGAGGGGGAATGGCAGAGGATAAGGGCTGGAGGAGGAGGTGGTCAGAGGAGGAGGATGGGTTGGAGGGTGAGGAGGGACGAAGAGTGATAGGGAGGTGAGAGCATTTCTTCCAGATATAGCCTCTTAACTACACCAAGATTTGATTAAGTCATGGTTAAGTTCAACTTATTAACAGTGAAAGTAATGGGTGGGCACAAGTGATAGAATGACAAGAAGTAAGAGGCACAAGTGATATTCCCAAAAAGAGAGGGATATATCTGTTATTGCAATATCTTAGAGGGGCACAACTGATAAAAACCCAAATAAAAGAGAGGGGTATATCTGATATTGCAATATCTCAGAGGAGCACAACTGATAAAAAATCCAAATAAAATTCTCTAGTAACCAAGTATCTTTGCAAACGAAAATTCCGTCGTTCAAAGTTCCAAACTAAAATTATCGTCATACATCATACTAAAATAATGTGTTGCCACAAATTTGTGCCAATATATTGTTGCAATTAAAAATATGATGATGAAGTTTTGGCAACGGTCCGGTGTTAGGAACTGTAATGGGAACTCGTTACTATTGGTTGCCCATTGCAAACTACTAATCAACTATTCCACCCCAACTTTTTTTGAAGAGTAGATTTAAAATAACTATTAAATTATTTATAATTATCTCAAAGTATTTTGTTTAAATTAAAATAAATATATGTCTAATTAATGTTCAACATTTGATATTGTGTATAAGAAAACTCTCCATACATTAAAATATATACATTGAATATATATTCTATACCTTTCAAAGATATATGAGTATGTATTTTATACATGTTTTGATTCATCCTACTTTGATTATTGATCCAATTTTAAGAATGATGGCATAATTATATGCTTGAATCGTTTCGATTCCATGGTTTAACCTAAATCAACCTTTTTTGGTAATTACTTCCGTTTTCAAAACATTAGTTTCTAATTCTTTGTATTTTATACGCATACCCTTCAAAGTTAGTACTTTTGCTGCAAAACGTCCCTTCAATTGAGCAAGAAGCTCTGTTTTGGAAAAAAATTAATCATTTTTGTTTGCTAGTCTTACTAATGACAAAAAATACTGTAATTTTATTCGTACCTACAACAAATTTAAGATCTGATCACTTACAGCAGCATTTACCTACAGAAAGAGGGGGGCATCGGGATCCGCTCTCTCGCCACCCTCCGTGATGCGATGATTGTCTCCTGGTCTTGAAGGCTCCTTGCTGTTGATTCCTCCATCCGGGCCTCTTTCATGAGGGAAAAACACCTGAACTGCCGTTCTCTCTGGGATGTTCAACCAACCCCAGCCGACAGTAAAGCCTAGACGGCTATTTTGAAGAGCATAGACACTCTCTCCAGGGCGGTTGTCCATAATTCCAACTCTGAGATTCGTTGGATCTTCTCCCGGGTGGGCTACTCGTTCTCTAGTGCGGTGGATCTTACCCGGGCCACAGCCACCCTCCAGCCTTGGGCCCCGTGCGTTTGGGGTAAGGGCATTCCACCGCGGATGTCCTTCTCTACTTACAAGGCGGCTCTTGGGCGTCTCCCCACCACTGATCGTCTAGCCAGATTTGCTATCTGCCCCGCTTCATCCTGCTACCTCTGTCTCCAGGATTAGGAGACCCATGAACACTTGTTCTTTAGTTGCTGCTACTCGAAAATGGTCCTCCGATCCGTTTCAAGCGCATTGGATCTGACGCTCCAATGAGATGCCCCCTTGCATGACTTCTGGCCAGAACTGCTAAAATCACGGACTCCAAGATGCGGGAGCGAACGTCACTTCTCCTTGCTATGTTGATCTCCACTCTTTGGGAGGAAAGAAACAATCGGTGGACCTCTGGCTCCAGCATCCTCCGTTGGAGATCGCCACAAGACTCTTAAAAGACTTTGATCTGATGCGGTGAACGTCTCTCCGGAAGTTTTTTACCTTGTTTTTTGCGTATACAATATACAGTCATGCTCTCCTGTATTGGGGACGCCTTTTTCTGGTCTTAGCTAAGCTGGACCGGTTATGTAATGGTTCATTTTTGGATTAATGAAATACAAATCTTACTTACCAAAAAAAGACAGTAGCATTTACTAATCACATTTTTATTTTTTTTATTTTAACTTTTACACGTCGACCATAGTAAAGCTCTTTCGTGTACAATTGGACATGTGATAATTTAACTCAAATAGCTCTTAAATCTTGTAACGAAATAGACAGACATATATCTAAAATAAAGTAATACTAGTGTCAACCCCGTGCTTTGCACGGAGAAATATATAAAACACCATGTCCTTCTAAATATAACATATTTAGTCCCAATTAGTGTAGGCGACTTTAATGTTATGATGGAGCAAAAAAATATATTTTCTTATTAAGCACCGATTTTTCCATTCAAAGCATAAATCTTCATCGTCATATTACTGATCATTGCATCACTATAACAAAATAGATTTTTAGTATTATTTTTCGAAAAATTGAATATATTGATGATATTATTCATTACGGATGAGGAATTAGCAATGAGCATAATATTGATCACTATATCATTAACGACTACCTATATGTTGCTATTTTTTAAATATTTAAGAACCGTGTAGCTGAAATTTCAAAAAATAGCAGTAGATAAACTAATTTTAATTATAAAAAAATAAAATTTGCAATGAAGAATATCATTGTTGTATATTTATCAACATACGATATAAAAAAGTCATAATAATTTATTTTAGTGCAGCGGATCTTTACCATCAATGTCCATCCCAAGAAACCCTGGTTCTTGTGGAGGAGTAGATGCTTACAATCTCATAGTCTGTCAGTGTCAGAGTATATGCTATTCCTTAATCACAAGTGCATATTTTATCGGTCTGCTTGTGTTTATGATAATCTTTGGAGAAGCTGCGCAAAAATATACTGGCAATCTATTATACAATCTAGGTGAAAATTTGTTTTTTAGTGTTAATGCTATTAGTGTAAAATATTGTATTTTCTGATGGTATTTTTGGAAAATACTACATTAATTTTTGATGTTGCAAACTCTGATTGTATTTTGTTTCAAAAGAAACATTTTTGGGAAGTACTTCTTAAAGAGAAATTACTGAATCAACTACTCTGAAAATCAGGGTTTAAAATAGCAGATTGGACTGGTCGGTTGGATCGGGAACCAACCATGATCCGGTCTGTTCGTTCGGTTTTATGTAATTAATTTAAAAAAAGAAAAAAAATTGGATCGGATCGGCAGTCAGACCGGGTTGACCTGGATTGACCCAATTTTGATCGTTTGGTAAATTTTCAAAAAACAAAAGGTTTAAATAATGAAATGATAGGATTTTTATTACTTGTGTCATTCTTAACTTTTGCAATATCATTTATGTCTTTTTTTTTGAAATATAAGTTGTACCACTACTTTCTTAGAGTAATTTTCTAGAAGCAAATATAAATAAATGATTACAGTATTATATTCATATATAATGCTAGAAAATATGGCTAATATTTGTAGAGTTTTACTTGAAATAGACAATCATGTTATTCTACTAAAAGATTTGACCTTTTAAACGATTATTTCATTGATATGTGAACAAATACTTGTGCGCGCACATGCACACACACACACATCCGGTTTTATCAGTTCAGAAAACCGATTCGACTGGTAAGACCAGTAACTTAAGCGCGGTCCAGTTTGTTCCTAATCGATAAGAATGATGATGCCATGCTGACATCATCACATGTTCGATTGGTTTGGACCGACAGTCCGACCCGATTGGATCAAATCGAAGACTAACCGGTTCAAGTCCGATCTGATTTTTAAACCTTTGGTGAAAATTATGTTACTACATGTATAATCAATAATCACCACCGTAGCTGAACCTAATTCTCATGCTTCGGATGAACTCATATTTAAGAACTCAGGCTTCAGAACTTCCCATATCGACACCCCAAAAAAACATAACAGTTGACGAAATCAAGCATTTTCCTGACCTGTAAAAAGAACTTGACGGTAGAATCTATTAACTAACTCATATAACTCATTTCCCCCATCTTCGAACACCCAGAGAACATAAAAAAAAAAGAAAGAATTGTGAAAAAAGAGAAGAGCACAATAACGAAGCTTCCGCCAAAAGGATTAAAAGTATTAAAATGGAGGTAAAAATTGCTTTAATGCATTGTTTATATACATCATCTAATTTAATTATTTTATAGTATATAATTTCATATATATATACGATGCAAATTGCTTTAATGCATTGTTTATATACATCATCTAATTTAATTATTTCATAGTATATAATTTCATATATCCGATGCTATCGTCTATAGTTTCTCTGGTTTTGGAAGTATAAACAATCAATGACCATGATATGCAGAAAATCATGCATGTGTAGAATTCAATCTATGTCGTAGTTGACCATGCTGAGCAAAAAACCACCATCAATTGCTATTTCACCCTGGATCGATGTTAATCTGACATAAATGATACATGTTCAAATCTGATTCCTCTCAAGAGAAAAGTAAGCCCTTGCTTGAATTCCAGGAAGAAAAAGATTATTTCCTTAGTAAAAGCATTACCTATTCTCAGGATCACTTTAAACAACATCGGTATCTAAATTTAATTACATCAAAGAGAGGCTTGACGACATCTTTTTAGAGTAGTGAAAGACAGAAAGAATAACCATATATACCTTCTCAACATCTACGTGTTGCTCTCGTCGTTGGCTCTAAATCGCCCGATTTATAACTGCTCTGCTACGATAAAGTTACTCTTCAGGTACTCTGTCGCCGCCTTGAACACCCACCACAAGCTGCGGATTACAGACGAAATACTTATAGCAGGCGTGGCCTTCTTCTTCTCCTCCTCCTCCTCCTCAACCTCGTCTTTGTCATCAATTGTGATCCAATTCATCGTCATCCTCATCATAGACTCCCATGTGCTATCAATTGTGGTCCAAGACCTGAGAAACTCATAATCTCATCAACGACATGTCCAAGCAGGAGCTGTTAGATGAACACAATCTCCCTGAGGGCCCTAACAACTTTCTAGGAGTGTACTCTGAACGATCAAACATGGATAAGATCTAGGTGGCTTCATTGAGTCATGCGTCGAGGGGTGCCCTTCAAAAGGGGAGGCAAAGGACTACTGCATAGAGGTGCGGCAGAGGGAAAGGTATTGACGGGAGATGAACATGAACTGGGTCAATAGGGAGGGCGACGATCACCATCGATCTAGTGATTTAGATGGGCATTGGGGGTTTGTGAGAAGAAGAAATGCAGGGGCGGTCGAAGAAATCTGCAAGTTTTTTGGTCCTCGATTATACCAGAATAAATGCATTGATGGACTCCACTGAGGCCTCCTCTCACGATAATCAGCTCGACAGCTCCCAGCTCCTATCGCCTCCATAAGAATATACGTTGTCGTCTCTTCTCTCGCCCCTCCATTTTGCACTCAGATCGGCCCTTGCAGAAGCTTCAGATCTCCGACCATCATTCGACGTTCCTTCATGTCATTACTTGAATCTGTAGGTCTCGTTGCCTGCAATCCTCTAGGGTCGAAGCGCTAACAAATCTATCAATCGGGAAAGGGAGGGGAAGAAGAAGGCCTTATGGGCATGCGAGGGCGGTTTCTAAGGTTTAGAGAGAGAGAGAGGGCAGGTGTTGGAGAAGAACTTGTCTGCGGACATAGATGATATTAATGGAAGTCGGGAAGGGCAAAACCGACAAGATACTCGGAGTCTTCGGGAGTGCCAAAGAGTTGAGAGGACAAAAATGGAATTTCAACAAAAGAAATTAATAGCGAGGGGGGTGTCTCCCCCGCTTAATATATGTTATAGATAGATAGATTGATTGACATGAACTTCACCTCACATAGTGCATACAAATTGCACATTTGTTAGTAATGTTGTTTTAGCATGAAAGTTGCGGTAACGACTATAGAAAATCTCTTCATCCTCCATTCTTTCACCTTCCTTTTTTCTTGTCTTCTCTCTATATATAACCCATGTTCTCAACCTCAAGATCATTGTAACTTATAGAGAAACATAATCCACTCCTCTTTGAGTTTCACACGGTTCAGAGCATCACCGCTCTCCTCGTCCTCGTCGTCATGAGTACTGGTCGCCAACCTAAGCCTCGCTGCCTTTGAAGTTGTTGTGCTCCCCCATTTATGTTAAACAGTAGCCACATGACATCCAAGTGTGATGCTGCCTTCTCTCGTAGTAAGCGCCTCCTTCATGGACCTTCTGCAGATGCCTCTCTTCCACAATGCCTCGTCGCCTTCGAGGTTTGACCACATGCACCTTCTCTATAGAAGAAATGCCTCCTCCATGCCACCATGTCTATCGTCTTGCTCACGCAAACATCGCCACCACCTCCAGTAGCTAGTATGGCACTGCATCTCTTGGGAGCATCACTCACAATCTTTACTACTACACTCTGTCACGGCCTTTCTACGGTTCCAGCCTTCATGCCGCCCTCCTCCGTTGCCGCGCCGACATAGTGCCCACCCTCTCGGCAACCCTTCCACAAGTTTTCTTGTATTTTTTAGCTCCTCTCATCTTATTTGTTTCCATTTTTCTCCTTGAACTAAGTCTGCTTTCTCTTCTCGTACTTATCTCCACACTTTTTTAAACAATCTTTTCACTCCCCATATCCAAGAGACATGAGTTCTCTTCCCGTATTTATTTATTTGTTTTCGCTTTCATCTACCCTACATTCTCTCTACATAGAAAAAATATCAATTGCATCCCCCTATTCCCATTATCTTAGATGAGAAAAAATAGTGTAGTTGGACACTAGCTATGCGAAATTTTTTGAAAAGACAAAAATTATGACGTTATGTGACTGGTGATATCCAGGTTCCAATAAACATTGCAGGTGAAAGTGACGAAAAGTTCTTTGAAAGATTAGAGGATTGGGATAGTAAGAACTATCGAATTCTGACATGGTTTCATGACACTTCTACATAAACTATTCATGAACAATTTGGTCCTTATGAAATTGCTAACCATGTATGGGAGTTTCTGAAGAACATATATGACAATGTGAACTTGGCACAACAATACTGAATTTGGTGTACTCTTTATAGTCTTAAACAAAGTCCAAGCCAAATCATCAACAACTTTCTCTCCAAAATGCAGTTACTATGAGAACAACTTGTTATCGCAGCGCCCATCAAAACCAACTACGTCTTATTCTATTATTGATGGATATCAAAAACGATTTCGATCCAACTCGAGCATCTCTCCTTCATCGTACTCCTCTACTAGCTCTTAATCAAGTTGTATCTAAGCTTCTCTCTGAAGATACTCATCTTGGCCTACTAAACACTTCACATGAAGATGTTGCTCTTGTTATTAAATACGGGCAAAAAATTTTGCCACAATTGCCAACGCACAAGACATATAGTATCTGAGTGTCGAAACATTGAATGTCATAGTTGTCACAAAAAGAGGCATATGAACGCGACATGTACAATGAAATCCTCTTTCGACTGTCATTACTGCAAGCAAAAGTGACATGCCTTCAAAAATTGTCTTTTTAGCCACCAAGACCTCCAAAGTACAAGCATACACACCAAACTCCAAGTTTATCTAATGCTCCTACAACTATAGTTTGTGACAACTCATGATACCGATTCTTCCTCATCGTCGACCATCTCCTTAAGTGACATGCAGACTACGTTGAAATACATGCTATCTCAACCCTCCACTAATTCAATTGCTTTATCTACCATCCAAGATGAGACAACTTGGTTATTTGACTATGATTGTTGTAATCATATGACAGACGATTCAAGTTCTTTTTTCTTTAAACATCCAACTAACAATGGCTCAAATATTAGCATAGCCAATGGACATGTCATATCTATTGATCACATAGGACATATCCAAACAACTAATATAGATCTACCAAACACATATTATGTTCTCTCCTTAGCATATAATCTAATATCTGTTGGTCAACTATGTTACACTGGACATCATGTAACCTTTACATCTGATGATGTTAGGTCCACAATCCTTTCAACGGGGAAGCTCATTGGGACTGTTGTAAAGTAGGTTACTTATTCGAGCACAATTATATTCACCTCCCTCAAATAATTATTTATATTGCTTCTACCACCTCCACTATACAATCATGGCATTCTAAGTTAGATCAATGCTCTCTTACTAAGTTGTGTCCTTTAATCACTACTGGCAAGATAGGTTTCATTGAAATACCTCCTTTATATGTGTCTTGTCAAATGGATAAACAACTAGCTCTTACTTTTGATAAAAATGAATCTATTGCAAATGTGCCTATTTCTTTAGTTCATTCAGATATTTGGGGACCTTCCTCCACTCCTTCAATGTGTGTTTCATTATTATGTGATTTTCATAGATGACCATACTCGTTTTACTTAGATTTATCTTCTTAAAAGTAGATCAGAACTTACCTAGATTTATATCAACTTTCCTAACATGATCCACACTCAATTCAATGTCAAGATTAAGACTCTACAAAAAAATGGAATGGAAAATCTTGATATCAAGCTTCAAACCTTTCTGAAACAACAAGGCACTATAAATCAACGATCTTAACCTAGAACCTCCTAACAAAATGGTCGAGTCATACGAAAGCATCAAGAAATTTTAGATTCCACTGGATCCATGATAATATCGGTGAAATGTTCTAAAAATATGTGGGGTGAAGAAGTTCTTACTGCCATTTTTATTATAAATCAATTGCCTTCATCAGTTATAAACAATCAAATAGCCTTTAAGCATTTATATGGAGTTACTTCCAATTACACAAAATTCCATGATTTTGGATGTAATTATTTTGTGTTACTTCAATCCCATGAATGTAAGAAACTTGCACACATTTCTCGACTTTATTATTTCCTTGGGTTTGTTATTAATCACAAAGGTTATCATTATTGGGATCTGAAATCCAAACTCCTTCGTATATCACGTCATATTGTTTTTTGGGATCACATCATGATTTCTACTCTATCAACCTTTCACATGGTCCCTGAAATAAGAGACATTGTTCTTGATACTTACTCGATCTTTTCTGACAACACTGACATCCAACCATGGATTCTTTTACTATGATCATACAACCTCAACCCCACCTATTGACCATAATCTTGCTACAGAAACTCAAGCTCCTAGATGACCTATTAGCCAAAAACATCTTCCCGCTCATTTACAAAACTATCATTATTTCTCCATCATTATTATATCTTCTATTGAGCCAACTTTGTATAAAGAGGTTTTTGCTTAAACTTGTGGGAAAAATACCATGGATGAAGAATTACATGCCCTAGATTAGTCTTAAACTTTGGATGTTGCTAATCTCCTTATAATAAAACTAAAATTGGCTGCAAATAGATCTATAAGATCAAAACAAAATCTGATGGATCAATAGATCACCACAAAGCTCACCTTATCACCAAAGTCTTCATCCAAGAATACAACATTGATTGAGGAAACCTTTGCTCATATTGCTCAACTTACCTCTATTCGTACTCTTCTCACAATTACAACATGATGTTGGAATCTTTTTCATATGGATGTAAAAATACCTTTCTAAATGATGAACTTCATGAGGAAGTTTACATGCGTCCTCCCCCAGGATACCACACTCTAAAAATAAAGTTTGTCTATTACAATGTGCACTTTGTGGTCTAAAACAAGCGTCAAGGGAGTAGTTTGCTACCTTTAGTTCCACCATAACTTCTTTTAACTTTGTTCCAAGCTTCCATGATTCATCTCTATTTATTCAAAAAACTGATGATCGTATAATCCTCTTACTTCTCGATGTTGATGATATGATCATTACTGGTGATCACATATATGGTATTAACGACTTAAAGGAATTTCTCTCTCAAAAATTTGAAATGAAAATTTTGGAAAAACATCATTATTTTCTAGGATTAGAAGTTATGCATCACACTATAGATCTTTACCTTAATAAAAATATTCATTAGATCTCTTAAAAAGCTAGGATCATCGATGATAAGATTACTTCAATCCCTCTTGAACTAAATATCAAATTATATTTAACTGATGGAACACCTCTCATTGATTCAACCTTTAATGATACGCTTGTCGGAAGTCTAATTTATCTTTCAGTTACTCGTCCTGATATTGGACATGAAGTTCAATTGGTAAGCTAGTTCATGTCATCTCCACGTACCACTTACTTCGAAGTCGTACTAAGAATTCTTAAATATATCAAAGGAACCATTTATTATGCTTCTACACTTTGCTAAAGACTCACCTCTTAATTTGCATGCTTATTCAAATTCAGATTGGGCGGTTCTATGATAGATCGCGGGTCAACCACTAGTTTCTTTTTCTTCTTGGTTTCCTCATTAATTTCATGAGGAAGTAAAAAGCAAGAGTTGACAACACATTATAGTACATAAGCAGAATACCATGCATTGGCAGATACATCCTTCGAGTTACTTTGGTTACGATTGCTTCTTGCAGATACGGGCGCTTCTCCTTCAACGACCACACCATTGTATTGTGATAATATAAGTGTCATTCAAATTGCTCACAATGGCGTCTTCCATGAGCATACAAAACATATTGAAATAGACTGTTCAAAGAGGAGTTTTGTTCCTATTGCAAGTTTTCTCCTATGAACAAACTGCATATATCTTCACCAAAGCACTTCCGACAGGATGCTTTCAATACCTTGTTTCCAAACTCAAGTTGGTTTCTTTACCATCTTAAGTTTAAGGGAGGATGTTAGCAATATTATTTTAGCAACAAATTGTGTTAACGCCTATAGGAAAACTCTTCATCTTCCACTCTTTCACCTTCCTTTTTTTGGCTTCTCTATATATAAACCATGTACTAAACCTAGAAGATCACTGGAACTTGCAGAGAAATATTATCACTCCTCTTTGAGTTTCATAGCCCCAAAAATCTCAAAAAAATGTAAAGCGATAAAAAATCAAGTCATGCAAAATAAAAAGAACTAACATTTCATTATACAAGCACCATACTCTGTAAAATATACCGTATACACTACACATGCTATTATACGTATGTGTACATATAACATAAGTATCTAATTATAACACACAACTCACATATATTACATAAATATGTCGATAAGGGAACAGGCAGACACTAGTATTAAAGCAGATTCTAAACACAAATATAAAATATATAAATCTATTAATGCACACATATATACGGCCCAAGCCCACTTACATATGGGCCCATTAATAGCTTGGCCGAGCCTTCACCCTTCACCTCGGCTCATTAGGCCCCTCGCCTATAAATTTTCCAAAGTCATTATCACTTGAACACTTTTTTGAAAAAATAAACAAATAAAATATCGTGTTGTAGCTTATCGTAATGATTTTTTATTTTCAGAGAAACATAGTTAAGTTATTTTTGAGCAAGAGAAGAAAAATCAAATTTATTGTGATTATTATCTAAAGTTCAATCAAATATAACCGGACTTAATATATATATAGGAGAAACTTCAAATGAGATGGGGTCTCACAAATATTGTGGTGAGCCCTCAATCTCGTCCTTCTATTTTGGATCTCACGACTGGATTTAATGATGCATTAATTAAATTAATTTAGTGACTGAAAACCTACTTTGGTTATTTTGTCGCATGCTAAATATAGAATGTGACAACTATTTGACCTAATTTCTCTCTATTGATTGACGGCTCCCTCCTCTCTCACGTTGACGACGCACCTCCTCTCTCTCTCTTGATTCGTCGACGGCGGCGCACCTCACACCTCCTCTCCCTCTCTTGATTCATCGATGATGATCGTGCATGGAGGAGGGCATCCCCTTCTCTCTCCGATGGTGAAGGATGAGTAGGAATTCATCGACGTGAGTGACCGTTAGATTTATCTGACCTATTTTTTTCCGTATTGAATTGATTTTTGCCCGAGCAATCACTCTCCAATGAGCTTTGTATGATTCAATGGAGGAGGTATTTCGGAGGAGGAAGATGAAGAGAGAGAGGAGATGGTAGTGCGGTGACGCACATGGGGAAGATGACGACGCAAGGTGGTGTAGGTTCGCACATGGCGTATGACGACGGATTTGCATTGTGGTATACTTTTCTTACATAATTGATATTTAATTTTACATGTTGATTATCTTTTTTTACAAATCTCATTATTGATTTCTTATCTTGCAGAGCACCCCGTGAATTTTACTAGGTGGTCATAAGTTTTTACAAATGTAGAGAGAATATTACAAAGAAGCGAGATACAGTTACAAAAATTCACGTAAAATTTATAAAATAAAGATACACATTACGAAAAATGTTGAAGTTTACAAAGAAGAAAATTTCTCCTACAAAAACTCGATGGAGTTTACAAAACACACATACCAATTTACAAAACGGAAATACTCATTTACAAAAAATATATAGTGAAAAAAATGAAATTATTAATGAAATTACAAAATAGAAAATTAGTTTTACAAAAAATCAATGGAATTTACTAAGATACAATTGAATTCAAATCGTTCAAAATAAATCTAGAAATCGATCAATAATGGCATCACGAAAAATATCAAATCTAGAAAATTATAAATGGCATTTCGAAACTATTTAATGGATCTCGAATTTAATAAAATTGAGATGACGGCATTGCCCTTTTGGACATGTTTTTTATGCTACCGTCAGATTGAGATCTGACGAATCCTATTGATGGCTCACCATAATATGGGTGAGACCCCACCTCATTTGAAAGGGTCCCTATATATATATATATATAGGGAATTTATCCAGAGAGCACTGTGCCCATTTGAATGGAATGAGCCCATCGTCACAGCCATTGGATTACCAATATAAATCCCTAAATTATAGGATCACGTCACAAGTCACAATATTTGGTGTCTATTTAAAAATGGTATTTTCAGACTTTCTAAAATTAGCGTCTGCTGATATTTTGTGTTTGATATGGTCATTTCGAACATATTCTTGTTGATCTCGCGCGACGACCAAGCTTCTGAAATTGCAGGAGCTTCGTTCTTCGAAGGTATTTTTGTAGAACTTTTTTTAATCAATCGTCGTTGCAAAATTTATGTTTCCTCTTATTTTTGCTCGTGAGTTGTCATTGTTGGTTCATATTATGATCTCAGTTTAATCGTTTGTTTTTATATTTTCGATTTCAGATTCAAACGCGATGCTCGATTTGTCATTGGATTTGGATTATGAAGTCTCAGAAGCAATGACGAATGATGATTCTTGGTTGGATTTCGATCGTGAGAACATCATATGAGAAGGAACGATGATGGATGACTATCAATTATATTTACATCATGAAAGCAATATGATTGTTTAGAAGTTTACATCCACAGAACACGAGATTCTGTTGTTCCATCTTTTGAAATTGATATCATTAGATATAAATAGTCTTTGTTTTAATATAAGTAAATTTTGTATTAAT
Organism: Ottelia alismoides; assembly: GCA_037367405.1. Classification (NCBI taxonomy): domain Eukaryota; kingdom Viridiplantae; phylum Streptophyta; class Magnoliopsida; order Alismatales; family Hydrocharitaceae; genus Ottelia; species Ottelia alismoides. Next base: position 452,802 of record JAZKJV010001114.1, read on the forward strand.
ATCATTAACATGATGTGTATAACAAGTAACTTGTTAAATTACGTAAGTAACTTATAGATTATCGTCCTATTTGTAAGAATGATAAGTAACATCTTATATATTGTGTGTAACATATTCAAATGGAATCGGTAACATATATACAATAGACAAGTAAATAGTTGTTGCGAGATTGGTAATATCCAAATAATGGTTAGTAATTTACATTCATTTGATTATATGGTACATATTTCAGTAATATGAATACACTGGTCAAGTAAGTGCTTCTTGTGAAGTCAGTAAAACCATAACAAATGGTCAGTAATTTCCATATGTGTTATTAATTTGAATAGAATTTGGTAATTTAGAGATAGTACTCAAGTAATATATATACAATCTCAAGTAACTTTTGTTGTTTGTTCAGTAATGTATATATCTATATCTTATAGCACATGTTTATATGGTACATATTTTAGTAATATGAATACAATGGTCAAGTAAGTGCTTGTTGTGAAGTCAGTAAAACCATAACAAATGGTCAGTAATTTCCATGTGTTATTAATTTGAATACAATTTAGTAATTTAGAGACAGTACTCAAGTAATATATATACAGTCTCAAGTAATTTTTGTTGTGTGTTCAGTAATGTATATACAATTCTCAAGTAATGGCTATTATGAGATCAGTAATAATAAAATAATATCTTCAGTAACAATCAGAATGTGTTCAGTAATATGGACATTGTAATCAGTAAATATTATATGGACACTAGTAATTACATAACCAGTAATTGATGTATGGATATTAGTAACTATAACTTCAGTAACAATTACAATGAGTTCAGTAACATTCATAATGCGTTCAGTAACATTCAGTATGGACATTTGTAATTAGCCAAGTAACATTCATATGCATTGGGAGTTCAGTAACAATTGCAAAGAGTTCAGTAACATTCAGTATGATATATAGAAGCATCAGTAACATATAATAAATTGTAGGTAAAACAAGGTAATGGAATAAGTAAGTTGGAATAAGTATAAAAAATCACGTAACCAGTAACTTATGTATTGATATCAGTAACACTCGATACATTATAAGTAATTAAAAATGTTATATAAGTAAATAAGAGGTGCTTCAGTAAGACTCAAAGTATTAAGTAACTATAACATTAGTAACAATCAAAATGACTTCAGTAAAATGGACATTTGTAATAAGTACTTGTTGTATGGACATTAGTAATTCACATACTTAATTACTGATAGTTACTTGAGAACTGAATATGTATTACTTGAGTAACATGAATGAATTACTGATCTCTGTACAATGTAATGTTACAGATGTAAAATAACTATAAATTCAGTAACAATCATAATGCGTTCAGTAATATGTATATTTGTAATAGGTAATTATTGTATGGACATTAGTAATTGACGTAATCAATAATTATAATCAGTAATTTATCTTTTCTAATCCAAACGTGGAGATCATTCCATAAATAGAATATATGCCGACAATAATTTAAATGCATATTTTTTAGCTTACTAAAACCGACCACCTATTTTTAAGGAAATGATTTAATTCGAACTCTTATTATGTTAATAATGCATGCACATTGTTATTGCCAAAACCGTCCCCTTCCAAATAGAACCGACACATACACATGGCGAGCCCACGTTTGGTGCTCACCACGACCCAAATCGGCACAGTGCCCTCTGGATATGCCCTATATATATATATATATATATATATATATATATATATGGGTAAAATAGGGCTGCCCCCATGGAGGAGCTAACTTGGCTCCCCCCCACCCCATTTCATCCGATTTTTTTATTATATATATAATATATATATAAGGTTTTTTTACTTATGTCCTTTTGAACTTCTACAATATCAGGTAGCATATCCCTCTCTTGGAATATCAGGTGTGTCCCTACCTTCTTGCAAAATCTCCGCCTTTCTTGTAAGAGAAAGTAAAGGCCTAACTATTATTACAAAAGAGCATAACTATAAATTTTGTAAGAATAAAGGGGCACAAATGATATTCTAATAAAGGAAGCGGCATAACAGTTATCGTAGAAGTTAAGAAGGGTACAAATGAAAAAATCCAATATAATAAATAGCTTTAATTGTGTGCGAAGAGGTCAATTTCCCGCAGTAGAAGGAAGTGGTTGATGTGAGATTGCTTATGAATGTAGCCCATATTGCATAGTAATGAATCGACCCTATTAATGTTGTTCACATCACCCCAATATGACTTTAAAGATTCTATATTATGTTGTGCCGGTTTCGAATTAATGTTAACTGAAATTTATTGCAAATTATGACTTTGTGGAGCCTTAGCTTGCTCAACATCCCAAATCTCGCTTCTGGTGCATCGCCAGACCTCTATTGCAAATAATCAAATCACTTTAAGCAGTTCTCTCTCGTCTTATCTTTTATCAAAGCTACATCAACTTTCTTTACGATCAAATCATTCGGAAATTTGATCTTTTCATGTATGATCGCAAAACCATAGTATCATTTTCATTTCGACTTGTCATTCTCTACATATGTCTACAGTTCACAGACTAACATCCATATCTGTAGAGCATAGTAAATCTGGTGGCTACTTTGTGACACTTTCTTTTTATTTTCAAAGGAATTTTTTTATCACATAAACAATGGAGGCTCCACTCTACTTTAGTCAACATACAATTATTTTATGAGTAATATCTCCATCAATTTCTCCATCATGTTGCATAATAGATCCCAAATATCTAAAAGAATATTTCTTCCTAATGTTATCTTTTCCAAACTTCACCTCGTGTATTCCTCTATTGCTTCCATCAAATGTGCACTCTATATACTCAGTTTTAGCCCTACTTATATGGAATATTCTCTTATATTAATGCATCTCCAAATCTCAAGCTTCTCATTTACTTCATCTCCAGTCTCATCAACCAACACAATATCATCGTCAAACAATAAACATCAATGTATTTCATCATGAATTAACTAGTCAACTCGTCCATAATCAAAGCAAACAAGAAATGGACTCAAAGCTAAACCTTGATGCAAAACGATGATGATATCAAAACAATCTGTAACGTCCCGGGCTTAGGTCCCTGGTCCGTTATCGAGGAAAACTGGCCCTGACAACTTGTTGGGTTCGGGCCCAAATGGATCCGTTAACAACCACCCAAAATGCTTAAGCCCAAGTTGACAAGTAGTAATCCTCATCATTTATAAGCCACACCCCCACTTCGTGAGTTTTAGGTATGGTACTATGTTTTGGGGTTGGGGTGTTACAACCTCCTCCACTTATATCCGCAACGTCCTCATTGCGACATGGCCCATTCACTTATTCCCAATGACAGTGGCGCTTGCACTCTCCCGGCTTAGGTCCCTTCGGGTAGCCCTTTCCACTATCAGAGAGAACCCGCTCTGATACCATTTGTAACGTCCCGGGCTTAGGTCCATGGTCCATTATCGAGGAAAACTGGCCCTGACAACTTGTTGGGTTCGGGCCCAAATGGATCCGTTGACAACCACCCAAAATGCTTAAGCCCAAGTTGACAAGTAGTAATCCCCATTACTTATAAGCCACACCCCCACTTTGTGAGTTTTAGATATGGTACTATGTTTTGGGGTTGGGGTGTTACACAATCGGTCTTCACCCGGACCAGATTCTTACATAAGATGAATCACCATCATACATATCTTTTATAAGGTTAATGTACATGATATACACTTGTATCTTCTTAAAAACTCTCCACGAGATCTCCCGTAGAACCGAATTATAAGACTTCTCCAAATCAATAAAAATTGTACGGAGGTTCTTCCTTTTAGCTATATAAATCTCCATTGTTCTCCTCAAAAGATGGATAGTTTTAATAGTTGAGGAACCTGACATAAATCTAAAATGATTTTCTATTATATTGGAAATGTGCCTTGGTCTTCTTTAGATCGCACGCTCCTAAATTTTCACAGTATGACTCATCTGTTTGATACCTTTGTAATTTGAATACTTTTGAATGTCTCATTTATTCTTGTAAAAAGGCATCGTGATGCTTTTATCCTTCATTCTTAAAGCATTTTTTATTCGTCAAATAATGATGAATAAATTTATGAATCAAGTCAGCCATGTTCACCTACACCTCCCCATACTTTTATAGGAATGTCATCAGGTCCTACACATTTTTTAGATTTCATAACTTTTAGAAAGCCTATTGTTACTTCCTTTTATATTCGTTGTAGCTTCCACGATTCAAGTAAACTTTCAATACTACACTACAACGAAATTGAGCTATAGTGACGGTTGTTTCAAAATCCATCACTAAATTAGCCATTGTTAAATATATATATATATAACGACGATATTATTCGTTGCGAAATGATTTTTCGTACTCACAATTAGCGATGAATATCGTATATGTCGTTATATCATTAGTAACGATCCACATAGCGACGCATATCTGTTGCTATTTTTCAAACTTCTAATTAATCGTCGCTAAATTTTGAACTAAAAAATTAGCAACGAAGTTGATATTTTGAAAAATAGCAACGGATAAGCGTCGCTATGTGGACCGTTGCTAATGATATGATGACAGATATGATGTTCGTTGCTAATTTCGAGTTTGAAAACTCATTTCGTAATGAATAATATCGTCGTTATATATTTAACAACGGCTAATTTAGTGACAGATTTTGAAAAAAAAAGCATCATTATAGCTCAATTTTGTTGTAGTGCTAGTTAGATCTTCAGAAGTGATCTCTCCATTCCCTTGCTCAATGAAAAGCTTGTGGAAATAATGCTTCGGTATAATTTATGTATCCTCTTGAGTAACTAATGAATTACATATTCATCATGCTAAAATGCTTAAATTATGTGAAACTGACTCCAATTGCATGCATTCCCATCATATTATATGCAGATTCCGCACGGCATAAGCATCACATACAATGAACATATGAATATCTTAACATCGAAAAACAACTTATAGGAGAAATACCAAGATGGAGTAACTATCCAAAAATAGGCAACTCGCGTATACGCAGACATTGCTATATCTCATTTAACATGAAAATACTATTTGAAGTAATAAACAAATACTAACAAACCCATATGGATATTACAAACAAATAAATACACAGAATACACCCTAAAAGCATATAGAAGGCTTATAATTATATAATATAAAACAAAGTACCATTATTCTTATATAAAATCATATAATACATTACTATCTAATATAAGCCAAATGCTTATATGAATACATTTACACAAATTTTGATTGGACCAAAACTGAACGAAATTAGCTATATTAGGCTGTAGTCCTAACATTTATGTATGCTTGGATCTATTTCACAACAAAAAAATCTACGCACGAAACAAAAATATTTACCACAACAACATATGACCAATCCAATAAGCACATGATATGGTCCCTTCTCTTGCAATTTTTGCTAAAATTCTTCCATGTAATCCACAATCAAGTAAGCCGCAATTAGACACGACAAGTCGGAAATTCGCATTTTATGTGCAAAAATTTCGTCGGGTCTTACTCGATTTAAGTTGAATGTATGAATTTTAGCATATATTTATAGGTATAATGTACTTGACTTTTGGGATTATTAATTTGTATTCTTTTTTCTTATTAATATTGTATTTCTTAGATATTTGTTATATTTTTTTCATTATATTATACATATAATTATATTTTTATAAACTTTTTATTTTATCATATACAATAGATAAAAATTAGGGAATTCAAGGCACAAGTCAATTCTACCTATATACACATATTTTGTATTTTTTAATTTTACATTTTTATGTTTTTATAGTTTTATATGAAAATAAATTATAAAAGAGAAAATGTAAAATTAAAACTAATTGAAAATGGCCTAATGAATGCTCCGGTATAATATATCCAAGATATTAATAGAGTCGTATAATAGGTCTTGGAACCAACTTCCCATAGATGATCCTAGCTCAACCTCAAAGTATTTTAAAGATTTAGAGTATTTTAAATGATGAACTTTAAATGTGAGTAGGACCAAATTGAGTTTATATGCACGAGATATAAATTCTCGAATGCAAGCATATTTGAAATTAATGTTTGGCTCTTGTTTCCAACCATGTAGGTCAACATTTTTGTGATATATTTATACAATTTTCTACAAATTTTAATGAAATTAAAATAAAAAGAATTAATTCAACTGAAATTGTATAAAAATTGATATGTCAATTTGGTATGTACATGTTATGAACAAATGTGTACTATAAATTTTATGTGCTATTTGTGTATCTTTTTTTATAGATTTCCTTGTTTCTCATACACTTTATTAAGTGATCCAACTCATTGTGCGGGCCATAAATAGACTTTGTAGGCGTATATACTCTAGTTTTTCATGGCTAATCTGCCTACACATGTATGCCTACATCATGCCCTCTTCTTACTCCTTGCTAGATTTTCTTCTTGCATATTTTGTGTGTTTTTGAGTATTAATTTATGTTTCTTATTTTTATCCATCTATTTATAAGAATGTAGTTTTATGATGCAAATACAAGCCTTTGTTAACATATTAGCTCAATTTTTATGTATTAAGTAGATGAAACATGAGTATATCAAAGAGGTGTTGTATGCCCCCATATGTTCTCTTTACTTTCCAGTACAACAAAATTGGCATACGACAACAAATAATTGAAATATTTGTGGTCATATCTTCTGAAGTTAAATACATGACAATAAATATTATTCATTGCAAAATTAAATTTTGTTTTTGTAATTAACAACGAATGTCATATTTGTTGTTGAATGTTTATATAATGCCAATTTATCCACTGGCTTATTTACTAAATTGGTATTAATCATTGCTAAATTTAATGATGAATAGAAGAAGAAAGTCAATGAATAACTATTATTATATGATTAAAGATATAATAAAATATTTTCTCCCTTGGTTTATTTGTCTTGTTCTATTATATAACCACTTCTGTATTGTGGATGTATATTAGCCTTATGCTCTCCATATTTGATGTGCCCATTCCATATTTCCTAGGAGAACTTATAGTTTATAATAGATTGATAAAATATTCATATGTTTTGTATATTATTCTTTTTTATTTTTCATTATTTATAAACTTTTGACGTAGATATATGTCACTGTACTCACTCTTTGTGTTTGATCTTAACTTATCTCGGTATGAATTCGTTTAGAAACAGTTTACCTTGTACTATATAAGTTCTCTCTTTTCTCTCCAGATCTTTCTTTTCCTGAAGGAAGACTGAAATTAGGTTTTTGATTTTTTAGACTAAAAAAGATAAAAATACAACAAAAATCCATAATTATAGAGCAATATTAGAGGCACAAGAACATATGTTTATATTTTTTCAAATAGATGAAACATGTTACTGAAATAAATCAATCACTCAAAATATCGTAGAAATTGTACATACCACAGATCAAATTATCTTCAATTAAAACTTGGGTAGAAGTTCGGTATAACTAATTCCTGCAGCGTATCTAAAAATGAACAAGAGATGTCAGGTATTCAAAGAGTTATTAACGAAATAAGTCAAAATAGTATCTTGAATTCAACAATTCACCACTAATTATCTATGCATCAAAAGTTCATGAAACTCGAGTATAATGTAGATATTTAGAACATTTTTCTAAAAAAAATATTTCACAAAAACAGATGTCAGATGAAAGATTAACAAGTGTTTAAGTGCAAGGGTACAGATGAAAAAGGAAAGAACGAAAATGCAATTCAAAAATCTGCTGCAAAAACCTCCTGTAATAATCCAAATATGCGAGGGCTTGGACACAAAATGGCCCTTGCCTACCACGTGTTGCGCCTGGATTTACATGGATGAAGGAAGCACTGATATGAGGGCTGTTGTCCAACCTCAAACGGACGGACGAGATGAGAGGAGCGAGGGATCCAATGGAATGGTGATCTGCAAACAAAAGCTCATGGTTTCGAGCTTCAACTCGACCAAAAATGGAGCACAAAACCGTTAGGGGGAGCGCGATCTTGAATGTGTTTCTATCCTTGTGGAGTGAAGGATGGAGAGGCTCTCCGGCCACTAGGGATGAAAACGTCGGATACAGATATGAATATAGATATAATCATATTCTTATCCATTTTAAAATACGAATACGAATGTGAATACGAATCTTGATGGATACGGAAAATGTATTATCATATCCTTAAAAATGAATACGAATATACTACGAATACGCATCGTTTACGAATAATAGCAACAATATTTAATAGATTAACTAAAATATACATGTTTAGGATGGTTTACACATGAAATAGATATACTAAATATGTATTTCATAACAATTATATCAACGATAGTGAATGCAATCATAAAACGTTACACACAACTTATAGATAAACCTATAAATATAGTTATATACTAAAACGGATATACGAATACGAATGCAAATATTATTGAATCTCAAAGTAATATCCATATCCACATCCACTTTAGAATGAATGCAAATACGAATGTCAAAATATATATAAAACGAATACAATATCTGATCAAATACAAATATATTCATATTCATTTTCCTCCCTACCAGCCATTGTACCTGGTCGGAGTTGTTTGTGGCGTGAAGAGAGAGGTGGGGAAGAGCGAGGATGGCGGCGATGATGAGTGAGTCGCATTGAGGAAGATGAAGGATGTGGTGCTAAATGGGTTCTACTTATACAACAACAACACACAAAAACTGAACTAGACTAGACTAAGGTTACCTATGGCTGCAAGTACTGGATCGAGGTGTCTGGGGTTGTGCTCGTGGGAGTACAAGGTAGTGACTTCGACAATCGGCACTCGAAAGCTCGACAAAATGAGAGCTTGTGCTACAATGGTGCCATGACACCATGGGATCTTGTCAAGGAACCAATCTCGTTGTGGCTCCAGCCACCTTGCTTGTTGTCACCAAGAGAGGAAGGAAGCTGGAGAAGAACTTCCTATTGGCGGATGGGTTCAAAAATGGGTCTTGGGTCATTTTTATTTGGTGGAGAGTTTCAAGGATGGAGAGGGGTTCTCTCGGGGGTTCTGTACAAGGATGGTGGTGGCAACAAGTTGGTCTGATCGAGGTGTGATGGGGGAGCTCCAAGGTGGAAGAAGCAAGGGCTAGTAGGTTCTTGCATGATTTTGGAAGAGAGAAGATAGAGGACGAAAGGTTGGCATGTGGTCAACACTCTAAGGGTTCGTTTGGTTGCAGGGTTGGGCAGGGTTGGGTTGAGTTGGGGTACCCTTGTGAATAGTAAACTGTGAGGAGGTTTGGGATGTTTGGAAGGAGGGGTACCTCAGGTTGGACCAACCCAACCCTACCCAACCCTACAACCAAACGAACTCTAAAGGAAGGGAGAGAGGTGATGTGAAGGGGTATTGCCCAATGGGAGTGAGCACTTGCTCTTTTTGATTTTTTTTGTCTTTTAGTGGATGTCAAGTTAGCCCATATGGACCAATCACAAAAAATAGAGGTTTTATCAATAAAAATATGCACGAAATAAATAGTAGAAGGATTTGAAATAAAAACTTAAAATATAAAACTTTCTCCAAATAATATTATGTAAAAAATTGTAGAAAAAGTTTTCCAAAAAAACAGAGTAAAAAATATAAATTAAAAACTTGTTTTTTAGGTATAAATACCTATCTTAGAGTTTTATAATTTTTTATTTTATTTTCTTATTAATAATATTACCATATTATATTTTATAATAATATCATATAATATAAGATACTTGGAAATGTTTTTGTTGTTTTTAATTTATGCAAAAAAAGATAAAATATTAAAGACAAAATACAAGTCAAGTTGATTTGTATAGAAAAGACCTATTTTGAACTTTTTGATTTTGCATTTTTTAGTTGATTTTATATTTTAAAAGAAAATAGAATATATAATTAACAAAATAAAATTAAAATAAAAAAAGGAGTTAAAATGAATTTTATACAAAATAAAGAAAAAACCATAAACCATGCACAAATGGGTCTCGAAACTGACTTTTTACAAATGAGCATCAATTACTTTCAAAGTATTTTTAGAATTTAAGAATTTCAAATGATGAACTTTAAAAGTGAGTTGGGTTGAATTGGAGTTCATATGCTCCAGATACAAAATTTGAATTGCACGCATAATGTAAAAAGTGAAGATGTTCCATTTGCCAATGATATTTTTGTTATATTTTTCTACATTTTTATTGAATTAATGAAAAGGAATCAATTGAATCAAAGTTGAATAAAAATAATTATAAACTTTTGAACTTTGACTATATTTGTGTGTATATATATCTCTACTAATTTCCTATTTCATTATTTGTTTTTGGATTTTTTCTATGCATATTTCAACGTTTTTCAAGTGATAAAAAGATGTTTTTATTTTATGACTACGAATATATAAAAACTAATATTGATGCACTCATGAATGTGTTTATTGAGGAATTTAGCTCATTTTAAGTTCTTAAGTGCATCAAATATGATTTCAACACGTGCTAAATTCATAATTTCTCAAGTGATATCCCTCTTATGACCCCATTCGACATATCTCCTCGAAGAGCTTCGCTCCTCTTCAGCGGGCTCCACATCTGCGCAAGCACGTATCGTGTTCCATTTTAGATGCACAGAAAGCTTGATCTCGATGTGGAGAAGTGTTTTCGCACAATCACCAAAGGGAGTCGAACCCAGAAGGATCGTAATCAATGTCACCTATTTTCACATCTTTTCCATCCTCATTTGAGCGAAGCAATCACCTAGGACCTTCACCAGATCCCAAGGAGCACATGAAGCTCAAGGCGAATTGATCAGGACCTTCGCTGAGCAATTTGGGCAGCAAATATGCATGGGAGGACCAAGCAGAGCAACCTTAAGATTGCCACCTAAGGTGGAGCAATAAGGATACAGATCATAATTAAGACGTCAAGTCCAACTTCCCCAACCTAAGAAAGGGGTCCTCAAGCTCAAAATCAAAATAAAGACTACCAAAGAAAAAAAACATCTTCCCACATAGAGAGGACATCATCTATATGACTACATCCCTAGGGCCATGGAAAATGGCAAGTTATCTCCATGTTAAGTTAAAGGCTTTCCATTATTACCTACATCATACAACACACTTGCTACCATTGTTCCAAGTTTTTCTATATTCTTAAATAGCAGTCCAACAACTACACCTTTGAATTTTTCTACACATCCCTTCGTTATGTCGCCTACCATCGATCCATGAGTTAAGGTACTACACTTGGAGTCTCAAGGTCCCAAGCTGCCCATCTATCCATACAATACATGTGAAACCCTTCTACACCACTTGTAAAATTAAAGAAATCAAATGCTGGTGAACCAAAGTAATTTCTTTGACCTTCTATAGGATTAACAAGAAGAGAAGACAAACTATACCATATTTGCAAGGCATATTATACAATCTTTAGATTTATGCACTTGCAATTATTTCACCACAAGTGGCGAACTTCGATTCGAGAAGCGATGCCATCGTTGTCGCCATTCTATCCTTTACCTCGTGGGTGGTGTCCTGAAGTATTGCCACAAAGCTATCCAACTAGAGGCCTTCTCTCATCATCTTCCTCGACCCCAGGTTCTACATGATGCTGTGATTCTAGTTCACGAAGGCGCTTGCTCGTTGGACGTTTGGGGGACGTATCTTTGTAATCGGGGACCATTTTTAATATGATCCCCATGGCGATGAGTAGCAGCCCAGTGCCATGCTGCTCCGTCAGAGGCTTGGTGAAGATCATATAGGAAAGAAGCAGAGTGACCGCCTTCCTTGCTGTTGTTATCTGTTTAGAGGTTTTCAGCAAAACTTTACATTTGTGACATGACTAGGCGTTTATCTATGGAGTTTAAGATCTAACCATGGCAGTGGTTGCTGCTCCGAAGATGGCGATGAGAGACAGCACTGAAACTTGGCCAACAAATGTGGCCATGGCTTCGAACACAAGCACGGCGTACACATAAGGATGCTACATCAGAGAGAGAGCAAAGTCGATAAGTTCAAAAAAACTGCTGGTCAAAATAAAGTAGAAGCACATGAAATTCAGATCGCGAATTCATTTAAAACAATATCCAAGACAGGAATCCTAGCTACTGTTTTATTCTATCTGGTTAGCTATACTTAACAAACGATCTAATCAAGGGCATTTTGGATTCAATTTTGAATGTAAGTAAGCTTTTTTGTCTCTTCAATTACTTATAAGCAGCACTCGCGCTATTAGATAACAGAAAATATTGGTTAACTGGTGAGTTTAGACCACTCTTTCCGACCACTCTTCTCATCCTTTAGGTTTCGACCCCTAGTCTTTTGCTCCATATCTCTATTTCGAGCTTTGATCCGGTTTATCTGATTCAAGGATGCACCTTGATTGAGATGCAACAGAATTTCCCAAGGTTGTGCATGTAATATGTATAGAGGGACAACCCACCTTGTGCCAGCAAAGAAACCATGCCACATGCGAGCGCGATGAGAAAAATCAACCAAAGTCCAAGAACTACCAACCCTAAGAGCTGCATTTCTGTCCTATTATCTCAATCATTAGTCACTTGCATTGTACGGCATATTTGCAGATGGTCGTTATTCTTTTCTTCATCACACAATAAATGGCTTGTGCAATTGAAAAGAGAACCTAGATATAGTAATCCAAAACCGATAGCTATATACAGCTAGATTTGATACATCATTCGACAGTTCCTGACCCGTGTTTCCGTGTCAACACTATCAGGTGGGTTGGGTACTCACCTAACTTCCAGTTTCTATAACGGCCCCCACTGTTATGTTTTATTGTATTACAACAACAACAACAAAGTCTTTTCCCACATTAAGTAGGGTTGGCTACATGAATTCTTTGCCTCCATTCAGATCTATCTGGGGTCATTCTCGATTTAGATTCAAAAAACTAAGATCCCTTCGTATAGTCTTATTACAACACTTCTTGGGCCTTCCCCGCCATCACTTAGCTGACTCAAGATCCCAAAACTCGCTTCTCCTAATTGGTGCATCAGTCGGTCTCCTTTGCAAATGGCCAAACCACCTTAAGCAATTTCCATGCATCTTAACCTCGACCGGAGCTACGCCAACTTTCTTATGATTGCATCATTCCGAACCGATCTCTACGTGAGTGTCCACACATCCACCTTAGCATTTTCATGTCTGCTACTGTCATTCTCTGCACATGTCTATGGTTCACAGACCAACATTCAGATCCATAGAGCACAGCAAGTCTCACAACTGCTTTGTAAAACTTTCCTTTGATTTTCAAAGGAATTTTCTTATCACGGAAAACAGTAGAGACCTCTTCTCTACTTTAACTAACCTGCATTTAGTCAATTAGTAACATCTCCGTCAATGTCCCCATCATGTTGCAAAATAGATCCAAATATCTAAACGAATCTCTCTTATAAATGTTAACATCGCCGATCTTCATCTCGATTCCTTCGCCCTTGCTTCCATCAAAAGTATATTCCATATACTTAGTCTTAGTCCTATTTATACGAAATCCTTTAGGCTCCAATGCATATCTCCAGATCTCAAGCTTCTTGTTTACTCCATCTCTAGTCCCATCAATCAACACAATATCATCAGCGAATAACATACACCAAGGTATCTCATCCTGAATGTGACTTGTCAACTCGTCCATAATCACAGTAAAAAGGAATGGACTCAAAGCTGAACCTTGATGCAGACCATTGTTGATGTCAAAATAATCAGTCTTCACAGACTAGATCCTTACACAAGATGAGGCCCTATCATACATATCCTTTAAGAGGTTAATGTATAGGGCATGTACTTGTCTCTTCTCCAAAACTCTCACAATATCTCTTGTAGGATAGAATCATAAGCCTTCTCTAAATCAATAAAAAAATATATAGAAGTTCTTCCTTTTATTAGATCTATAAATCACCATCGTTCTCCTCAACAAGAGGATGGCTTCAATAGTTGAGTGGCCTGACATGAGTCCAAATTTGTTTCTTTTACTTTGAAAACTTATCTCAACCTTCTTTCAATCACATGTTCTCAAATTTTCATAGTGTGACTCGCCAGCTTGATACCTTTGTAATTTCAACAATTTTGAATATCTTATTTGTTCTTATAAAGAGGCACTACGATGCTTCTCCTCCAATCTTCAGGAATTTTCTTGCTTCGTCAAATAATATTGAATAAATTTGTAAGCCAAGTCAAACCACGCTCACTTAAAACTCTCCATACTTTAGGAATGTCATCAGGTCCTACACATTTCCTATGTCCCATAACCTTCAAAACCTCATCTACTTACCTTCCTTTGTATTCATCTATAACGTGCACAATTCAAGTAACATTCACTGCTATCTAGATCTCCCAAAGTGACCTCTCTATTTTCTTCCTCAATGAAAAGCTTATGGAAATACTGCTTCCACCTACTCTTTATATCTTTCTTAGTAACAAGCACGCAACATTCCTCATCCTTAATGCATCTCACTTGAGAAAGGTCTTTGGTCTTTCTTTCTCTTGCTTTGACTAACCTGAATATATCCTTCTGGACCACCTTAGAATCGAGATTTTTGTACAAAACATCATAAGCTTTTGACTTAGCTTCGCTTACAGCTTATTTGCTTCCATCTTCGTTATTTTGTAGTTTGTGATAGTTTCCTATGTTTTATCCTTAGATATAGCTTTAAAGCTCGCTCTTTTAATTTTGAGCTTCTCTTGCACCCATCCACTCCATCACCAAGCCTCCTTTTGGCATGGAGCTCCTCCCTTTGACCCGCTTATCATTTCTTTGGCCACTCTTCAGATATACGATGCCACCGCCTCATACATCTCGTTTGCACTTCTGTTACAATCATAATATAAGTTTTCTAAAATCTTCTTCCTGAAGTTTGATTGCTTCAATTGAAGATTCCATCATCTAATTCTAATGATCTTGGAAACCCTCCTTTTCTTTACCAATCCTTTTATTTGCACATCCATGACTAACAAGTGATGTTGGGTTGTCAAACTCCTGGGATTACTTTGCGGTCCTTGAAACACAACTAGTCTCTTCTCCTCAACGCAAAGTAATATATCTGTGTTCTAGTTAGGTCATGTTTATAAGTAATTAAATGCTCCTCCCTCTTTTTGAAAAGAGTGTTTGCTATGAAAAAATATAAAATATTACAAAATCCAAACTAACTTTTCCCTCTTCATTTTTACATGCACTTCAACATGGAAAAAAAACTATTCCCGCAATTTGCATGGGTACCAATACGATAGTCATGAATTTGACCTGTTCAGTTGGCGTGTGGCAAGGCACTGGCCTTCGGAGACAACTACATCATTTGATGGATGACTAATGACCTAATCCCAATTTTTGTGAAGGTAATTTAATTCATTCCAATGAAACACCAAGTACCACGTTGAAATTTTATGTCAATTAAAGATATTTAACAATCTTGTGAAATATGGGAAAACAGAATAAACACGATGTTATGGAAAATTGCTAACCTGAGAGCATGAAGTCCACGCCTTGAAAAGTTCTCCGGTTAGAATCATAGGCGGAATCAAGAACGGTAAACCAACCACTGTAGAGCAGAAGAGCATTTCTGTCTGAATTCAGGAAAGAAATACATCGATTTGATTTCAATTATAAGATAAGTTAACAAGAGAAGAACAGGACAAAGTTTACCTGGGTGGTCTCCGGGTTTATGGTGAAAATGGCCTCTTGCAGGTTACCCAGAAACGAATCCATCACTAAAGCCCCTGAAACCATCACCACTCCAATAACACTAAAATTAGGCGATGTATGGGCATCAGCCAAGGTGAACAGAATCAGGCCGACGACCAGAAGTACTGCTGAAACGTATTCATGAAGTGGATACTTCCGTCTCAGCCCTGGGATGAATGCTCCCATAATCATGACGGGCAGCACCTGGAGAAGACATGGAGGGTATGAGAAAAAAGAGATCTTTCAAAATACAAGATAACAACCTTGATACTTGAACCGGAGGAACATATTTAAGTACAAACCTTGAAATTATCCAATTAACATTTTGGCCTAAACAGTACCTGTAAATAGTGCTTTCTTGAAAGTTAACAAAAATATTTCAGATAGACTTCCAATTTCCAATCATTAACGTCGCATGTAGACATACTATTTAGACAGCTGCAGATTTAGAAGGCATATATATAAAACGAATTTTTTCATACTATAGAAATACCAGAATCAATACTACAAACAGAAGCCACCACCTCCGTTCTTAAAGGTTGGTAAGCTGAGAATTCGATTTTTACTAGGAATCGCAACTCTCCCCCACACAGCTGATATAATGGAATGATGGGATTCAACCCCAAGAATCAAGATCGGATAATTGATGGTTAACAAATCCAGCTTAATATTATTAATATATCGCGGTTAATTAATAATGCAAGTGTTTTCTTGACAGATTATCCATCTTTTTGTAAGCCCATGACCCCACACATCATGCTCCCCTACAAGCTTCAAGACGAATGATAGATGGCAAAGAAGAAACCGAATTCCTCTACCTTGGTGGACTTGAACATGAGTTGCGCCGGATAGTTAAGAAAAGCAAGGGATCCCTTTGTTAGACCGTGAGATCCCATCAACACCGCGGACAGCTTAATGTAAGTTTTCCAAGGATTCACCATCTGTTTTGTACTGAACCCTTGCAGATACAGGAGTGCAAGGTAGACGAAACCCTGCACGAAGGTGAAGTACCACCCATAGCTGGAACAGATCAACTTGCAACAATCAGAACAATGCATATTACATAATAGTAGAATATAAATAAAAAAACAGACAGACCAGAGAAGAAAAGAAATATACCTGAATTGCAGACGATTGTAAACATATTCCTGCAATTCAGAAGCAATTGTTATGGATTCTTGTGACTCTCCAAAATTAAAGCAAAAACCCTAGTTTGATCTAAGATCAAACACAAAGCAATCTTGTAACGAACGGAGGTCCGGGTAACGAATCTAATCATGCAAATGACCAAAGGGGATCGAAAAGGTTTCACCTTTGCGCAAAACAACGAATGCCCATCTCAGCAAACAAGCGAAAACGGATCAAGATCGATGGGATAGCATCAAAAGAGGCGATTTTGGCGCATACCCACAAACCCAAACTTCACCAAAGAGCCCTGAAGTCGACATGCAGTTCGAAAGGAGCACTCACCTCGCACACTCCATTGACGAGATATCCGAAGAAGAAGCCAGAAGAGCAAATCAAGAACTGCTGCCACTTGGGCCGGTCAGTGAGGGAGAGCCCGAAGAGAGACCTCGCCTGCTCCTCCCCCTTCTTCATCTCCAACAGACCTCAACGGAAGTCGAAGGACAGGGTAGGGGTTGCAAAAGATGGAAATCCGGAAGAAAGGGAAAAGGATTTGAAGAGAACAACAGGGGAGGACAGAGAGATGATTCCAGCTGCCAAATGGAAGGTACAGGAATTTCCAAATATATGTATAGTAGATTAAAAGGGTTGGGGGTGGAGGGAGGGTTGATAATCGTGATGCTGGAGAACTACTGAGGAGGACAAGTGAGAGGCGCGCGAGGAGAGGAGTGTATATTAAGACGACGGTGGACTTTGTTGGAAGTCGTGTGCGCGTATGTGTCCAGATGCCAACGTTTTCTGAACCAAATCAGAAAGTTTGGAAGATGGAATGGAATTCTCACCCACTTTTTAAATTGTGCTAAATCCATTTCTTCATCAAAACACATGGGCACTTTCTCTTGTATCCAACACATGTATAAACAAATGCATGGATATAAATATATGTGAAATAGACATATCCATATGCATTCTTAAGTATGCTTGCTAGCCATGCATCCATACCTTGTTGAGACATGGAGGGTAAATGTTGATGCATGGACAAAGATGGGCATTGATACTTTCTAATAGATCAAAAATGGGAAGTTGTTACCAATGTATTAGCACTTTCATATCAATCGAAAAATCTTGATAACATTTATCACGGATCATGTCCTGAGTGATACGACAAGAATGGCTTCTGATGACAAATGTGTCACCATTGATCAACAGAGGAGAGGGATTGCAATGAAAACTATACGTAAACGATATAAAGATGTTTTCGCTTGATTCCACTGTCAAGAATACGCAACACCTGAGATAGATGTTATGATATCCAAGTTCACGACTAGTGTAATATGCAACTAGTTTCCTCATAATCTTTTAGAAAGTTACAATAGTGGATTGGTCTTGCATTACAAAGGAGGCCTTCTCTTTTTATACATTTCTCTTCTAAAATTTTGATCAAGCTTGTAGTGGGGGTTGTTTTGTCGATGAAAATGATTGTTGACGTGACTAGTCAATCCTAAGTTAATTTTGATTATCTACGATAGAGATTTGTCATTTACTTAGACATGGCTAAGAAATCTTGGGTTTCATGTTGATCGTTGGTAGTGAAAATCATGGTCTATGCTGACATAGTCTAAGAAGTTCAGGTTTTGTTGCTTGTTGGCTTGTTCTCATTCTTCATTAACATTGTGATCTTCTGTATTAGTTTAATAGTATTGTGAATTCGACATGAGAACAATGGATTGAATTGTGCAATATATATATATATATATATATATATATCTTCAAATGACAAGTACAAATTGAAAATTGTGAGATAATGGAATAATATGCAAACCACAAGTAAGCACTGATTTTAATGTGGAAACCCTCCTTATTAAATCGGCAATCCATAACGTATTATTCTAGGCTTTTCTGATGCACTCACTCAAGTGAAGCGATCATCCATTGTGGTTACCTTAAATCAATAGCAGCACATCCTCGTGTACAAGTTACCCCCCTCGACAATTCCAAAGGAGGATTTTGTTTCTTACATAGAAAAAGGATCCCTCACATTTGGTAACTATGTATAACAAGTTAAAAAGAAAATATCTTGTAAGCATATTAACTCAAACACACAAGCTTAAAGATATTTGCAAAGCTATGAACTAGGCATGGAGCAACTTGAGAAATCAAGGGTGGTGACTCTAAGATCTCTTGATCACATTTGAGGTATTAAAAGCTTGAGAATAGAACTCCAATATAGAAAATTGGATTAGTCAACTCCACTTAGAATGAAAAGGGACTTTATTTGTGTGCTTGGTAAGGCTTAATAACTGAATAGAATGAGTAGATGAAGTAAAGTAGAAACTAAGCAATGGATAAAATGAAATATTCTAGATGAAGAGGACTTAATCAACTCAAAATAAGTTAGTAGATTAAAAGGAAACTAGTATATTGAAATATCTTTCCACTTATTTCAGCAATGCATTATTGATGAACATGTCTGATTTTTCATTCTAAAAAGATAGAACGACGTTGTTGTATTGACCAGGCGAGTCAGACAGAAAAATATTTGTGTACTTTATTTAGACTCCTAAAATTGTGTATATGGTGAAGTACGGGAGTGTCGAACTCAGGTAGGCAAACTGTAGAGATTAGGGTAAATGTAGTGAGAGTGATCTAAGGTATTAGGGTTTAGTGAATTTTTAGATATTTTTAATTGATTTTTTATCTTTTTAGTTTGTTTTAAGTGTTTTGAATTATTTTTAAGTTATTTTATATACCTATGTATAAAGAAGTATATGTATGATTTTATATTTGTATTTGATTTTATATTTTGATGTTTTTACGTTTATATTATTTTACGGTTTTTTAGAATTTTTAGAAGATTTTTAGATTATGGATTTCTAAACGGTTTTTAAAATGAACATAATGTCTTATATAAAACAAAAAATTATTTTGATTTTTAAAATACTAGATATTATGAAAAGTTTTGAACTTTATTTTTACTTTATAGAATAGGAAACTACCTTTAAAACAAGATATTGTACATATTTTGTGATTTTATATTAGTTAGTTATGATTTTATAAGTTTTGTATATTTTATACTTTTAAGGGTTTTACTATTTGGTTTTTTATTTTTTTATTTACTGATTAGAATACAATAAATATACTAAGTATAATTTTTGTGAACTTTTTAGGGATGTATATATTTTTATGTATTTTATAATTTTCAATTTATTTTTGTATTTTTTGAAATATTAAAAATAGAAAATATTTTTAAATTTTCAAAATACTCTTTGTACAATATAGAGTACAATATAAGGTATTAAGAGTATTTTTATTTGATTTTTTTATATTACATGTATTATTTAATATGGAATTTATAATCTTTATTTAATATACTATATACATGGACTAATATGTAATTAGATAGAAATTAAAAGCGTGCCTGCTAATAAGATACAATAGGGGTATGTATACGCAAAAATCCCATAGAAATCATGTAACATACATGTGAGTTTTCTGGTATCTGGACATGTTCATCAATCACATAAATTAAAGGATTCGGACGCAAATATCACACGAACATGTGTAATTCTTGTGTTCCCCGCGTCTAGAATACTTGTTAAGCATTTGTAGTAAACCGAGGGCAGGAGCACAAATGTCCCTACAATGCACATGGTGTTCCATGTGAATCGACCTATGAGGGATCGGTTCATAATTTGCAAAGAATTTGATGATTGTTATGTAGGTTTTACCCAAAAAATCTTGGACTCATGTGCTTCGCATGTGGTAGGCTAGAGCGGAGGGCGGCGATAAATATGGAGCGTTTGATCAAGTATGATCAGATGACAACTATACAGTCTGGAGAATTGTTCTTCCCCAATTTTGGTTACATGAAATGGTGAATCTATGGTCGGATCGATGGTTTGCGTTGTCTCTAGCGATGTTCTTCATGCGTAGTAAGATTCGATGACATCAAGACGTGGTAGTGTGGGTGAAGATGCAGAAGCTTGATGCCAGAAGCAATGTGTCTCGCTCCAGGTGGTGCTCGCACTCTCGGTCAAAGGCGATGATGATCAAATATGAAGCTCCAAGCAGATCGTGCACGTCTCCAAGTGTTGTGCTAGCTTCCCGTTAAATGCTTGCAAGTGATGTCAAAGATCGCTTCAATAGTATTCGGTTTGATGTAGACTTAATCGACTCTAACTCTCTGTGCTTTTGATTATCTTCTACGTCAACTTCTGAATGATCTTGATGTAACTTCCTGGAGGTGATGGAGGCTCCTCGATAGAGATAACTTCTTGGATCTAATGCATGGAAGTAGTTAATTTGAGCTTTATCAATCAAGTTGAATGGTATTAGTTGGCTGAATATAAAGATAATCAACTGCAGTATTTTTAATGATGATTTATGAGTTTAGGATTATAAACATAGACAAGTGAACATACACACAAACTCAAGGTAAGATTAATCAATTGAAAAAACATAAAGTAGTTGAAAAGTCGATTCTAACTTGAGTTTTTTTGTGCCTTAAGAAGTATACAGCTCAAGTAATTTCTTTGCAAAATAAAAATTAAGTAAAAGATAACTTATAAAACATTTTTTCTTCAGCTTTTGATCTTTCACTTGGGAATTCTCGTGAGTTCAGCTTTTCTCCTTCTCGAGGAAAGTTTTTTTCACGAATGCTCCTACTTTTATCTAGAAGCTCCAGACAAGTATTTCTCTCCCACCTTTGAGATTTCATGACTTTAGCATTTTTATCACATTAATTCGTCATATTTAAGTAGGCCTTCTTCTACATGATCATGCATTAACATGCTTTCTCCTTCTTCTTGAACTTGAGAAGTTAACATGAAAAATGAGTCTATGTAAAAATACAAGAGCGAAGGTAAACACTTTGTCATTATGAAACCCCATGTCAGTTGCCTAAATACAACTAGCTAAAAATTTTAAAAAAAACTTGTGTATATAAACTCAAATGCACAAGCTCGGAAAGCTTTGAAAATGTGTGAATAAAACATGGAGCAGCTCAAAAATGAAGGATGAGGACATGAGAACATTTGAGCATATTTCAGGACTTACGAGATTGAGAATAACAAAAGGAGATTGAGAATTAGAGCACTCAACTTTGCTTAGATGAATAAGAATATTTTGCATGCATGAATGCCTTGCCCAAGATCTCATTAACCCGATTGTGGGCTCGAGAAAACTTAGTAGTCGTTTAAAGTGAGTAAGTGAAGTAAGAAATAAACAACAACTATAACGAATTGCTTGTGATTTAGGTAAAATAAAGTAATGGACTATAAGGGAATGAGTGGACTAATCTATGCAGACTAAAATGACTTTCCAAAAACTCCATTAATGCACCAACTCGTTAATTAGATGACTATAATGTTTCCTTGAATGATTGGAATTTTAATTTTGTTTTCCCAATGTAGGTTTAGTATAATGAGATGTTAGTTTATTTAGGAATTTGTGAATAGAAATTAAGTATTTAAAGTAAGCGAATTTGAAAATAGAAATATAGTGGGTCCAGAGATTGGTTTTGTCAAATGATATTACATTAGTTGATAGGACCAAAATTTTATTTGAGTGAAAATATTCATAAAGTAAGGTTTAAGTTCAAAGCATGAAAATAGTCAACTTGAGTTTTTTATTAGTCAGCTTGAATGGTATTAATTGGCTGACTTGAAAGATAATCAACTGTGATTTTTTATGATGAGTTATGAGTTTAGGATTATAAAGATAAACAAGTCAGCGTAAATATTTAAATTTACTCAAGGTAAGATTAATCAATTGAAAAAAAACATAAAGTCTGAAAAATCATTTGTAAAATGAGTTCTTTGTGCCTTAAGGGGTATACAACTCAAGTAATTTCTTTGCAAAATAAAAACTAAGTAAAAGATAACCCATAAATCTTTTTTTCTTCAGCATTTGATCTTTCACTCGAGATTTTTCGTGAGTTCAACTTTGCTCCTTGAGTAAAGTTTTTTTTCAAGGATGCTCCTACTTTTGTTTAGAAGTTCCAGACAAGAATTTCTCTCTAGTATTTGAGCTTCCACGACTAAGTTTGTCTGTAAAAACTTGGCTCTTGGTAATTGCCTAGATCTTGATATTTTGTCCTTGTACTTTATTAATGATTGTCCTTCATATTTCAAAGTTTTTGTACGTCCAATCTAGATGCTCATCTCTTTGGATCCAAGTCTAGCCTTGTTTGTTTGGTATGGGACTTTAATATTTACCCCTCATTACTTGGTTCAATTATTGAAGCAAGTGCATGTCATTCAGATCCATTTTCCAAAAGAAATGTCAAATTTTTGTGGTCTCAATCAATGATTCTTTTTCATGATTTTGAGCTAATAAATATCTTCTATCACATGGACTGTACTGGAGGAATGGCATGGGGTTCATCATCACATTTGAACTGTAATTTTGCATCCAAGATATCTTTAAAGACTTTTCTCATCCTCCTACAGTAAGGTAAAAAGATCTAATAAAACCTTGGCTAGAAAGATGTTTAGAGCCCCTAATACACAAAGGATCACACAATGATGATCATGAGATCATTATCTAACCTTTAATAAATATACTCTGGGAAATATCCCGAGTCTTGGGATTTTACTGATCATGGCTGTGATAACTTCCTAATCACAGGAAAGAAAGGTAAGAACGCAGGGGAAGGGAAAGGAAATTGAGCACATTATTTTTAGAGCTGTTAAACTTAACATGATGATCAGGAGGTTCCAAAGTTTACTGGACATAATGAGATGTGTTTTAGGAGAAAGATTACAAACTTCTCCTTTTCTTTAGAATTAAATTTGACTACAAGTAGTGAAACATAGAGAATGAAATTTAAAAGGAAACTGGTTACTACAGTGGGAAAACAAAAGAGGCAAAACAAAGACAACGCTCCAATATAAACATAGTGATTTCTATTCCTTCTCCTCGATCAGAGCCCTGAAAAGGGCCTCACAGCAGGAAATCTCAAGAACAAACCCCCGAATCCTTGCCTAATCGTAGAAAGCTGCAGCCTTTACACATTGCAGATTCCATGATACTGCAAAACGTAAAACCCATTAAATCTTTTCGACGATTCCGTCGAGAACATCTCTGGATTCTATCTTATCGAGCATGAAAGCTGCTTCTTGGAGCATAGCAGCAAGATCATGGCTTTGTAGCAGGAGGGGAGGCGCTGGAAGTGGCCCACCGAATTTCCTACGCTCAATATTTGCTACTTTGTCCTGAAGCAAAACCGTCTCTGCTATGGTGCTTGACAAATTAAAATATTTACAACAAGATATTCTATTAACAACAAACTGCAGCATCGGGAAATTTTAGTAGTGGGATAAATTATTTTTTTTTGCAATGAGCTTGTAGTTGTCATAGAGTAATAGGGTACTACATGCATTATAATAGCTTTTCCGTCACTACAGCAGTGGTCACATGCCAAAGTTTTTATTGCTATAATAGCGAAATCCAATGTTGCATATCGTTGCTGCAACTTTTTTTCTGAAGATATTTATATAAAGGATTTTTATCTCATGAGCCATATAAATTTTGCAAATTACCATCTTTGAAATAACGTAATTCCTCCTTCGATCTCATAAACTTACTACCCCTTACCTTATAAACCTTGTAGTTAACCTCTATCCATTTATCCATTAAAACTAACCGAATTCGTCTATATTCTTTTATATTATATCCATTTGTTTATCAACTTTACATTAATTTCACCTCCACATCCTCCTTTTCATCTCCCTTTCCCCACCCAGCATCCACCACCTCCTCGACCTCTGCCTCCCTCGCCCTCTTCCTCCCTGACCTTCGTCCACGCCCTCCTCCTCCCCGACTTCTGCCCTCACCTTCCTCCTCCCGGTCCAGGTCCTCTCGCGCGCTTCCCTCCTCCTCCCCGACCTTCGCCCTCACCCTCTCGCCCTCGCCCTCCTCCTCCCACACCCTCACCCTCCTCCTCCCCTACCACCCCCTCACCATCCTCCTCCCCGACCTATAGGGAGCCTCTTGAAGCGGAGATTGGGTAACTCGATAGTTGCATTTCGTCACAATGTTATACAACATAAATCCTTCAACACATTAAGGAGCAAAGAGGACTTGGAATCATGACTACGCAAAGGCATGGACCTCTATTATGGATCGATGATCGTATATCGATGTCAGGATAACGGCATTGGTGATAGCGAATTTAATAGACAAAAGCTCCATATTCCTATCGAGTTCGATGAGAAATGGATTTCGAGGGGGGGGGGTAAAGAGGACTTGGATTTAGGGCTTGTTAGGATGGATTTTGGGCGGATTTGCTTCAGAGATAGGAAGAGAGAGGAGCATGTAGGAAAATATGAAACCAAAGATGTCCTTCGAGAGTGGAAATGAGGAGTTTGGTTAGGGGATGAGAAAGGGAAATAATGAGTTCATTGAAGAGCAGAAGATACAGAGCTCTTCTCGATGGGAGGAGAGAGAGAGACCTCTGCCCTCGCCCTCCAGTTTCGCTCATGGCCATCCAGACCTCTTCCCTTTCCCTCCTCCTCTCGCACCATTGCCCTCCTCCTCCCCGACCTCCACCTCACCCTCCTTCTCTAGGTCCTGGTCTAGGTCCTCCAGCGCCCTCGTCCTCCAATTCCACCTATGACCCTCCAGTCCTCCCACGTCCTTGTCCTCCTCCTCCCTGCCTATCGTTGTCACCAAAATCGGGATCCATGAGCAGGAGTGGAATCATGAATTTCATCAAGGAGGGATCTAGTGTACAACTATTATGTATGATCAACAATAAAAAAATCTACGTATTTTCGAATGATATTTTTAAATAGAATTAACATTTTTAAAATAAACCTCTTTCAATCTTGATAAGTATAGAATTTAAATCTATTATTAATGTTAAAATTTCAAATAGATTTGTATTTTCAGTGATTGTATTTAAAAGTGAATAAATATAATAATTTAAGCCTCTCTAAATCTATTCTAAAAAGGCTAAATTATCAAGTGAAAATTTGAAACAAAAAAATTCATGGTTAAAAGGAAAAAAAGAAAATTTATTTTATTTATAAGAAGTACTAAAAATAATAGGAGAGATAAATAAACTTGAATACACTTTTATATCAAATTATTTTGATACTTTGGAAGTGATTGGATAAACTATATAGAAGAAAGTAAAATTGATGGAGATAATATTCAAACCTTTGTCTTCAAAATAATAACCATGTCACTCTACCACTTGGCCATTTAATGATTCTACAATATTTCTCTAACAATATTAATGATAATACAAATGAAGAGGGGTTGTATTAAAAACTTGATACATTGTGCAAGTGACGTATAATAATCATGGGGGGGGCATGACCCTCCCATAATATATACTAGTTCCGTCCCTGTCTATGAGGAGGCTTCGTCTTGCGAGAGTGAAGAAGGAGAGAGAGAGAGAGAGAGAGAGAGAGAGAGAGAGAGGGGGGGGGAGTGGAAGAGGAAGGAGGGGGAGAGAAGGAGGAGGCATACCATTGGATTTGCTAGGGTTTGATTAATTCAACTTAAACTCAAGCAGTCTCAAATCAACAAGATCTATGGGGTAAAAGGGAGTAAGTTTATGGTGTCGAGGGGAGAAATATGTTATTTCGAATATTAGGAAAATAATTTATAAGGTTTCTCAAGTAAAAAATCCTTATATAATTACTTGTTTGATTTTACCATTTGACTTCATTTCTCGATTGACAAAATTGTTTCGGATTAGTGTACCTATACCCTGTTCAACTTACTATAAAAAGAAAAGCTTTCCTTCATACAAGGTTTATCCAGCCTGTCGCGTTGGAAATCTCGTTACCATATATGAGATATTATGTCGTAACAAGTTTGTTTTTTTCTATTAAAACCTCACGAAATATTACATCATCCGCAATCCATATTATTAAAATTTGATTCTGTTCGGCATTCCTTTCATCAGAACTCGTTGACCTCGCGTGTACGTGTTCCCATGCCTACATCTACATGCACACAGATACAAATCACAATCATAGCACATTGGAAATCAATTGGGTCAAAATCAGCATTCTATGCGTTGCGATATACTTTGACCGACATTAATTCTTTAAACCGATGGGTACGTTAAAATTTTAAATTCCAGTCAGAGATCCAAAATTGACTATGTGATTCTGAGTTGACAATTTTGGATGGATCCACGTTTTTCCTTCAGTTCACGGCCACTGCAACCGTTTAATATGAAAACTATATATGTATGCCAACTTAATTTCAGACTCCTTACTGGACTATTCCCACACACGCGTTGACATTTTGGATGTGTAGATAGTCGAGAATATTTAAAAACCTCGTTCAATAATTGATAAAGGGGTGGGGATGATTGAAAAAAAAAAGTAGGGTCTTTACTTCCGTCCGAGTCCCCATTTTTTAGACCCCGTTGCTACTTTTATTTTTAAAAGAAAAATCTGTACATATCATATTAAGACATATATATGCCTAATACAAAGTCGAACTCGGCAATACAAGTACGTATCATCACGCATGGAGTTGCACAACATGCAACTATCTTTAGAGGAGATGATCCTCTGATGCAGCAAGGGATGTCGAGTCTGTTGTAGTCCTTGGAGTCGCTGGATCACGATCGAGCAGTTCTCACAAATTTCCTTGATCCGGGCCCACAAAAAAATAAGAATTCGTGGGAACCGCTCGATCGTGATCGAGCCTCTTCAAATGCTACAACAGACTATGCTGCCATCCTTGAGTAACTTGACCTTACACACATTCAAAACTTGATCCAATAGTTTCTCTCCCTCCCTCATGGATTCCACTGTACAATGCAAGCTCGCCAA
Source organism: Ottelia alismoides (assembly GCA_037367405.1). Lineage (NCBI taxonomy): Eukaryota > Viridiplantae > Streptophyta > Magnoliopsida > Alismatales > Hydrocharitaceae > Ottelia > Ottelia alismoides. The sequence continues at coordinate 480,401 of JAZKJV010001114.1, forward strand.
AAGATAGTAGGAATTACCATGTAATTGACAAAGTTCTCATGATTCCTCGTACAAAAATACGTATGTACATACATACATACACATGCATACATCAGATGCAACAAGGATCTAGTTGACTGTAACTCTCTCTCACACACACATGCATATATATATATATATGTGTGTGTGTGTGTGTGTGTATGTATGTATGTATGTATGTAGGTGTGTATGTGTGTGTATTTGCGTGTGTGTGCGCGCGAGTGCGTGTACACATACACACATGTATGTTAGAATTTGAGCTGTGACCTTTTTAATTTATAATGTGGCTCGTTCGGTAGGAGAATAAGCAGGAATAAGGATGGAGAAAAGGGTCTATTCTCCGTTCGGCTGGAGGATAGGAATAAGGAGAATAAGGTGAAATAAAAATAGATAAGATGGGATAAAGATAGGAATAAGAGTGAAATAAGATGAAATAATGGGGAATAGTCGTACCACTAGGAATCGTGTCAGGAGGAGAATTGGCCCCTTATTCAAGGCCTATTCTCCTACCAAACAGACCCTTAGGGAGTGTTCGGTTCGAGAATATGCTGAGATGTAGGAATGTTGTGCAATTCGTTTAACAACTACATCGGGTAAATACTTTAAAAAATCTTACTAATTATTATAATAAGATCATCTAGAATTATAATATAAGTCATATTGTATGCTCTTTATTTAGGAAAAACGAAATAAACTCCCTCCGCTGTCCTCGATCTATTCCTGAAGATACATTCTAATGAAATTGTTTAAGGGGAATCCATGAATTGCTATACTAAAATTCAAAGATTAACACAAGCTTAATTAATAATTAAAAGTGCACATGAGGTTTGAGTTTCCCATCACATTCCAAGATACAAATACTTGATAATAAAAAGTTTTAGTGTTGACTTTAAAATAATGCAAGTTCTCATCACATTCCAAAAAGTCATGTAGTAATGTGATGGTTCCTAAATTTATGGATGTAGTGTTAGAAAGTTTTGTTTTGCAATTCAAAAAGGACTAGCGGCGCATCTTGTTACCCACCTGTCTCCTATTTCGATTTCGATGTAATCCCTCTATTTATATTTAATATACAAATTACACTTCATCTGAAAAAAAAGTTATTTGGCGGTATTTCCCATAATATACGATTTTTACCATGTCGTTTATTACTCGGTAGAAATAAACCAACTTCTCTATAGTAAATTTCATCATGTATACTTCTTTTCGCGACTTCAGATAATAATAAGTAATCTTAAGTTAAGTACCTTCTTCTTTACATTTTTCCTAATGATAGGTCAGATTCATGATCACATACACGATCTATAAAAGAGAAAAATGTGTAGTATGTCTAATTCATATCAAATAAATTAAGGAAAAAAGCATGTTTATATTTATTAAATGTCTCCAAGTCAAGTAAAATGACATCATTGGCTAACTACGGCACGTTCCGAAAATTATGAATGGTGACTGAGATGCACGAACAAACAACTTGGCTCAGTAAGCTTAGGGGCTGTTCGGTAGGGGAACAGAGGCTCGGGAATAAGGGGGAATAAGGGAAAATGGGGTTCCCGATGTGTACGGCAATTCCCCCAATTTTGGCTTTCGATCGCGCTTCGCCCCCGACCTTATTCCCCTTCCCTCCCGCGCCCCTCCGTTCGCCGCACATCCCCTGCCCCTCCCCCGCCCGACCATCCCGCGAGCCTCCGGTGTGCGACGTCGCTTGTTGCCTCGGGTCCTATGGGACCCGCGCTCCTCTGAGCTGCCGATGGTAGGGCTGCTTTTGGTCGGCCCCTGTGGGAACCTCCTCCGTGATTTTCGATCGAGGTATGCCTTTCACTGTGCTTGCGGTGTGATGGGTCATGGCGGTGGTTGTATTGGCCATTATATCGGCCATTGTTGCCTCGAGCCCTCTGTGGTTGCAATGGAGTCGATGGAGTCTAGGGTTTCCCATGGCTATAAATTGGGGCGGAGGAGGAATTCCAGTGGGTTGTCTGCCGCCGCTGGGGTTCATTTTGCTCTGGGATTGTGTTTTCACATATCATCTAGCTTGTGGTGGATCGCCAGGTATATTCGAAAGCAATCCCTCGATGTTTTTGTGCTATGATAATCATTACCTGTTACATATCCCGTTGCTTTGCTGGTCGATGCTTCATTTGGGTCTGGGCTTCATGATTTGTCGTTGCTTTATGACCTTATATGCTTCTTGCTTGTGAGTATAGACTGTCGTTCCAAATGGGTTGCTATGTTTTATGATGATTTGGGTTCAAGAGCTACCTATGAGTGCTCTTGGATCTGTAGTAGTTGGCATGACAACCATTTTCTCGGCCGTGAGGGGTTGGTCGCCTCACTGAGCTTATAGATGGTATGTTATGCTTGGCTGCTGACAGGAGGGGGCCGTAGGTTGCTTATTGATGGGGAGCTGATTTTTTTTCAATAATCTGATGGTTCCTCTTGAATGTCCACTCGTTTGATTATGCTATTCTTATTAGCCAATTGGGTGTGGGTTGAGGACCTACTTTTTGAGAGGACCTAAACTGTGATCTAATGACCTGTGTGGTCATAATCGTGGCTGAGAGCATCCCATCTGCAGCTCCATGATGTCCATCATTTTTTTGTGTGAACTGCACACTGATATTGATTAATGTTTTTTAGCTTGCCTCTTCAGCCCACGGTTGTTGCTTGATGCGGTTTGAGGCTTGGCTGGAAGTGGGTGCATAACTTTGGATAATTTCGTTGATGTTTAATATTGATTTTTGATTCCAAAACTTGATCAACAACTGCAATTTTTTGGGGGTAACAACAACATATATTGTACTTTGTTTACATGGATTCTTGGATGATGTTTGTTGCTGACTCTTGATACCATTGCGTGACTGAGAGCTATACCTCACTAATGCTCGATGAAGTTAATTTAACTTTTTGAACTCCTTCATGGTGTTCTCCAATGTCATTACTTTTGTGCTTAATGTAATGTGTGATTTTGATCGACTTTGAGGACGGGCTGCTATTGGATGCATTGCTCTGGATAGTTTCGTGATGGTTTCTACTGATCATCGATTGTAGCAGTTCAATGGGGCCAATTTTTTTGGGTGGGCTGAGAGCAATGTACCCCATGCTCGATGATGTTCAAAATTTCCTTGCGAAAAGAACAAAGATGATATTGTGTGGGATAAGTTGTGTGGGATAAGTTGCTGCAATGCCATGTAATCGTTGGTGATGATTAATCTTGATCGTAGGTTGCAATACTTTAGCACACAAATGGTGATTGTTGGGCTACCATAAATACATGTTTGTCCATTCCGGGAATGGCCTGAGAGCTACATTCTTTGCAGCTCAATGATGAAACCCGTTTGTTAACACCTAAACGGTGATTACGCTATCATAACCCTTGACTGAGAGCTACAGCTCAAGAGCGATTCCAGTTTATAAATGAGGCCATTTTTTTTAATTAGGCTGAGAGCAAGCTATTTCTTGCTCGATGATGTATATTTCTGTTGAGAAAAACTCAAGGATGCTAGGTAATGATCGCAGCTCTATGATGAATAATTCTTGACTGAGAGCTAAGTACTTGCAGCTCGATGATGTATACTTGTTGACTGAGAGCTAAGTACTTGCAGCTCGATGATGTATAATTGATGACTGAGAGCTAAGTACTTGCAGCTCGATGATGTCTAACTGTGATGGTTACTACTGAATGTCCAATCAAAATCTTCTCTGAGAGCTATATAGTAGGTGCTCGATGATGTAAATATAAATCTGTAGCACCTACATGGTGCTCTACGGTGTAAGTACTTGTGGGTTTAATCGCGTGGATGATGCCCGATGCGCTGTGATTGGCCTGAGAGCATCCCATTAGGTGCTCGATGATGCAATGTCTTAAGAAGGCAACACCCTACTTTGTGCTTTGTGTCCGTGATGTTCTGTGCTGCTGTGATCTTTACCTGCTGCTGTTTGCTACCTGAACTGCTGTTTGCTCTGGTTATTTCCCCCACTGCTGCTGTGCGATGCGTTGTGCTTCGTCTTAAATTTACTGTGGTGGTCGATGCCTGATTGTTACTATTGGTTGCTGACGTTATTTAATTCAATGTTGCTGAGAGCTACCTATTGGGTGGTCGAGGATGTTCATATGGTGTTGGGGGTGGACCTTCGTTGGTGCTCCACAAACCTTGTTCGCTTGGCCGCATGGTAGGTCCTCATTGCAGTTGACTTATACTACAGGATGTTCACGGCTGGTGCGGGCTCGTTTGGGGTACACCTTAGGGACGACGAATCGTCAGTCCATAGGGTGAAGTGGACACCCGCGATGGATGAATGTCTTCTCCAGCTGTTCAAACATCACTTTGATGTTGGCGACTGGGTTGGAGGCTCGTTTACATCACCGGCATGGCACAGTATAGTGGACAAGTTTAACATGCACACTGGGAATAACTGGGACAAGGCAAAGCTCAACAATCGGTGGAAAACCATAAAGAAGGACTACACAGCTTTCGTTTACCTCATGTCCAAGAGCGGTTGGGGGTGGGATCCATTGACTTGCACCGTGGTCGCACCTGACAAGGAGGCCTGGCTCACGGTGAGTAACTGCATGTGCACCCACTTTAACGTTCCATAGATTATAATATACTATGCTCACTTTTTAATGCACTCAGATTGACAAGGCGTACAAGCCATATCGGAGGAAGTCTTTCCCCCACTTCGGTATGGTTGAAGCCATCATCGGAGACTACACCGCGAAGGGAACGTTTGCCTTCTCCTCGCAGACAGCAACCCCTGGTTCATTTGCTGCCTTCTTTGAGGGCGATGCTGGTACACAACAAGCATTCGAGGATGATCTCGAAGGGGACAACGAAGCCGCTGAGGTCCCCGAACAAGGGGAAGCTGCTGCCCCAAGTATGCAACATAGCCGGAGGAGAAGACGCCGAGATTCAGGCGCGCAGGCAACAAGCACGAAGCGTTTGCGCAGTGACGGTACCCCCTTACCGTCACAAATGTTGGGGGAAGACGTCGTCCGTTTGACGATGCAAATGTTGGAGCTGCAGCGGGAGCAGATCCAAGCGTGGACTCCGAAAGATCCGCACCAGGGGGTGGAGGAGCTTCTGGATGAGCTCGAGGCACTCGTTCCGGGCTTACCTGCGGAGGCCCAAATTCGCCTTGCCCACAGCCTTCGTGACCCATACGAACGAATTATATTCAACCGGGCCAAGTCTGTCCCTGCGAAGTTGGCTGCGTGGGTGAGCATCCAGTTGGGCAAGGATTAAATGCCCAATACGTCATCTATGTGACTGTCTTGTGATGCATTTCTTTTGTTTTGTTATCGCATTTTCTTTTCGTAAGTTGTGTGCCTGGCATGTAATAATATTTTCATGTGGAACAATTTTTTATGATTTAACTTTCGATGGCATGTAATAATTAACTTCCTTGTCGCGCTTAACTTGCCTCGAAAATGGTAGGTTCCTAGCCTCCATACATGTCTTCTACATCAATAGGGTATCGTGATTGTTGGTGGTGATCATTGAATGACAACCCATACGGAAATGTTTGTTTTGTACAGGTCACATGGAGGGAATGGGGGCAATCACCGCAATGAGGTATAATTTGGTCATGTTGAACATGACATACCTGCGTGCAGTGATAGAGGATGATGAGGACAACCTGATCGATGGAGCAGGTTACATCCCGAGACAGCCACAGCATACGTCGATGCGTACAGGACATGTATGGATTCGAGAGATGCTGAATGGACACGTTGCCCGATCATACTCTATTTTCCGGATGTACCCCGATACGATTCTACGTTTATGCACTCTGCTAAAGGATCGAGCTGGCCTGAAGGATTCCAGGCACCTCAAGGCAGAGGAATCCCTCTGCATATTCTTGTATTATCTCGGCCACAACGCAAAGAACCGTGTGCTTTCTGAACATTTTCAACACTCTGGTGATACAATTTCGAACCACCTCAACGACATTCTCATTCGCATCGTCTCCCTCAGAGATCAGTTCATTAGACTCCCAGCTGCTGACTGTCCGGTACCAGATGTTATTCTAAACAACAGGAACTTCTATCCTTATTTCAAGGTACTCCTGCACCTTGGATTTAGAATGCAACTTATTTACATAAGAATGTGGAGTTAATTCAACATTTTTGCAGGATGTCATCGGCGCCATCGATGGCACGCTTATCCCCGCAAATGTCGCCGCGAATGTCGCTCCAAAGTTTCGGAGCAGGCACCAAACAATAGCACAGAATGTCATGGCGTGTGTCGACTTCAGTTATAAATTTACATATGTCGCCGCCGGATGGGAGGGTTTAGCCGCAGATATGAAGGTGCTAAGATGGGCTTTAGACGAGGGAGGCTTTCATGTACCTCCGGGAAGGAAGTTCCTGCTCGACTGTGGATATGCAAACACAGAGAGCTTCCTCACCCCATATCGTGGCGTTATTGCACACCTACCCCAGTTCAGGGCTCGAAGGGGACACGGATATCGACGGCCGGAGGAGTTGTATAATCACAGGCATTCCCAGCTCCGTTCATACGTCGAACGTACTTTTTGCATCATGAAGGCCCGCTTCAAGGCCATAACTGAGCGGCCGTTTTACAGTTTCGAAAAGCAAGTTTTGGTTGTCATGGCTTGCTGCATCATCAACAACTTCATCTGTGAAGTCCAGGGCGAGGATCAGATATCAAGTGCATTCACTCTTGAATCGGCGCAAACTGGGACGTCTGCAGACCTCGATACCAATGACGAAGAGTTCGACAACACCGCTGCAGGTAGCGACGTCAGGGTCTCCGAACAGGAGATCCGAGCTGGCGAATTGTTACGTGATGCTTTGGCAACGACCATGTGGGAGAATGCGCAGCGTTGATTTTATGTTAATTATGTGTACCTTATGTTTAAATTGTCCCGCCTGCACCTACTACTTCGTACAACGTTATTGGCTTTTCTACGAGGCATCGCGCATTGCTGTACATTAAACCCCTTCCATGGATTGTTATCGTGATTTCTTAATAAGGTAAATCCTAAAATTCCTGCAACGTCCCTATGATGATTCCACCGTCATAACTTATGGTTTAATGATGCGGTGTCGATCTTGGCTGAGCAGCCACAGTAGTGGCGTGGCTTAACCGACGTCACTGTCGTCATTATTTTCCATGTGGAAATTAAAATCTGAGGGAAATCTATAAAACGTCTTTAATTTTTTTCTGTATTCGTAGTTTTCATTATTTACTATTGGTAATTTGTTCAATATTGGTAATTTTTCCTATATAACGTCACTATCGTCGTTTTTTCTGTATTGGTTATCGAAAATTATATGCCAACTATAATTAGATATTATAACCCATCACTCCTAATAACAACCAACAACTTTAACTAACTTTCAAACCTTATTCCTTATCCCACAAAACCCATCCGAACAGAGAATAAGCCTTATTCCACCTTATTCTCCTTATTCTTATTCTCCTACCGAACGGAGAATAGACCATTATTCCCTTTATTCCTCATCCTTATTCCTGCTTATTCTCCTACCGAACGGGCCCTTAGTGTCAAGTGCTCTCTTACCGTGTGCGTCGCCTCATAGTATCTTATTTAATCTCCTCCATTGTGACGGAAGAACTTAAAGAGTTAGATGTATGTAGTATATGTTCCGAATTACGAAAAAAATAAGTAATTAGTTGGCATTTTATTACATGAATGAATTTAACGTTGGGATTTTTACACCTATAATCTTGAGTAATTTCACAATTACAATCATAGTCCTATATAATCGTGAATTACACCTAAGAGTATGAATAAATTCTCCGTTTTACGTCCATAACCTTCCGTTAATTGAGCTCATTAACTCAACCATATGATTGAGTTAATCTAACTTTTCCATGATCTAATGGTTGGGATTAATAAAGGAGGGAAAAAATATTTTTCCAATGGATTTAAGGACTTCAGGTGTGGGGAAAGCAACAGAGGAGCATCTGACGGACAGGAGGAGGGACTTTTGTCGGCGAGCTATAGGACGTCGGAGGGGCTTCGATATGGATTGGGGTACGAGAGCGACGACCAGAGGCCTGCAGGGGGTTGTGCGGGGGTGGGGGTTGGAGTCGGGTGTGCGGGGTGGGTGGGGGGGAGGTGGCGGTGGGCAGCGAGGCAGAGGCATGTAGGGCGGGGGGGGGGGGGGGGGGGGGGGCAGCGGGGCAGCGGGGCAGAGGCCTGTAGGTCGGGGGTGGCGGTGGGCAACGGGGCGGAGGCCTGCAGGCCGGGGGGTGGCGGGGTCTTCAAAGTAGGGGAGGAGGAGGGTTGCATACGATGGAGATAAGGATGCCAGTTTTTGAAAATGAGAATGAACTTCAGGAGTTGTTTAGTCTTTTTCAACGGAAATCGTCAAATATAACATCAATTCCAAATGGAATATAACACGGAGTTATGTCATGTAAGAGTTAAGTATTATTCGGGATTTCTCATGATGATTATATAAGGTTATGATTGTAATTGCGAAATTACTCAAGGTTATGAATGTAAAAATCCTATTTAAGTTCATGTTATGCAAGCTGCTCATAGTCGACATTGCCGTAAAATCTTTGCACATTAGAGTTGACAACAATATCTGTTGCACATGATGGATCTTCACATATTTCATTATGATATGCATCATTGGTACCAATCGATCATGTCTTTCATTTACATTGAAACAATTGATGGGAATTATCTGTACAAGGATGATATACCTAACATTTGCTTTGGCTAGCAAGTGTAAAATATTCAATCATTTGTGAGTTATCGCCCCTTTTAATTCCATAAAACTATTATTGTTTCTTATAAGTCTAATACATCATCGTCGTATACGTCCATTTAATTGGACTGTGAGAATACACAACACAGGTCACGTGCGAAAATTTTCTTATGTATCAAATTTTCACCGTAATAACATCTAAAACTAATCTTAGTTGAGAGGATGTGAATATATTCGTATCCGATCCACTATTATATATTTTGACATTTGTATTCGTATTCGTTTTAAAATATATGTGGATATGGATATCACTTTGTCTTTCGTTAATATTCACATTCATATATTCATTTTCGTACATAAGTATAATAATAGATTTATTTATAACTTTGCATAACAATATTTTATGATTGCAATCACCGTTGCATAACAATAAAAGATCAGCTGATGCACCAGTTAGGAGATGCGAGTGTTGGGATGTTGAGCCGGCTAAGAGAGGGCGAGGACGACCCAAGAAGTGTTGGAAAGAGACCATACGAAGGATCTTAGTTTTGTGGATATAAACCCGGGATTGGCCCAAGATAGATCTGAATAGAGGCGAAGAATCCATGTAGCCGACCCTACTTAATTGTGGGAAAAGACTTTGTTGTTGTTGTTGTTGTTGTAATCACCGTTGTTGATATAATTGTTATGAAATCACTATATCCAGTATAACTACTTTATGCGTAAACCATTCTAAACATGTATATTTTAGTTAGTCTACTAAATACTTGTGTTATTATTCGTATCCAATTCGTATTCGTATTATATTCATATTGTTTTTAAGGATATGGTAACACTTTTTCCACATCCGTCAATATTCGTATCCGCATTCATATTCGTATTTTAAAATGGATAAGAATGTGATTATACCTATATTTGTATCCATATCCAATTGTTTTCATCGTCAGAGTTTAAAAAAATTGGACCGGACCGGCTTGTCGGACCGGGAATTGACACCGATCCGATCGGTTTGGCTGATTTTATGTAATTATTTTTTTAAAACAATAAAATAGAAAATCAGGTCCGACCGGTGGTCGGACCAGGTTGAATCGGTTGGTTGGACCGGGTTGATTCAGATTGACCCAATTTCGATGGTTTAGCATATTTTCAAAAAAATAAAAGTTTAAATAATGAAATAATATAGTTTTTATCACTTGTGCCCTTCTTAACTTTTGCAATTTCAGCTGTCTCTCTCTTTTTTGGAAATATAACTTTTGTGCTACTGTTTTTTTAGAGTAATTTTCTAAAAACAACTATAAATAAAATATTATAATATTATATTCATATATAATGCTAGAAAATGTGACGACCTTTTGTAGAGTTTTACTCGAAATAGACAATCATGTTATATTATTCAAAGATTTGATATTTTAAACGATAATTTCATTGACATGTAAATACATATTTACATATATGTGTCAGATTTTATCTGTTCAAAAAATCGGTTCGACCTAATTTTTCTGAGTTGATTGAAATGATGACGTCATACTGACATTATCATTAGTCCGACCCAGTAAACCAAATCGAAGACTGACCGATTCAATGTCAGTTCCGATTTTTAAAACCTTGTTCATCTCAATTGAGACTCTCTAATTACATTCGACACTTAGCCTTCATCTTATGAAGGGATTCATTTGCGGACTTAATTCCATTCTTTAATCCCATTCACAATATACCCGAAATCAATGGATCGTGAGCCAGCGGCCTTCCTGTAGAAGATCCTCTCTAGGGTTTCAAGCTCTCGTCCGCCGGCGGCAAAGCAGTGATGAAGAAGGTCTCCTTCCCCCTCCCCTCCAAAACTCCTCCCGTCTTCCCTGAGCACCGCCCGGACGATGCCGAAGGCGGAGCCACGTCACAGCCCATCACCGTCTTCGACCCTTCCGAAACCCTGACCCCGACCCCCACGTCCATCCCCCCTCTCCCCAACACCTACCACTCCAGGCTCTCCCTCCCTCCCCCGCCGGACTCCACCTCCGTGGAGGCTCACAGATTCAAGCTCGATATAGCCAACTGCCCTGACGACCGCGGCTCCGACGAGTTCCGCTACGTCTCCACCGCCGATTTCGGAAAGGCCGTGTTGCGCGGATACGGCTGGGAGGAGGGGCGCGGCATCGGCCGGAATAGCACGCGGGTTGTACCTGTGGTGGAGCAGAAGAGGTGGTTCGGGACTGCGGGGCTGGGATTCGATCCCACCACTGCGAAAAAGTGCTCCTGTAAGTTGGGGTAGTTGGATATTGATCATAGAGGATGCAATGGGAGGGGAGGCTTGAGATGCCAATTGCAATGCTTTCTGGTGAGGTTTAGCTCAAATCTCCTTCTATTTGTACATTTTGCTGCGTTTTTGTTCCATATTTGCTCTTTGCTTTGGTCGTCTCAACGGAAGTTATATATGTTGTTGCCGAATGCACCGTTTACTTCTGGATTTGACATTGTCGGGAAGATGAGAATCTATTGAGCTCTTAATCCATTCAATGAAGAGAACTGATTAACAATATCATGCTAAGTTCTACTGATCTCGTTCGTGGAGGTACGTGACAAGAAGATTGATATATGTCCATACGATGGGGGCGGGAAAGATGATGACCTATTAGAATTAGTTATTATTCATTTCCCTTGGTTAGTTCAGAAGTTGATGAAGAGTGTTTCTGGATTTGTATCTGGTATCAAAATATCGGAAAGTTATCATTTTGGAATTTGAGATATGGCTTAAAAAATATTTTCTTTTTCTTGGGTTGGTATTATTTATGGGCAAAGGAATTATTATTAGAGGTTAGTGGTCATCAATAAGAATTTCATTCTTGAGAAAAAGGTACAATGAGTTGCATTCCCCCTTCTCAAAATTTGCAATAGGGACTTTTCAAATGTTCTCCACATACTGTTGAAGGCCTAAGCATCACCATGGAAGGCCGTATCGATATCGATATCGTTTCGATATCGTATCGATACGATATTTCGTTGATATATTGACGATATATCGCTGAAATATCGCCCATATCGATGAGCCTTTGTGAAGAAAATGCCTGGAAATCAGGATATATCGCCATATCGGTACTTATATCGGTCCCATATCGATATGGATATATCGGCGATATATCGCCGATATTTCCTTCCATGAGCATCACCTTGTTTCTTTGCCATATTCCCACAAAACAACCAATGATCGAGAACATATCACAATCTTCCAATTTCAGTCCAATTGCCAGTTAGCTAATAAAGATATTGAAGTTCCAGAAGTTGTACTTCCTAATACTATTAGAAGCTGTTATTATAATCCTTTATGATGTGCAACTGAAACAAGTTCTTGCTAATGGTAAAAAAGGGAGTTTGAATGTGGTGGTTATTCTTATTTTACCTGAAGGATGCGGATTAGCTCTTCTTGATCGTATTTCTCCTTAGATGAAATAAAAGATAGACAATTTTCTAATTTTTAATTTAAAAATAAATAAATATCAATGAATAACATTACCACTGAATTTATGTATCTAAGTGGAGTTAAAGAAGATCTAAGAAAACGATTCATGTTAGATGGGTGTTTATATGCTTTTAATTGCCTCATATTTAATCACAAAAAAATATTTACCATAAAAACATCACATATTAGATGATTCATGATAACAAAACTTCAATACACGCACATGCAGTACATGAGCAAAACCTCAATCGGCATATATAAAAATATTCGACGATATATTGCATATACTCATGGAAATAATAAACGAGGAAAACATAAAACATTGCATTCACATAATCAAGGTTGAAAAGTTGGTAGTCGGTACTCGGTCGACTGGGTCACTGACTAAAGATTAATCGGCAGTCGGGCGACTAATCAGATTTAATCGGACTTTAATCAGCTTTGAATTTTATGATTATTTAAATATATAACTCATTTTTATACATATATTTACATAGATTTGTATTTTTTATACTACCATAATAAATTAAAGAAGTTTTAAATTTAAATATACATTAAACATATTATAATAAGTTTGCTTAGAAAAAGCAAAACATTAAAAAATATGATATCTTTAAGCAAAAATTGGTCGATTAGTGTCCTTAGTCGAAATTTGTCGGTACTCGATCGACCACCCCACTGACTAGACTAGTCGGACCTACTAGTCGGGCCAGTCGGGCGACTTTTACAACATTGCACATTATGGTATAATGCATTGCAATTGTATACAAATGCATACCATACTCTTACAATAGAATGGAGGAAGATGTAGCGTTATCGAATGAAGGGACCTGAATGAGAATATTGAAAAGTTGGAGTTGCTGGAGCAGTATGCGGGGCATATACGGGATATGCGAGGCATATGCGGGCTGCATATGCGGGGAGGGCACATAACGCACTGATTCATGTAATCAGTGCATTTTGCCTGCCGTACGGGCATATGCGGCCGCGTATGCGGCCCACGCGGTCGATTTCATGAACAATGCACACATAGTTAATAAATCGATCTTTCTTCGGAGGCAAATGAATACCCCTTGCTTTGCTAACTACTAGGGGGAACTCATACACTTGGAGAGTACTAAACGGGTTTCTAGGATAATTTCCACCGAAATGCTTATTTCTAGAAATAACTGCCTATTATGTCTAGATGGATTAAATGTGAAAAAATTGCCTGAAATTTTTCCCCATAACTTGACCCTTTATGTAAAACATGAAAGAAACCTTGGACTTCGTAAACTAAAGGTGCGTTGGCTAGGGAATAGACCCAAGAATAAGGGTGCTATTCCCCTCCCTTGGGCGTACGGCTATTCCTATTTACAATCTTCGTGGAGGCCTCAGAGACCCGCCTTGCCCCTCTCCTGCAGAATTCCCCTCCCTTGGGCGTACGAGTATTCCCACCTACAACGCTCCTTTAGGCCTCGGAGGCTCGCCTTGCCCTGCGGAGTAGAGAGAGGGCTTATTCCTCTCCCCTCTCAATGGCTCTCGACCTCCTGCCATCTCCCTCCCTCTCTCGTGTGGTGCTCCCTCCATTGGGCTTTTTTCTTTGCTCTTTCTTGTGGGTTGTCTGCTTTTGCTTCACCTTTGGCAGGTCATCCGTGCAAGACGTGACCTCCGATATTTTCTTGAGGCACTTTACTTTACCGTCAATGGTGTTGGTGGAGGTAGGCTTGCCTATTTACTCTTTCCCACAACCTTTGCATAGAGTTGTAGTGTCCTTGAGAAGCTTTGTGTTGTCTTCTCCACCATGGACTCGAACATGGAATCTAGGTTTTTGTGATCCACAAAAATCCTATAAAAAGGCTATAAAAATGCCCTCTGATTGCACCTCATGACCCCTTGCTGAGCTATTCCTGCTTAGCTATTGCATTCATATTTCCTCTTCGTTGTGGTCTTTTTAGATTGCGAGTTAATCGAACGAAACTTGTTCTTCCATACCTGACGTCGTTGAGTTCTGCCGTGGCTGGTTTAATTTTCGTTTGATGCTTTGTTTTGGTGTTTGATTGGAGACTTCGTAATCCAGTTCTGGCCAGGATTGATTTTGTTTCGCGTTTATATGTTCTATTTCTGCTGATAAGATTCTCTTATGCATAGGTGTTCTTCGCTCTCACATTTCATATATCAAATGCCGATTTAACTCTATATCAAATGCTATTGTTATGATTCCGTGTCCCCAATATGATATGAACTGTTGTTTTTATTCTATTTTGCCAACACACTATCAAATGTTGTAGATATCAAATGCTGTTGTTTTGATTCTGTGTAGCCAATCTGAAATATTTTTGTTGGGAAAAATAGAAGACTTGTTTATTTCATAGAACCCTAGGCTCTCTTATATAGAGGAGAGACTTATGGGTAAATTACATAAGATAGATATGGCGAAAATAAAAATAAACAACTACTACTCATAGTACATAGAATTATCTCTACACTCCCCTTCAAGATGGAGCATAGATATCAATCATGTTCAGCTTGGAAGAATACCTCTGAAATGGTTCTCTGAGTAGCGCCTTGGTAAAAATGTCTGTTGTATGCTCTCTTGTACTGACATGTGAGGTAGAAATATGCCCTTCTGAATCATGTCTCTAGTGTAGTGACAATCTACCTCAATATGCTTCGTTCTTTCATGGAATGCTAGATTGTTTGCAATGAACAAGGCAACCTGATTATCACATTGTAACTACATGGACAAAGGTATATTTATATACAAATCTGTCAACATTGCTCGAACCCACATCATCTCTGTGCTCGCTTGTGCCATAGCCCTATACTCAGATTCGACACTCGATCTAGTTACCACTGTTTGTTTCTTGCTTTTCCAAGAAACAAGAGAACTGTCAACAAATACAGCAAAGCCAGATGTAGACTTCCTATCTTTAGGACACACTGCGTAGTCTGCATCAGCACATACAGAAATAGAAAGACTTGTTCCTTTTTTGAATAACAGTCCTGCACCTGGAGAAGATTTCTGATATCACAATATCATGTATATAGCTCTTTAGACTTGTCCTTGGGCGGGGAGACTCCTTCTCATTTTGGACTGATGATGGGTGGGGCTTTATGCTCTCGATTTCCCCGGTTGTTTGCGCTTGCAGGGGACAAGGCTTGCTCGGTTGCGGCTTGCTGGGATGATGGGCTCTGATGCCCTATCTTTGCTGCCTCCCTTTCTGACCAGAGGTTCGTCGGCTTCTTGGTGTTGCTAGAGTCCTTACGGGAGGTGGGGCCGCCTGGTGGGAGCAGGGATCACTGGAGTTGGAAAGGGGTTTCCTTCTCGGTCAGGGGGGCCTATGGCGCCATTTCGAGACCTCCCCCTGCTGGCTCCGACTTACTTATCAGAGACTGTTTTCTGATCTGGGCTCTAAGGCTCCTGGAGCGAATTGGTCTTTTCCTTTGGCTGCTCAGGCGAAAGAGGCTGATGACGAGAGATAGGTGCGTCAGACTTCTTGGGGTTCATTCTGACAGGTGCTTAATCTATAATACGGCGATCGAATCGGTGAACCATATTTTTTTCTCATGCTCCTTGGTATCGCAATTGTGGCAGGAGATGGGCCCGGGTTGGTGTAGCAGCGGTGACTTCCAATCTTTTTGGGAATCGACCCACGCAAATTCGCACAGGTCAAGGAGGGTGCGGATATACCCATGGCCATTCTCTGGGAGGTTTGGAGGGGAAGAAATGACCTTTTTTTTCGGATCAGCATTTTTACAAGGAAAATGTGTGTGTGTTAGCTACTCGCATGCTTGACGAGTGGAGTATGTAATGGGTAGGGCGCTGTTGTGTTGGTTCGTTAACTCTTTGTTCACCTTTTGTCTTAATTAATAAAATTTGGGGCGGACACCACTGAGTGTTTCTCCCTCCCTTTTAGACTTAAAAAAAAAGCCTGTCGGGGCTGCTCCATGAACGGACTCACTGCAAACGAGATGTTAGGTCTAGTAATAGTAACATATAAGAGCTTCCACACCATCTCTCTATATCTTCTTTTATCAACATCTTCTGTATCATCTTCATATAGTTTCATGGTAGGGTCCATAGGAGTAGTGGATGGTCGACAACCAATCATGCATGTCTCAACAAGCATATTTGTAACATACTTCCTTTGAGTCATCACAAGACCCTGTGCATTCCTAGCAAATTATAGCCCTAGGAAATATCTTTGTGCATTCCTAGCAAATTCTAGCCCTAGGAAATATCTTAGGGTGTGTTTGGTTGGTGGGTTATCCAGGTGTGGATAACCCGATTTTGTGTTAGTGTGTTTGGTTGGTGGGTTAAGGATTGAGAGGGTTTGTGTGATGTGATTGTATTGGAATTTGAAAAAGTTGATAGTTATTATGATATGATTGTATTGAAATTTGAAAAAAGTGGGTGGTTGTTGTGATGTGATTGTATTGAAGTTTGGAATATTGAGTAAAAGTTGAGTATTTTATGATTTTTAGATGATATGATGGTATAATATATAATTTTTTTGATGGGAAGGGAGTGGGCCCCACTAGTGGGTTAAATATGGGGGTTTTAGGGGGTTACCTACCCAAAGTGGGGGGTAACCCCCCAAACGAACGACCCCTTAGGGTTCCCATATCCTTCATAACAAACGAACGACCCATAAATTCTTTTGCTATTTTTATCGCATGCGCATCATCTCCTATAACAAGTATATCATCAACTTAAACCATGATCACAACAGTGCCTCTAGGTGTCCTCTGCACAAACAGTGAGTGATATGCATTTGATCTCTTAAATCCTTGTGTTTCCCCCAAATCTCATAGCTTCTGAAACCAAGCCCTTGGGCTTTGCTTAAGGCCATATATTGCCTTATGGAGTTTACAAACCCGCTGACACTCTCCCACAACAGCAAACCCTGGAGGCTGCTGCATATGGACCTCCTCCTGTAGATCGCCATACAAAAATGCATTTTTAACATCAATCTGAAATAAAGGCCAATCACGTACCACCTCAACTGAAAGAAGGATTCGTAGAGTGGAGTGGCATGCAACGGTAGAGAATGCGTCCATACAATCCACGTCATAGGTCCGAGTAAATCCGCGAGCTACGAGTTTTGCCTTGTAACGATCAAGGCTCCCGTCCGCACGGTGTTTAACAGTAAACACCCATTTGCAACTGACAACTGAGGCTCCAAGAGGAGCAAACACCAAACTCCTTGTACCACGTGATTGCAGGGCAACCATCTCTTCTTCCATAGCTAAGCACCAACGACTATCCTTCAGAGCCTCCTGCTAGCTCCTTGGAGTATCCATGGCAGATAGAGCAACTGCGAATATCTGAAAGTCCCTTGTCAAACGGTGGAAGGATACCTAGGACACATTAGGATAAGAGGGATAGGTACGCTTTTGCTTTCGTAATGCAATGGGTAAATCCAAGTCATGTCTTCCATCATTCACTTGTGGGCTATTCTCCTGTAAAGATCCCTGCATAGACATATCTCCAGACCCATCATTAGAAATCATGTTATTAGAACAAACCTGAGGTGTGCTGGATGACGAGCGATGTCCATGAGCAGATATAGGTCGACAAGAATAGAATTTTGTTTATGGGGGAACAATATGTGATTGGGTAGAAGACGATAATGGTGGAGGGGCGGCGGCGGTGGTGGTGGAGGTGAGACAACATGCATAAGTAGAGGAGAAGATAGAGATGTGGGAAGAGGTGGCATGTAAACCTCATCATTAGAATCTGACTAAGTCAATCTATCTCCGGTAGGGGAGAAAACATGATAAACTCGAAAAATGTGACATCAATACTGATGTAATATCTCCTACGCAAAGGATCATAACATCGATATCCCTTCTGGGTCTTGGAGTACGCAACAAACACACATTCGACAGTTCTAGGAGAGAGCTTATCAAGACATGGAGCCAACTGGTGTACGGATGCAACAGAACCAAAGACACGAGGGGTATGTGAGATAACTCCTTATCAGGAAAGACAATGGAGAAAGGAGTTTTCTCACCCAATACAGTAGATGGCATGCGATTCATCAGATAACATGTCTTAAGAACAACATCTTCCCAAAACGAATGTGGGGCACGTCTCTGAATAAGAAGTGTTCGAGTGATGTCAAGTAAATGGCGATGCTTTCGTTCCACAACACCATTCTGCTGAGAAGTGTAAGGACATGTTGTTTGGTGAATAATGTCACGTGGTGAAAAGAAATGGAAGAGAGACCACGTACAAAATTCCAAAGCTTTATATATTCTCACAATTTTCACAGAGGAAGAGAAAACATTCTAAACTTCATTGATGAAAATTTTGATCATGTCCCCTGCTTCAGATTTATTTTCCAATAAGAAAACCAATGACAACCGAGAGAAATCTTCAACTGCAACAAGATAGAACCGATGCCCCTGATGATCAGGAACATGATTCGAACCCTAAATGTCAACATGAAATAACTCAAACGGGGAGCTACTACTTCGACTTTGACGACTAGGAAAAGACGATCGATGATGCTTCCCCAACTGACAAGCCTCATACTAGAAGAATGATCCTGGTGAGATCTATGGCAAAATATGACTCATCTTCTAGAGAGGGAGATGATCGAAACGTAGATGCCAAGTGAATGAAGAGACTGGTCCTGCTGAAATAGAGGACGCGCCTGCATAGGGAGTTTAGACCAGCCGATAGAGACCATCTTGCTCACGGCTACAACCAATCATCTTGCCCGTAAGAATGTCTTGGAAAAAAAGAGGTGATGGGTCAAATATAGCTCTGCAGTGCAAATCTTTTGTAATCTGACTAATGGATAACATATTCATAGAAAAATCAGGGGCATGTAAGACGTTCTATAGACGCATTGTAGGCATCAATGTAATCTCCCCCTGTCCTATGATCGAGGAATGAGTCCCATCATTTATCACCACAGTTCTTCCTGGGGGAATCTGTCTGTAGGCTGTAAGTGGGCCCTTGTCTCCACGTAAATGGTGTGTCGCCCAAGAGTCCATAATCCACTCTGTAATATTCAGTGTTGCAGAAGACGGTATTCGGTATTCAGTCGGAGGGGTCACTGAATAGAGAATAATCGGTATTCGGGCGACTATTCAGAATTATTCGGTTTTGTATTTTTTAATATAAAAATTATTTATAATACATATATTCTTATATTTTTATACATATATGGTCGTTATTTAACATGAATCCAAGATAAAAGTACCAATCAATATAATAGACATATAGAATTTGACATTTGTGGCAATACCATGGTAAAATATAACCCATAAATATTGAAAATTGAAAATAAAAAATAAAAATATGAAGAGTCAAACACCAGTCGTCCTCATAGTCGGGCCAGTCGGCCGAATAGTCGGTCGACTATTCGGTCGGGCCGACTATTGCCCGACTGGAGGTTTGTTCAGTCGGGTACCCCATCGCACCTCATAGTCGGACCGGCTATTCGGGATAGTCGGCCGACTATTTCAACACTGGTAATATTAGATCCATAACAGTATGTAAAGGCATAAGTACTACATGAGGTGCTAGCCGTAATAGAAGTACCGGTGGAGGCAGAAGCTGCAACATCTGAATGGCCTCCATGAGATGATGGAGGCATAATATCTCGCAGTTTGGCCACGAGGTCATCAAACCTTTGATCAGGAGTAGAAGCAGCAACAGACTCGACCTGCTCCGCTACACGGGATGATGCAGGGAAACCATGCTTGGAATAGCATGTCTCCTCGGTATGACCTGTACGATGGCAAAATGTGCAGGGATGACAGATGCGGCCTCCTCTACTGCGAGGACCACGACCACGAAAGAAAGAAGCACCTCCTTTGCCTCAGGAGTCTGCCATCACTGAAGAGTTCTGACTAGTGGCAGAGGACGGAATAGTGATCCTACTGAACCTGTGGAAAGCTTCTTCCATAGGAGGAATGATAGCGTCCGTAAGAATCTGGGACTGAGCTGCACCATATTCAGGATCTAGAGCTTACAAAAAGACACCAACCATGGTGGCATTCCTGTATGTCTTCTGTTGCTCCGGGGTAGCCGTAAGAGGCATGAAGCTGTGAATCCTCTCAAACATCCCACGCAAGGATGTATACAACGAATGGAGAGGCCGACCGTTCTGCTTGATCATGAATATGTCGTGCTGAAGCAAAAGTATCTTGGTTTCGTTCCTCGCCTGAGAGTAAGTAACTGCAAAGATATCCCACATAGCCTTAGCAGTAGGCTGGTGTAACACATCATTGGCGATCTCTATCGTCAATGTCCTTGAAAGCCAGACTTTGGCATATGCATCATCTGCCTCCCAAGAGGCGCTCACCCCACTCTTATCCACTGGTTCCTCAGTAAGAATATGCTTATTACCATTTGACTTCATAAGGCTCATGAACTGCATAGCCCAGAGCTCATAGTTCGTCCCGTCCATCTGACAATAAACGCTGGACCTCGAAAGGTGCATGTGGCGGGCACATCAACTTTGTTTTCTGACATGTTCCTGGTGGAAGAATACTAGGGTTATGTAAACCAATGAATAGGTGTCTACATAGATATGCATGGATTTGAATGCATATGTAGACTTATTCACCCAAATCCATTATTCCTAGCAAAACTCCTACGATGCAGCAAAAGAGGGGTAGCTGGCGGCTACAAAAGGCCGATGGTGGAGGATGAGATACTGCTGCTGGGTCTGCTAGGGCACCGACGAACCGGCAGGAGCGCTGCGGCGGCGTCTGTGGTGTCGCTGTGCTGCTACGGCGGTAGCGGCGGGGCCGCTCAGTTGAAGTCGGCGGCGGCGGAAGGAGAGAGAGGGTCGGTGACGGAAGGAGAGAGAGAGAGAGGGCCGACTGGTGGGGTAGGGTTTGGGTTGAGGTACGGAGCACCGGTCCAGGACCGCGGCTCTGATACCATGTTGGGAAAAATAGAAGACTTGTTTATTCCATAGAATCCTAGGTTCTCTTATACAAAGGAGAGACCTATGAGTAAATTACATAAGATAGACATGACGAAAATAAAAATAAGCAACTACTCAGAGTACACAGAATTATCTCTACAATTTTAATATCAAATGTTGTTGGTTGGATTTAACTCTCGCATTTCATTGTAGCCAACATGATTCTGTGTAGCGAAGTCTATATCAAAACATGATTTAGCTTTGAGTTGCCGCCCTTTTTATTCGCCTCTTTGTTAGATAACTTTTGCTTATATGACGAATGCTTCTTTGCTTCAGAATCATGTTGGCTTCACGAAAATCTTTGCTTCATTAATTTGTTTAATCGTCCCTGATGTAAGATGCTTTAGTGCTTCCAGTTAGCTTTGCTTCAGATCAATGCTTTCTCGAAAAAAGAGTTGATGCTATAGTAGCTTGAGAAAAAATGTTGGCGTGGTTTCAGATCATCATTGCTTGCCTGTTGTTTCAGTTCAAAGGTTGCTTACAAAAAAAGAGGATTTGCTGTTGTTTATGATAAACGCTGGGTTGAAAAAAAGAATGTCCGATAGTCCCTACTGCCTACATGCATCCTACTCCTATATTATTGTATCTACTTCTATTTACTTATTGCTGAATTCATTTGACATATGCTTACATGCTTCCTCATATTTCATACTTAGTTAAACATGTATGCTTATTTTGCTTGAGCAGATTTTAGAGCATGTGGGAATTTACGTTATTACAGTTCTGGGATGCTTGGACTTTGTTTCAGATCAAATTTTTATTGAATGAAGGATTTGCTATTGTAGCTTGGAAAAGAAATGATTTGCTGTTGTTTGAGATCAGTGCTTGCTTGGAAAAAAATGTTTCAGATCAGTGTTAGGTTGGGAAAAAAAATGTTTTGCTGTTGTTTAAGATCACTGCTTGCTTGGAAAGAAATTGTTATGCTGCTGTTTCAGATCAATGCTTGCTTGAAAAAAATAGTTTTGCTGTTGTTTCAGATCAATGCTTGCTTGAAAAAAAACTTTTGTTGTTTCAGATAAAAGCTTTCTTAAAAAAATATACTGTGGAGAAACTATAGGAAACTGAATGTTTAATTCGAGAGAATGACTGGCTAATAGTCAGTGACTGGCTAATAGTCAGTGACTGACTAATGGTCTACTTGATTGACAAATCAACATCAGCACATGACGCCGTTGATGCACTAGTGTATGACAAGAATTTCGTGATGTAGAATTCATACTCCGCCATGTACGATTGCCATTGTAATATGTATAATCTTATGGAGTATAAATTTTAAATAAAAGGGACAATTCTGTTACACCGGTGCATTCTGCATTTATATGTCACCCGCTCTTTGCAACACATCGGTTAACGGTGCATAGGACTGGCTTATACTATTTGTAACTAACAGATTTAACTACCTTACAAACTTAATTCATTATTCCTCATGTGAAAAATCGAACGGAAAATAGCATTTACCTACCCTTATTCCATCATGTTCTCCTTTATTTTTATTCTTCCATCTGAACAATAATAGTACCTTATTCCTCTTTATTCGTCTCACTTATTCTTCATTATTTCCCAACCGAACGCACCCTTTGAGCCATAAATAATTGGTTCTCAAGTTTGGAAAATAGGGCGTGCCTTTGAATTTAGGAGTAAAGTGGCATAAAACCGATTTGTTACATAAACGAACAAACAAATATACACTTCTCACGGTTTAAAAATCTCAGGCTTCCCTGCTGAATTTTGGCGAAAACCCTTGTTCTTTCTATCCAAAAGTCCATTTCTTTTTTAGGATTCTATTAAAAAAGAAACATGAAATTTACGATACTCTGTATAGACAGAAGATCTCATCTGTAAATAGTAGATAAGATGTGGGAATCATGGTATCTGCTATATTCTTGCCCTTTAGTTGTAACATGTTGGCTCCATACGAATTTTTTTCATCATTTGAGCTATGAGGATAAAAAGCATTCCTATTGGCAAATTTAAGCAAAGATGACATCAACAACCTGGTAGTGCAATTGGAAGGAGTCGTATAGCAGAATTAGCTTCTGTCAGAATTATATAACTTTCTTTGATATCATTCATCACAATGATCTCTACTTTATGCGCGTGCTCTCTCCCTCTCCCTCTTATAACTTTTAAGTCTCCCACCACACTGATAAATATGTATCCTCTCACCTTTTTTGCTCTCTAGATCTAATGGAAACATAGAATTCTAAAGAGGAATGAAACCGACCTCTTTGCGCTGTTGGGGTGAGCGTGATCTGATGGACTAGGATGTTTTGGAGGAAGCAACTCTTGAGCTTGATAGCTCTTTTTTGAATGCTCAACTATGGAAAATTTCTATGGTTTCAGTTTACTTTCTGTTTTGGGAGTGCTGGGTAAATATCGACACCCTATAAAGTTTTTGGATTATAAAACACTAAGTACATGCCTACCTACATGTTAGAGCCTTCAGCTTGGTGTTTGCCTGAATGATATTTATCTTTTGCTGTTAAAAAAAAGGTTGGAAAAGAGTTGATTTTGGATGTTAAATCTTTACTGTTGACTTTTCACCTACCTTTAGCACATACATGTAGGCACACATACGCATGTTCACATGCACACACATGCATGCTCCTGCAATGCACATGCCTATCTGCACGCGCAGTCCCATGTACACATGCAGACAGACTATGTAGGATTGAGATGATATCATATAGATTCTGTTGTGCTCATCTTGATTAGTGAGACAAGTCATTACAAAAATGCTCTATTACCTTTTTTGATCTTTCTAATTGTCGCCCAACTAATGAAAAATATGTAACCATACATATTATCTCATAATTCCTGAGAAGAGGTAGAACGAGAAAGATTGAAAGTTAATTTCCAGCAGAGGTAGAATGAGATATATGTATGTTGAGAACGTATCTGCTTCTCTTTCTTCTGTTGAGGTGAGATGTGACCCTTTCCTTTTCTTTCCTGGGAGAATATATTCCCCAACTATTCCCAGTTTCATTGCTCGGAAGAAACATCTAGAATATATAGATGCCAAAGATTCAATTCGCAAATTAATGGCAGACCTAACTTTATTGGACTGAACCAGCTTTCGAAGGTTAAGAAATATGCAAACCCTCTTCAGATTTTTTCTTTAGAGGTAATCATATAAGCAATTATTGTAAGCAGAAGGGAAGTACCCTCGAAGGTTCTCAGACAATGTTTCTTTCAGTTCAACCATCAATTCAACCATCAAGCTGATGCCACTTTGGATTTCATCACCCAATATGAAATTTTATTTAGTATTGTTATCCGAAATACAGGAGAAGTTTTCTATTGGTCAATAACCAATACCACAACTCTATGTAGTTCATTAGTGAGCAAGTTTGTCCAATAGAAAAAAATCTAATGAGAACTTGGTCCTAATCAAGGTTGTAGAAATCGGTAGTTGATACTTGGTCGGTGGGGTCACTGACTAAGGATTAATCGACGGTCGGGTGACTACTCGGATTTAGTCGTCCATTAGTCGGTTTTGTTTTTTTTTAAATTATTTTAAATATATAAATCATTTTTATACATATATTCCTATATATTAGCATAGATTTGTACATTTTCTATACTATAATAATGTAACAAACGAAGTAGTTGACTTTAAATATAACATTAAGTATACTAGAATAAATTTGCTTCTTTTTTTTAAAAAGCAAAAAATAGTAAAAATAGAAAAGTTCTATGTAAAAGTAGGCCGAGTAGTCGGCCGACTAGGCCGATTAGTTGACCAGATTAATCGGGTTGGCTGACTAATGGCCGACTAAGCCTAGTCAAGTCGACTACCCCACCTACTTGACTAGTCGGACCGACTAGTAGGTCTAGTCGGGCGACTTTTACAACAACGGTTCTAATTTTGGAGGCGATCTTTCTTTTTCTCATACTTTCCATCGATCATTAACCAACCACAACTCTTAATTCTTAAAAGGTTGTACATGAATGAGTCTCTTTCTTTGTAGAGGAAAGAATTTTCGAAGAATCCATAATAACTCAACTTGATAAATCCACTTATCTCACACGATTATTCTGGTCATGCCTGGTACTCTTTAAGTATTTAGTGTATTTAAGATGAGTAAATCTAGCATGTAGAGCTAGAATTTGTGAGGTGAGTATGATGACAGTGATCCTAGCTCCCTTTCGTCACTCAAGATCACTAAGCTTTGTTGCATTCTTCATTCATTCCTATCCTTCGCTCGATGGAAGGATTGCGGTGCGCTTATAGACCTTGTCATCTATCAGTCTTGCGATTCTCTATAAGCTTATTTTCAAGAACTGAAGAGAAGAGTGATCATGATTTGCGAAGAAGGGTGAGATGCCAATATTGAAGATCGAGGTCATAAATAATTGGATACGATGAATGCAACTGTCAAGCCTTTGTTTCATGCAGGCAATTTTGATGGAAATTAACGAGGTTTGGCGGGTGCCATTTTAATCTACTAAATTTCATCTAAGAATGTTGTATTTCGAAGGATTGGATTTGCCATCCAAAAGGAGTTGACGATGCAGTTTGTTGCCTGTCTATCATTAATTTCTATGTAATTACTATCCTAACCTTATGTTTTAATAGTATTTCTAAATCCAAGAATTAAAAAGAATATCCATGCAAGACCGAGTAAACATTCTCAGTTAAGTACCTCTCGTCTCGAAATTCAAATCAACCTATAGCCCGTCATCATCTTCGGATTCCCTTAGGGCCTGTTTGGTTGCTGGGTTGGACTGGGTTGGGTTGGGCTGGGTTGGGGTGGGTGAATAGTAATCTGTGAGGAGGAAGTACCCTTGTGAATAGTAACCAGGGTTGGACCAACCCAGTCCAACCCAGCAACCAAACAGGCCCTTAATGTGTTCAGAGCAATTAAGCCCATGGCAAGCTTTCTTAACCCTAAATTGCTCGTAAAATATCCAATCCTTAAATTCAATGGAGTGTTGATATTATCATTGGATTGTATCGGTTTGGATTTATAAGTCTAATGGATCTGATCAAATTGAAATTTTACAAATCCGTTCATTTCAAGTCGGACTATTATCAAAATCCAATCAAATCCAGAGTCTGTTAATCTGTTATTAAATAAAGGGATAATTACACCCATAACCCTGAGTAATTTCTCAATAACATTCATAACCCTGTGTAATCGTGAATTACATGAGGAACCTCGAGTATTGCTTAACTCTTACATGATATAACCCCATGTTATGTTTTGTTTCATATGTCCGTTATAGATGACGGTTTCCGTTGTAAAAAGACAAAATTATCCCTGATGATCATTGTTATTTGCAAAAACATACCATTGTAAACACCACTCAAACCCCCCTCCCGTCAATCCCTTGCAGCACCGACCCTGCCGATCCCCTGCACTAACCGACCCTACCGATCCTTCGCAATCCGCAGCGTCATCCCCTTTGCAACCCACCGCAACACCAACCCGGGAGCAGACCGCGCACAACACCAGCCTCGCCCCACCCACACCTCCCAACCACCCCGCACAACACCATCCCCCCCCACCTCCCCCCCGCACAACACCATCCCTCTAGCTCCACCCACCTGCGCAGGGAGGGCCCCACGTTCTTGGTGGCTTCTGGGTCCTTGAGGTATCCGAGCATGACATACCCACCTCGGAGAATCACCTCGCCCATGGTCAACCCGTCCCTCTTCACGCTCTCCCCCGTCGTGGTGTCGACTACATCGATGTCGTCCATAGCGAGCGTCTTCACGCCTTGCCTCGCCCTCTCGCTTGCCGGGATTCGTGCTTCCACGCGCACGATACGACCAACCCCGCCGTCTCCGTAAGCCCGTACCCGTGGCTGACGGAAAACCCCAGCGCCTCTGTACGGAACAAGACGGCGGTTGGTGGCGGAGCGTCGGCGGTGAGTATCTCCACCGGATTTGGCAGCGGGGACGACGCAGCCTCGACGTCGTTGGCGAGCATGTTGAGCACCACTGGCGCACCGCACATGTGAGTCACGCCGTGCCGACGTATGGCGGCGTAGACGTCCTGTGCGTCAAAGCGGCGGAGGCAGACGTTGGTGTCACCGAGCGCGGCTATGCCACACGGGAAGCTCCAGCCGTTGGCGTGGAAGATGGGTAGAGTCCAGAGGTACACCGGCTTGTGCACACCCCAATCCATGTGATCAAGAACAGCCCCCGGTGGCAGTGCACCACTCCCTTCGGCGCCGACGTCCCTCGACCAGCGTCGTCCGCCGACCAGCACCGAGCTTCTCCCACCTGATCGAGCCCGCCCTCCAGCCCCTCGCTGCCCAGGCATGCCTCCGCCTCGCTTCCCCCCGAAAATCCGACTGCCCCGAAGGCATAGCACACGGTCGTGCTGGGGACCTGCGGAGGAGGAGGGGCGACGAAGTACGAGGTGACGGGGGAGGCGGTCGGTGGGGGTGAAGGGGGGAGGTGGTCCGAGGGAGAGGGAGGTGGATGAAGGGGGAGGGGTCTGGAGGATGAAGGGAGGTGGATTTCTTTTTTGGTTTTTTTGTTTAATTCTCAGCCTTTGGATTGAAGATTAGTTAAATTAACTTAACAGGTTGGTTGAGTCAACGGAGTAGAGTAAAGGAGGGTTATGGGTGTGGGTTGGAGTATTATTCGGGGTTCTCCATGTAATTCACGATTACACAGGGTTATGGATGTTATTGAGAAATTACTCAGGGTTATGGGTGTAATTATCCCTTAAATAAATAATATGTAATAATTCATTTGCTTCCAATAGAGTATATCATATATTTAATTTTATTTAAAAGATATGGGTAAATATTCAAGATGCTCTTTTTATAGTTTAAACACATTCCAACTCAAGCTTTACCTCACCCATAACAACAACAACAAAGCCTTTTCCCACAATTAAGTAGGGTCGGCTACATGGATTCTTCGCCTCCATTCAGATCTATCTTGGGCCAATCCCGGGCTTATATCCACAAAACTAAGATCCCTTCGTATGGTCTCTTTCCAACACTTCTTGGGCTGTCCTCATCCTCTCTTAGTCGGCTCAACATCCCAACACTCGTATCTCCTAACTGGTGCATCAGCTGATCTTCTTTGCAAATGTCCAAACCATCTTAAGCGATTTTCTTGCATCTTATCCTCGATCGGAGCTACGTCAACTTTCTTTCTGATTGCATCATTCCGAATCCGATCTTTACGTGTGTGTCCGTCCACACATCCATCTTAGCATTTTCATTTCTGCTACATTCATTCTCTGAGATCACCCCACTTGTTAAAAACCCCCATATCCCACCCATTGGTTGGTTTTAAAAAAAGTAATATCTATTAATAGTGTCCTTTAACAAAAAATAATACATAAATCTAAACTCTCTTCGGAGCCTTCTAAACAAAACATCCACCCACGCCGCACACTTCTCCACCCTCGACTGCACACATCTCCGCTGATTACCGTCCTCATCCCCAACCGCATGCACGTGCAGCTAGATCTCCCTCGCACACGCACAACCAAACCTTCCTCATGCACGCACAGTCAGATCTTGTCCCCAATCGGCTACCATCCTCATCTCCAGCCGTGCACACGCATATCTAGACCTTCCGTGCATGCCCTTCCAAACCATGTAGTCGGCTCTGTCAGACCTCCCTCACGAATACATAACAAGGTACCTTATGTGCCTCCCTGCCACATCATGCAGTTGCACACGATCCACGTCCAGACTTCTCTCACGCATAGCCCTCCCTCTGTATTAGATATGCACAAACTTACAATTTTATTCAAAATCAACGTGATGCTTCTATAATTTCTGCGGATTACAATTAAGTTATTTATATTTAGTTATACAATGATTGTTCGTACTAAATTCATGACAAGCATAAATTCTTTTTTTCTTAATAATAAACAATCATTTTCTTTATATTTATCCATACTCTCAACTTAAGAACCATGATCCAAATGTTGAGGTCTAATGTTTTTCAAACGTGAGCATATCTTATGAAGTGACGGTAAGTGAGCACTAAAAATTCGATCCAATCCATAATCCGATAGATTGGATTGGATTTACATTTTTAATGATTTGGATTGAAAATAATAAAACATCCGTTAAATATAAATGGAACATGAATTAATAAAAAATCCATCCAGTCCAATCCATATACATCTATCTTACTCCAAAATAAAAACAAAACCGGGCACATGCGAGAAAAAGACTCGATTTTATTTATAAATAAAAGACAGAACAAGTCGTCCTTTGATTCAAAGTGGAGAAAAAGATTGCATTTTGTTTTTATCGGCATTTCAGACTGGAATTCCAGAACGTCTTCGAATTCAAAGCCCACGTAAATTAACATCACTGGACTCTGCAAAGATCAACGATACTGACCTTCGTATAGTGACCACTTCGAAAAAAAACTCAGAACACACGTTTGGATCGTATGCTGTGGTGCTGTACTGTAACACACTATAGCTACAGATGCAAACAATCGGATACGGATACTATTATCATATCCTTATCCGTTTTTTAATACGAATATAGATGCGGATACAGATATTGACAGATATTCAAACTATCTTACTATATTCTTAAAAAACGGATACGGATGTAAAACAGATATTGATCACACACGAGTAACATTAGAAATACTTTATAGAATCGACTTAAATATATATGAATTGGATGGAAAACACATGATATTAATTTACAAATGTGTTTGTATCATAAAAATTGTATAAATATGGTAAAAGAAGGTAGAGAATTATGTTATATATGATTAAAAATAAATCTATGATTATATTTATATACAAAAATAGATATACGAATACAGATATTTGCAGATATCAAAACAATATCCATATCCGTATCAATTTTAAAACGATACGGATACGTATGTCAAAAACTGTATAAAACGGATACAATGATGGCTCGGATGTATCTCTGTTTGCATACCTAACCACAACCGCTCACGTCCCGTTTATTATTCGTTTATTATCAGGGACTATTTGATAATAATGTGCAACTTTAAGACCTTTATGTAATGTAACCAATATTATAATTAATTATCCTACTTTTTCTTTGCGGGTCCCACTCCACGTAAAACCTCCACCAGCTGCTGCTCCCTCACTCCCTCTCCACCCCCTTCTTCCCAACCAGTTAAAACCTCCCAGCGCCACTGTGAGCCCCAAGGCACCAGAGGCGGAGAGAAGTAATACCGATCATGTCCTCCACCTTCCCCTTCTTCTTCCTCCTCCTCCTCAGCACCACCGCCGCCTTCGCCGCGAGCTTCAAGTGCGCAGGCCCCACCGCCACCGCCCGCAGCTGCAACGCCCTCATCGGCTTCGTCCCTGACAACGCCACCACCTTCTCCGCACTCAGGTCTCTCTTCCACGTCAAGTCCCACCGCGACCTCCTCGCCGCTAACAACCTCCTCATCTCCACCCTCCCCAACGACACCGTCCGCGCCGCCATCGCCATCCGCATCCCTATCCACTGCTCCTGCTCCAACGGCACAGGCATCTCCAAGGGCGGTCCCATCTACACCGTCCAGAAGAACGACGGCCTCGACTTCATTTCTCGGAACATCTTCGGTGGCTTCGTCACCTTCCAGGAGGTCGCCGCCTTCAACGGCATCCCCAACCCGGATCTCATCGAGGTCGGCCAGAACGTGTCCATCCCGCTGCCGTGCAGTTGCGACGCCGTCGACGGGAAGGCGGTGGTGCACTACGCGCACAAGGTGAAGGATGGGAGCACCGTGGCGGAGATCGGCGCGGAGTTCGGCGTGACGGAGGAGGTGCTCCTGAAGCTTAATGGCATACGGGATCCTAAATCGCTGCAAGCCGAGCAGATCCTCGATGTGCCTCTCCCCGGTATGTCGAATTTACATCCGTAATTTAGACCTTGTAGGTCGATTTTTTTACTTTTTCTATCCTACTGTAGCATTCTCTACTTGGATTTATCTATTACTTATCCAACCCACTTACACACAAACAAACAGAAAAATTCTCATCCCCTAAAAAAAACAGAAGTTGCCGAAGAATTCCACACCACAAGATGTTGTAATATTTATGATATTGGGCGCTATGAAGTCTCCCATTCTGATGTTGAACAATTTATTAGGGCCTTTTTGGTTGCAGGGTTGGACAGGGTTGGGTTGGGCAGGGGTACCCCTGTGAATAGTAAACTGTGAGGAGGAGAACCCTGTTTGGTTGGAGGGGTAACCCGGGTTAGTGAGACAAAGGCATTCCAACACTTGCGTGTAAGCTCTCAAATTGGTCTCTTTGAGCACGTTCTACAGCAGAAGTGGGGCACCGGAATGCGCATGCCCTTGTTACTAATTTATTACTACCACTTTTGGCGGAGCGAGTCACTGCCAAAATATAATGGAATTTCTAGAAGTAAGAATGGACAAGGATTACGTGGACTTTATTAAGCATTCTTATCTAACTAGTTTGATGGATAATAAATAAGCATTCTTATCCAACTAGTTTGAGGGATAATAAAAAGATAAATATTATAGATATAATTGTCATAAATAAGGTAATCATGACATGATCACTTTATTTCTCTTATTCTCAAAAAATAATGATTACTTTATTTCAAAGCTGTTTTTTAGGTAAAATCTCTTTATTCCAAAATAAGGGAATCATATCTTATCCAAACAAGTTCCCCGGTTACACACACATGACTCCTTGAAAACTTTCATATACAATTTATATCACGCATATTCCTAAATAGTATCAACTATAGCATATAAAGGCATACAATGAGAAGGGCATATATACTCACATATAATGAGGTCAGGAGGGCATATATACTAGCATGCTATCTGTGGATATACATGTAATACAGAGTTTCAGGGAGTATGAATACGTACAACCCTTGTAACATTTGATGGCCTCGTGGATTTTTTTTTATATAATGTTGCTAATTAGTTACCGGTGTTATTACATGGATGCTAGGTATAGTTCGTGATGCGTTTACTTTCATTGTTTTTTTTAAAGACTGATTCTAATGGTAAGTCTAAGAAGTAAATATTAAGTAAAAAATAAAGAAAATCTTCTACGGCTAAGCAGTTCGTAACTAATTTTTAGATGAGAAAAGTGCCATATGCTCCAATCTGGACATATCGCGTGGCCAACTAAACTGCAAGTAACTAATGATCTTTCGTACAAACAGTGGCATGCCCTTGATTAAAAATAAAGAAACTTTAATTGAATTATTCGAGTAAGGTTAGCTTATTAAAGGCAAGGATGGGAACCTTATGAGCCATATTATAATATTGGTAATACAGTCTTTGATTGGTAAATCAGGATACTCAATTAAATTACCATCGTTCTCTTTTAAACAACTACGTGAAATAGTAAAATGGTAGATTCATTCCACTCCGAGAGAACTTTAAACGGACTCATGTTACTCACCAAAGATGACCTTTTGTACTTAGGGCCCGTTCGGTAGGAGAATAAGCAGGAATAAGGATGGGGAATAAGGGGAATAAGGGTCTATTCTCCGTTCGGATGGAGGATAAGAATAAGGAGAATAAGGTGAAATAAAGGTAGGTAAGGTGGGATAAAGATAGGAATAAGAGTGAAATAAGATGAAATAATGGGGAATAGTCGTACCACGGGGAAGCGTGTTGGGGGCTTATTCCCCTTATTCCATTCCTCCTTATACCCCAAACGAACAGGGCCTAACTTTATATGGATGGGTATAAAAGGAACATAGTTATAACTCTTAGCCATGGTATAATGACATATTAATATCCACTGGCACGACAAGCTGCTCTTCTGCAGTGAAGAAATCTGGCACGACAAATGGATGATATGAGTTTCCGGTCATGTTCTTTTTCAAAAAGTTCTGCAGTTTCTGGTCACTGTCCTTTGGGTGGTTAGGTGTCTGCTAACTCTGTACCTCTGGAAATTGTCTATTTTATATATTCTTAGTACTTTGTCAGAAGATTAGGAATTCTCAATTATTAAAAATTCTCCAGTCCCAGCCAGAGAAAAAAAATTTTTCTATACATTTCGTTGCAAAAATTTGTACCCACAAAAATAACGCCAGGCAAGAAACGGACTTTATACTTTGTTATAAGGATTTGGATATAACCAATCTATATGATAAATTATTGTATTCGTTATATATATACACTCCATTTTCTCATATATATATATATATATATATATATATGAGAAAAGAGATCCTACTCCATGGAGTAGGTAACTTACCTACTCCATTTCTTCTTTTTCAATTTTTTTTATTTTTTTTGAAAAATACTTCCATAAATTTTCATAACTATATCCCTCTAATATGTCATTCAAATTTCGTCAGAAACAGAGGCTCCTACGGCCTTAATCCAGACAGTCATTTCTTAACGGTGTCATATTTGCTGTATTTTTTGCGCTCTGGATGGAGGCCGTAGGAGTCTCTGTTTCTGACGAAATTTGAATGAAATATTAGAGGGATATAATTATGAAAATCCATGGAAGCATTTTCCAAAAAAATAAAAAACTTTTGAAAAAAAGAGAGTGGAGTAGGTAAGTTACCTACTCCATGGAGTAGGATCCCCTTCCTTTCTCTCTCTCTCTCTCTCTCTCTCTCTCTCTCTCTCTCTATATATATATATATATATATATATATATATGGGTAAAATGGGGCTGCCCCTAGGGAGTAGCCAACTTGGCTACTCCCACCCCTATTTTTCCCTCATTCTTTTATTTCTTTGGAAAATAAAAATTTGTATATTCATCATTATATCCCTCTCACATTCTATTAAAATTTCGTCAGAAACAGAGACTCCTAAGCCCTCCATCCAGACGTCATTTTTTTAACGGTCGCAGGATTTTTTAAATCGAGCACGTTTGGATGGAGGCCGTAGGAGTCTCTGTTTCTGACGAAATTTTAATAGAATGTGAGAGGGATATAATGATGAATTTACAATTTTTTATTTTCCAAGGAAATAAAAAAATGAGGGAAAAATATGGGTGGGAGTAGCCAAGTTGGCTACTCCCTGGGGGCAGCCCCATTTACCTCTATATATATAGGGTGCACTTGAATCGAGGTGTCACCTTTCCTTGATCATGGAAAGGTGTCATCTTAGGCCGTTGGATGATGGATGTACATGCGAGATTGAAACCACTAGGTGCTTTTCATGTTAACTAACATTCCTAATATGTGGGTGGATTAAATTAGTAAAATACACGTCATTAATCATTCTATATTTAGGAATAAATCGAGTGATGTACGAAATTTTTCAGAAATATCTTATGTAATAAATGTTCGCATTTTGAAATAACTGTTATCAATTTACCAACGTTTGAGATATTTTACAATTCTGTGTCATAAATTACAAAAACGTAACCCCTGTATTCGCAAAAAAGTCCAAATCCGACGAAAATTTGAATTTTTGTATAGACGTGTTTCCTAAAATATAGGGTGCTTGGATCATATGCTAATTAATTGACGTACACGTGGAAAACATTCCTAAAATTATGGGATTTTTGTTACAACTATATTTCCTAATATATTAGATGAGGTAAATTGCGAACACGTTAAAAATGTTAAATGTCATATGCATATTAATTTTAAGAGGTATTAAACCCACTTTGTAATGAATGAATCCATATTAAACAAATAGTACTTATTTCACATTCATCGAGTTTATTTTACATTCCATGTACAAACTTTACATCCATCCAATACCATGTTATAATGTCAAAGATTCTAATAAAATGAAGACTTGTAATAAATGAATCCATCATTTTATCAACATATGTTACAATTGTAATTCATATTTTACATTTCTCTCATTCTTTTTGCATTCGTCTCCTATTTTTCTGCAGCCAATTCCAAATTGATGACATCCGTGAGATATGGTTGTCTCGATCTTTACCCTTCTTCCTCTCATTGAAAGTTATCCAAGTGGCCTACATGATATAAAAATAAAATAAGATATTGTAAATAGAATATGGAAGTATAAAATGACTGTAAGTAATATCAAAATAACTGGAATGTTTTGTACAAGTAGTGCATCAGTCATTTGAATGTAAAATACATTCTGATGATGTAAAATAAGACAGAAAAATGTAAAATGATCAAATGTATTGTAATTTTGTGTACTGCATTGTAAAATGATGTAATCAACATCACTGAACTTAAAACAAAATGCGTATGTATACGGATCATGCAATAAAAGCAATGAACCTGACATAAAAAAGAAGTACATGAAAAAGTAATAGAACAGGAGTGCACGAAAATAAAATAAAAAAGAATTTTATAAATTGAAAATGAACAGATGAAAATATAATGAAGCCACAAACGATTTGATATTAGTATGTAATCGAGAAATCGTCCACATCGTTTGAAAATCCGATATGAAAAGGTATAAAAAACATATAAAAACTGTAATGAAAAAAATAATGAGATTTTGAATAGAGAGATGAAGAATTGAACTAAGAAAAATGAAAAAATAAGAACATGCAGTCTCCATGCGCAAAAAATACTTACCTGAAACTTTTTTTAATGGAGATCTTGAACACGTCGTCGATATTTTGATGAAATCGAAGGAGAATAACTCAAAAACCATGAGGAACATAGATGGGAA
This sequence comes from Ottelia alismoides, assembly GCA_037367405.1. Classification (NCBI taxonomy): domain Eukaryota; kingdom Viridiplantae; phylum Streptophyta; class Magnoliopsida; order Alismatales; family Hydrocharitaceae; genus Ottelia; species Ottelia alismoides. The sequence goes on from JAZKJV010001114.1 coordinate 516,052, forward strand.
TCTCGAGTAAGGGACAATGACATTTAAAAATATGCTATATTTAGTAATCAAATATGCGTAATCAATATTTCGCATGATAATCGGGATTGAGAGGAAAGAGAGTTTTTTTTTCTAAAAATAGCATAGTGGTTTTTGTGTAGATTAGTGGTTTTATCGGGTGCCGTTGATTAATATCGGATGGATGGTAGGAGGTGTCGCACCAAGTGCATGGAAAGGTGGCACCTCAATTCAAGTTTTTCCTATATATATATATTCTTATACATGTGTATGTATGGGGCTGCTCTCTTGGGGTAGTCAACATGGCTGCCCCTGATCTATTTTTCCGCAATTTTTTTAATTTTTTTTGAAAAATATCACAATGTATGTTCATCTATATATCTCTCTCTTATATGCCATTCGAATATCGTCAGAAACAGAGACTCCTATGCCCTCCATCTAAAACATGTAATTTTAACGGTCTAAAGATTGCTGTAATCGGCATTTCTTGATGGAGGGCATATGAGTCTCTGTTTCTAACGAAATTTAATGACATATATGAGAGATATCTAGATGAAAACATATGGTGATATTTTTCAAAAAAAGTAAAAGAAATACGCCAAAAATGAGGTGGGGCATCCGCGTTCGCTTCCTAAAGGGCAACCCCATTGAACCCACATATATGTATATATACATATATATGGAAAAAATGGGGCTTCCCGCAACATAGTTGCCCCGCCCATTTTTTCCGTAAATTTTTTTAAAATTTCACCATGTATATTCATTTATATATCCTTCCAATATGTCATTCGAATTTTGTCAGAAACAAAGACTCCTATGTCTTCTATCTAGAACAAGTAATTTTAACGGTCTAAAGATTGCTTTAATCTACCTATTCTAGATGGAGGACATACGAGTATCTGTTTCTGACGAAATTCCAGTGACATATTGGAGGGATATATAGATGAATATACATGGTGAATTTTTTCAAAAAAAATAAAAAAATGCAGAAAAATGGGACGGGGCAGCCATGTTGGGTTCCTGCAAGGGACAACCCCATCAAACCCTATATATATGAAACTTATCCAATGAGCCTCGTTCTCATTTGAGTTTTTTAAGCATGTGTGATCATTCCTGCTATGATGGTCTTGTGGTTCTGAGTAAAATTTGTTGATTTCTAATTTTAACGCTAAGAATGAATTACCATAACCACTTCTCGCATGTTACTCATAATTTAATTCCCCCATTTGAGATGCAATTACGTATTTAGTAATTGCTGCATCGTTATTACAAAAAAATCCTTGAGAATCTCCTCCTTCCTCCATTTTATATTTGATCAGTAATGTCCATATTGTACTCAAGTAATTATTTGTTGCAAGATCAGTAATACTAAAACAATGGTTAGTAACTTACATCTGCAATATTATATTTTACAGAGATGAATAATTCATGCACATTACTCAAGTAACATATTAAGTTCTCAAGTACTAATTATTGTGAGATCAGTATTATATTCAAGCGCGCTTTAAAATTATATCTTAATGTGATTTAATATTGATATTCAAACATGCTTTAAAAATAATGTGATCAGTAATTCATGTAGATTACTCAAGTAATACTTATTCAGTTCTCAAGTAAGTATTATTGTGAGATAAGTATTATGAGATTATAGTTATTCGAACGTGTTGTGAATATCGATATCCATATTACTGAACTCAATGTGATCGGTTACTTAAATTATAGTTACTTGGTACTTTTGAATTATTGCTAGAATGTAAATTGCTGATTTACATATAACAAAATACCGATTAATAATATTCATATTACTGGCCTTGTTTTGACTATTACTGATATTATGATTGACAAGTACTATGTTCAGAGTTCTCACTGAAGCGTTTTACTGAAATTATGATGACTTACTGCTGTGAGTTTATGTGTTACTGATATTATTTATTTGATATTTTGATTTTGTTAATTAATTTTTGTACTACTTACAGATTAGTTCTTATTTGGAGTTTGTGAGTTACTGATAATTAGTTCTTGATACTATTGTCAAATATTTTCTCATCGCCTCTCCACTTCCGAAGCAATGTAACGACCATCAATGCTTCATTTTTTCACATCTTCATCCAAGAAACATAAGAAGTATTCAGACATTTGGCATATCTGGAATAAAATTGAATTAGTAAACCATTAGGTGCGACTTGTAAGGATCTAATAGTAAGTAGTAACAAAATGACACTTCTAATACATTGAGTTGAAACACAAATAATACAAAGCTATTTCAAATTAAACACATGGTTAATAACAGTTTCGTAATCACCAGTAGACTGTAAAGTCTTGCGAGTAAAAAAGAAAAATTGCATCAATAAGTCAATAATGAAATGAGTATAATTATTCAGTAAGTAGTAGCACATTGTGAAGTATAAATATTTTATTAATATACACAGATAATTTGTTAAGATACACAAGTAGTGAAGTAACAAGTTACTTCTTGATTTTAAATCAGTAACACTTTGCAAAAGCTTAAGTAATTTATTAAGATACGTAAGTAATGAAGAGAATATAAATAATTTATTAAGAATGACATGCTGACAAGTAACACATAGTATTTTCTTAAGATACATATCCGATGAATAAAATTGAATCAGAAAACACTAACGGATTTAGGTTGTAAACCCTTAACTGTGAGGATCAGTGAAACCGCAACTCTAAATACAAACAGATCCATTTAGTGAAATAAAAAAGAAATGTCAAGTAGAGTGGATTTCCCCCATCCTTTTGACGGAGACGCAGAAAAATGATTTTTCAACTGGATTCAGGAGAATATTTTAATATGATTCCATGGATATCAACAATGGGAAAATGACCGGACGATGTGGTGGTAAGGATGTTCTAGCGCTCCAAAACATGGTCCATTGTTTGGAACTTAGAAGACGTCGACAACTTCGCAACTTAATGAAAAACTACCTGATAACTTAGAACTTAGGTATTTTGTATTGCCATTGGATTTAATTAGACCAAAATTCAGCAAATTACCATGGCGAATAAGATAGAGGACGAATAAGTTCGAGTCTAGTCTCAGAACATAACCATTTGTTAACTATCTCTCTTTGTTAAATATGAGAGCATGATTTTAACATTCACCAACTATGGTATTTCTATATTGTATAACCCAACTTGTCTTTTGTGAACAAATGTTTTAAAATCTTAAAATAAAATTCAAAGGATTCTCGCCTGGGTTGCATCTAGGCCTCCTCAACTCCCCCCTGTTTCATGACTGCCTGCGGGCACCGTTCTTCTGATTAAAACTTATTGAACTTTGATGATTACATTTTTCTTTCAGTTAATTACTTCTTAGAACTACTATTTTTTCATTTCTTAACCCACATACCAAAAGGAAGAAAAAAGAATAGCCTCTTCTCATCCCTTATTTGTCCTTTTCAACACCAATAGTGATCTATCAAATTAGAATTCACAACAAGGTTTGATTTCTTTCTGATTCCATAGATTTATCCCTTATTCCCTGTAACACAAAATCTTGATCCTTTGTGTTTTGTTTGGATTTGTGAAGTTCAATTTTTACCAGCATCATCGATCACTGTTAAAGATTCATTTTCCTCAGTACAGAGCAGTTGCACAGTGTTCCATTCTTAAACGTGTTTTTTTGTCAGGGAAGATATCCATTTTAACTGGTTGAATAGCAGTTATTTTACATTTGTTTTATTTCATATCAAAATTGTTAATTTCTTACTACCTTGCAGAATACCCTCACTAGTGCTTCTAAATGTATGATCAACATTTATTCAAATTACCTGCAATTCCATTCCCTGACACACGCTTAACTTTTTTATACGGTGGAACCAGTTTGCTCTTCTTCCATCAGAAACGATTCTCTCGATCACAACCTCCTGGTCCCCAACGGAAGCTATGCATTCACGGCGAACAACTGCGTCCAATGCAGCTGCACCTCCAGTTTGTTGCGGTAAGTCACGGTCGTAAGAACTTTCGGGTATCATCAAGTAATCCATCAAGTATTTACACATGGTTGGATTTCTTGCCAGGCTTCAGTGTGTTCCTGTCCATGGCGACAATTCGTCGAAATGCCGCGAAGCCATCTGCCCCGGGAGCACCTTGACGATTGGTCAGTCCTTGGCAGGAAACTCTCCGTGCGTGAACACTACATGTTCCTATGCAGGCTATGGTAAACACGCCATATTCGCAGTGCTAAACAATGTCTCCACCTGCTTACCTGGTATACAACTGACGCCCTGCTTATGCTAATCAGTTCACATTCGTTTCTCATTGTGCGCGAATTGTCCTGAAAACTCTTTGTGGTTTATTTTCGAAAGGCTCGGCTCCAGCGCCATCTCCCGGTGGCAGCAACGCCGCGAACATACAAGTTGGATGGCGACTATTGGGATGGATGGAGCTTCTTTTGATCATATGTGCCTTCTTTTCTCTTGGGCTTATCTAACTAGGAGGTGATCTTGAAAATAGTTAGGTTATTGCTATATAATGAGATTGTTCCACTGGATTTTCCTGTATGGTTAGATGGACATGAGGCATTGCTAGCAGAGATTGCTTTTCTCTGGCTCTATCTTAAGAGGAATAACCTGTGCTTTTGTTTATCTGGTTGTTGTTATTCGGACTGCTGATCATGATTGGTATACACACAAATCCTTAATCAATTATATAAGAGGCATATGTGGAGTTCTAAATCAACAAATCATATCGTTTGACCACTAAAGATGAACAAGCACTCAAAGTTTTCCTTATTTGAGTGCATTGCATAATTTCCTGCACCTTACTAAGTTGCGGTTTTCGAGGATGGATGCACTCCCTGGTCATGCAAATAGACCTATGAGAAGCTTGTTCACAATGAGGATATGAGAACATTCAACTAACATGTACAGAGGGATGTGTGTAGTGTAGACTCTGTAATGATCTTCTGCAGTGTAGGTGATTTGAAGATGTTCCAGGATCTTCTCGTCACCTTTGAATCCAGTTGCAAAGATAACAACATCGGCTGGAACGTAGTTTCCATCATCCGTGACAATACTATTCTCGTAGAAACCGAAGGTTTGTGACTTGATTGGTACACTGCTCCCTTCTTCCATCTTCTCATAGGATCTCTCCGGGTTGAGTATCGTGGTCGAATAGATCAAACCCTTTGGTATATTTGGTTCTGGGATGTGGTGGGTTATGATATCCTTCTGTGAATATGAGTGTTGGGGAGAGGGTTGGAACAAGGAATGTGATCTGATGTCACCTTGATTTGTGATGAAATTCCAACCCAGAAATTTAGAGAAGTACACCGGGTTACCCACCGGTTAACCTGGTAACCAAACAGACCCTTTGTGAGAGGCATCTTCCACTCGCAATAACTCTCCAGGATTAGCGAAGTGAGAGAGTGACTTAGGAGGGTAACTCTTGCTCCTAAATGTAGCAGTTTGACTTTCCATTCTTGAAGTTTATTTGAGAATTTGGAAACAATAGTAGCCAAAATTTTTGATAACATTTTTTTCATTAGCAATGTGCCTTAAATGTTAGATTTCGGTTTCATTTTAGGTAAAAGCCTGTAAGGAGAAATTTGGTAGAATCTCGATGGAATTTCAGTGAAATGGTCGGAAGTTGGGGAAATTACTTGAAACTCATTTTTTTAAAAAATAAAGATTTTTCATAGTCTTTAACTCAATAAATGAGATAAAACGATAGTTTTTTCTAATAGTAAGATATTAATAGGGTATGTTACACTAAATTTCTATCCAATCTTCCCAACAATAAAAAAAAGTAATATGTTGCTCAGAATCAAAACCATATTTTGAACCGTAATTAGAAGCCATCGATTTTTCCTCTTGAACATGAAGAGAATGGTAACATGTGAGCACCTCTTCAACAAGAATAAGGTGAAAATATGATAACTGCTAATTAATATATATATATATATATATATATTAAAATAAAGAAAATAAAAAATATAAGGGATATTTACACCCATAACCCTGAGTAATTCCATAATTACACTAGGTACCCAAGATAATCATGAATTACATGAGAAACCCCGAGTAGTTACTCCGCCTCACATCTATAACCTTCTGCTAGTTTTAACCGTCAATCCTAACCAAACCATTGACTTAATCTAACATAGCATCAATCCAACGGTTAAAATTGAATCAAAACTAAAAAGAAAAAGAACCACTGCCTCCAACTGCTAAGCTTGCTGGGGCGGGGAGGTTTTTCGGGGGTGGGGGGGGGGGGATGTGGTTGCCGCATGTCCCGTCCCGTCTCGCTTAATCCTTGAGACAAGCGTGACTGAAAACATATGCTTATCTTATGAAATTTTACTATTCATGTATAACACAATATAATAACCAGTAGAGAAAATAACTTTTGAAATGCTGCAACTCATAATAAATTTATCGCTATAATCGTGTATATTTACACAAAAAATAAAATACATAGTATGGCATACCTGATTTTAGAATCGAATGAACCAATCAAAAATAAAAAATCCAAATCATTCTAGCTTGAAAACATCACGGTCGGGAAACATCATAAAATAAATAAGGGTTTTTATCACCTGTGCCCCTCTGAGATATTGCAATTTCAGTTATGCCCCTATCTTTTTGGTAATATCAGTTGTACCCCTCACTTCTTGCTAATCGATCACTTTGCCCCTCGGGTTAGTGACCGTCCATAACCAACACAAAAGTCCTCTTCCACCCCCGTCTTCTTCCTCCCTTCTCTACCTCCTCTCCCATCTTCTTCCTCTTCCTCCTCCTCTTCCTCCATTCTCTTCCTCCTCCACAGCTCCTCCCTCCTCCTCCTGGAGCTCTCCTGCAGCCGCCCCCGAGCCTCTGGCTCCGCCCACGTGCCTCGCCTCGCCTCCGTCCTCCTCCTCCTCCTCCGCCCCCGCGCCTCCGCCTCCCAGCACCTCCCTCCGCCCACCGCACCTCCCTCCCCCACTGCACCTCCCACCGCCCCCGTGAACCCTGCGTCCCCTGCCCGCCTCCCCTGCCACCCATGCGACCCCTGCCCGCCTCCCCTGCGACCCATGCGCCCCCTGCCCGGCCTCCCCCCGCGCCCCCTAGCCCCGCCGCCCCTCGGTCGCCCCCTGCCTGCCTCCCCCTCGCGACCCTTGTGCCCCCTGCCCGACCTTCCCCCGCCACCCTTGCGCCCCCTGCCTGGCCTCCCCCGCGCCCCCAAGCCCCGCCGCCCCTAGGTCGGCCCCCTGCCTGCCTCCACCCCCCCCCCCCCCGCGACCCCTACGCCCCCTGCCCGACCTCCCCCCGTGCCCCCTAGCCCTACCACCCCTAGGTCGCCCCTAGCCTCGTCGCCCCCTATGCCCCCAGGTCGCTCATAGCCCGCCGCCCCCATGTCAGCCCTCAGGGCTTTCAGCATATAGATAATTTTTTCATTAATTGATTCATGAAAATTCACCGAAAAATTCAATAAAATTCACCATTTGATCCGTAATAAGTGATATATCCATGAAAATGCAAAAATTTAATTCGATGGATGTATGAAGGTGAAATTAAGAGAGAGAAATTATGAAGAGAGGAAGAAGAACAAATGGAGGAGGAAGAAGATGAAGAAGAAGTCTGGACAATAATACCCCTCTTAACTGCACCAAGGTATGAAAAAACCATGGTTAAGTCAACTCATTGACGGTCAATATAACGGAAGGACACAAGTGATAACGGAGAAAGAAGTGAGGGGCACAACTGATATTACCAAAAAGATAGGGGCATAATGGAAATTGCGATATCTCGGAGGGGCACAAGTGATAAAAACCCAATAAATAATAACTATGATGGCACAACCTCTTTCATTATATTTTTCTTCCAGACTTGGTCTACTTAGGCCGACATCTTCTTTCTTTAAGGTACCTGAAAAATATTGATTTGGAGTGGTGAGCTTAAACTCATCGACATGAGCCTAGACCCACTGAATGAGTCACAAACCTCCAGCTACATGATTATAAATTTTACCTATCTAGCATAATTTGCAAAATAATGGATACTATAAGTTTAAACTTAATTACTGTACAACAAGAGAAAAAAACATTTTCCTTACAGTATTTCCAAAATCAAAATAGAGCTTAATATTTTTCAACTACCAGTAAAATAATGGGTAACAATAATCAAAACTTGTTCTGAAACTATATTTGCTATTTGGAAATAAACATATGGGTTACTTTTTCATACTTAGTGATGCAACACTATCCCAACATACTTGATAAGTTCATGAACACTTACTGCTAAGGCGAACCTTAGCCTTACTTATAGCCTAGGAGAGCGAACTCCACCTAGGACCTTATCTTACTGTCATACGCGCAGACAGCCCCAAAGGCCAATAAATACCCTGCATACGACCCAAAGCCCACTGCATATAGAATGCGGACCCAAAGACCTTTTACTTGTTCATGACTTTTCTAGCGATGCATCGTACTTAAAGATCATCTAATCATACAACTTGCATAATCAACATAAGAATCATATAGAACTTGCATAACTTGACATAGTTTCTTAAACGAGAGTCATATGAGGTATGAAACTTTTGCATGGTATATCACATAACTTGCACACTTAAACCATAATCATGAGTGGATCATACAATCATAAAGGAAAATAAGACTCGCTTAACTTAACTTCAAGTATTCTTAAAAACTTGAAATGCATAACTATCTGAAATATTAAAATCTTGCATCATAAAAACTTTTGCGTAGAATACAATAATAATAAGGCCTTCAGCTTATGAACCACTCACATGGATTTATGACCTCCAATCAACGCTCTACCCTCTTCTAGTACTTGCAATCTTCACTGTATAGATTTTGGATTTGAAACATGTAACTATACTATGACAGTAATATAATTTTATATGCATGGTTGTTATATGAATTTCTATCTATTGTTCAACGTATAAATGCAAACATTTTCTGTGAATGGTTAGCTTCTATGTATTATAAAAGAAATCGAATTATATGCTTGTTGTTGTTTTTCTTTTATTCATAATTATTATATAATGGTATAAGATGATTGGTAGGTTAACATGATTAGATGCATATATTCTTGTAATAATACTTCATATATATTCAAATACTATAATCTACGTATAAGAACTTTATTTAGTACAAAAACATGGCTGGTAAAGATCCCATATATCATTTGGATATAAAAATTCCGCAATCACACTTTATCACCATATTAAAATTCTTATATTAATCACTGAATTTTCTTCATGTACTCTAATAGTAAAATAACATGCATCTATATTTAAACATCTCTATTTTATATACAGAACTAATTCCAGAGTAATCTGACAAATATGACTATCGTACCCATTAACACGTTATGGGCCTCTTTAACAAGGAACCTTACTATCTCAATGAATAAAAACTGAGGATAATAATTGAGTGTAAACACTTACTTGATTAATACAACTCGGATTATGATATTAATAGAAACATGCTAGATTATGATTTTAAGCAATTATATAAATATGCCCACAACAGGTTTCCAGAACCCATTCTTGCTTTAATTTGTACCAAAGTTACAAATTATCCCTTTGTATCTTGATGATAATCCTCCAAAAATACATCTCTCGACTTATAAGAGAAATAAAATGGTAACAGTTAAGAAAGTGGAATATCTTCTTGTATGGATCATATGCATTCATACAACAATGGTATGAATTATAAGAGGAGATAAAATCGGATAGAATCATATAATTCGGATATGTATAATCTTGTATGACATACATGGGAGAAGAACAACTACATAAATATAGAAATGGTACCTGTACTATGAGACCTTAGTAAAATTCCTGGCGCGTAATGCACTATGAATGGAAACCGTTTCCTTTCCATGCTTACATCTTCTATTAGGTTTGTTTTTATAGAGCTTAAGTCATTCATGGATCCTCACATATGTATTACACGTAGCCCTTATATGCCTGACGTCCCCCTCCTGATGCATTCCGATCACTACCGAAATGCCCCCTATAAGCAAAAGTCGGCAAAAGCCATTCTCTCCAACACTTTTCGTAGAATTCTAATACTTATATAATGTAAGAAACATATATTATGTGGAATACCTCAATAAATTATTACTATTTTTCTTCAAGCTTATACTCGGGTGGCATGTATTCCACTGTATTGGCTAATATAAATATAACCACACTTTGTTGTAATAGAGTTACAACGGAACATGGGTATACCCATACCAAAATGATCAACTAGTTACCGCACACATCTTCACACATACTTATGTATATTTGGAAGGAGATGGGAGGAAACAGTTTGGAGGAGTTCCGAGTTATTCAATCTATTGGTGCATCTGGGGGTGTGTTGACTGGTAGGAAGGGGGACAAATTCATCGTGGAAAGTGGTGAGTTGGTGGGAAGACACTCAATTTCGCTTGTACTGCAACGTCGTGCAGATGACACAAGAGTGACGGTAAGCAATGTATATGGGCCATGCAATGGGGTGAATTTCTCAGAATTGGTTGATGAGTTGGCTCTGGCTCGGGAGAGATACCAATCGATGCCCTGGATCGTTGCTGGAGATTTCAATGCTACTCTTCATCGGGAGGATCGTCCTGGGGGCCGCGGTGGTTGTGACACAGGATCTACAGAGCTTTGGGGGTTCATTGCAGATTTGGGGATGCAGGTTGTGGATGCGACATGCTGTAGATACACGTGGAGAAATGCTAGATCGAGATCTCGACTTGATAGATTCTTGATCTCCAGTGAGGCAATTAGTTTGTTTCCGTTGGCCGGGGCGATTGCGTTGCCGAGATCTCATTCGGATCACACACCATTGTTATGGTCTTCAGGGGAGGCTGTTCGGCCTAGATCCTTCTTCCGATTTGAGCAGGCATGGTTACTTGAAGATGGTTTTAGAGAATTGATATCTTCGTTTTGGGAGGGATGCCAACCTCATGGATCGGCAATGGGTCGTTTTGCGGCTAAGTTGCTCTATGAAGATATTTGGTGGATTTTGCAAGGGCGAATCGGCTGAGGAGACGATCCAAAAGGGTCTCGGCTCTTGAAGAGGTTTGTAGGTTGGATAGGCTGGAGGATGAAAGGGAGCTCACAGTGTTAGAGGCCGAAGCGAGAAGCGGACATATGGCTGACATTCTCATGGAGGACAAGAAAGAGGAGGTGGTTTGGAGGCAAAGATCCAGGCAACGTTGGCTAAAGGAGGGAGTTGCAAATACTCGGTTCTTTCATGCCATGGCTAGTGGGAGGCGGCGGAGGAATTGCATTTTTAACATTGAGGTGGATGGGTCGACCGTGCAGGGGGACCAGGCCGTGGGGGCAGCGCTCAGATCGCACTTCCAGACTGCTAGCAGACGTGGTTTGCGGACTGGTTGGGGCTGGCAGGGTAAGGGGGTTTTGAGCATTTCTGAGGCTCAGGCGGATTCCCTGATCCGAGAGTTCACGGAGGAGGAGATCAAGGCTGCTTTGCTCGAGCTTAACGCCGATGGTTCACCTGGGCCTGATGGTTTTCCGGTGCGCTTTTACAAGGATTTCTGGGATATTCTCAAGAGTGACGTATTGGCTATCTTTCAGGACTTCAGCTGTGGTAATCAGGGTTTCGAGAAACTGAATAAAGCGTTGCTTTTCCTATTGCCAAAAAGGGAGAGCCCCTCCAGGGCTGAGGACTATAGACCTATTGCTCTTTCAAATGCCATTTATCTAATTGTTGCTAAGACGTTGGCCAACATGCTTCGAAGGGTAATGCATGGTATCATTTCTCCAGAGCAGACGACTTTCGTCACGGGGAGGGGGATGGCGGATGGGTTGATTTTATCGTCAGAAGTGGTTGCGGATTGGAAGAGGAACAAGACTAGAGGCCTGCTCTGGAAGATCGATTTCGCAAAGGCGTATGATTGTGTGGATTGGCGGTTTCTTTGGAAGGCCTTGGAGAAGAGGGGATTTCTACCTTTATGGGTGGCATGGATCAAGCGATGTGTCACGACGGTTTCCTTGGCGGTGCTCGTGAATGGTAGGCCTGAAGGGGGTTTTTTCAGCCACAGAGAGGGATCCGTCAGGGATGCCCTCTTGCCCCTCTGCTTTTTGTGATTGTTGCGGATGCGTTGGCGGTTCTACTGAGGTTGACGGCGGAAGAGGAGTGGTGCGATGGATATACTAATGGGGAGATATCTATTCCGTTGTTGCAGTATGCCGATGACACTGTGTTGTTCATGGGACCAGAGCTGGACAGAATTAGGAGGACGACAAGAATAGTGGGCATTTTTGGGCTCGTTTCGGGCCTCCAAATTAATAGAGAGAAATCAACGGTGGTGCCTTTTGGTTTGTCAGAGCAGGAGACACTGGTGATTAGGGGCACTCTGGGTTGCCTCGTTCGTGTTTTGCCTATCAATTACCTTGGGCTTCCTCTTGTGGCGGGGAGGTTGCGAACTGCGGACTGGAGACCCGTGTTGGCGAGGTTGGAGGGACGACTGGCTGGTTGGAAGGCATCTACGTTATCAAAGGGTGGTAAGTTGGTGTTGCTGAAGCACGTTCTCTCTGCCATACCTATTTTCTTTTGTTCCACACGCTTGTTGCCCGTTGGGATCCGTAAGAGGATGGAGGTTCTCATGAGGCATTTTTTTGGTCGGATGGGCGGCAAATGAAGAAGGGAATCCACTTGGCAGATTGGACAAAAGTCACAACAACAAGGAAGTTGGGTGGTTTGGGGGTCCTGAGATTGGGAGACATGAACAAGGCCCTTGTGGCGAAGTGGGTGCTTCGTATATGGGGGCCATCCGAGGACTTGGTTTGTAGGCTCATGCGGAAGATTTATTGTGCGACTCCTTCTTTAGAGACCTCTCGGATTCGGGCTCCATCTGTGTTGTGGCAGGCGATTGTTAAGATTCTTCCGGATATGACCATCAAGATGCGACCTATGGTGGGAAATGGTGACGACTTCAAATTCTGGCTTGATGATTGGACTGGTGATGGGGTGCTAAAGGAGAGATTTCCAGGGATATTCAGCTTATCAAGTAGGAAAGAAGCTGTTGTTAGCGATATGTGGGATCATGGTGATTGGCAATTCCATTTCTCTGCTTTACTTTCTTCTCGTAGGATGGAGGATTTTATTAGATTGAGGAGTGAGCTGGCGGGAGTCGAGGGTCCGACGGTGAGGCAGGACCATTGGGTTTGGGGCGATGGGAGGTTCACAGTTAAGAAGGCTTACTGGTTCTTCACGGGAGAGGACGGGCATGAGGGAAGTGACACGAGACTAGATGCCAACATCATTTGGAAGAGCAGGGTGCCCAGCAGGATAAAGGTATTCATATGGCTGCTTACCAATGGAAGTATTCTAACTAAGAGTCGTCGCGGACATATTTTGGGGGTGGAAGATTGCATATGTGATAGATGCAGGCAGGAGGCGGAGGATTTGGACCATCTCTTCTTTTCTTGTCCATTCTCAACGCGTGTGTGGAGGGATGCAGATATTGCTTGGATAAGAGTGGACGATATGGCGAATTTCTGGAGTTGCGTCAGAGCCGAATGCGGGGGACAACGGGTGGATACGTCTTACTTGTTCGCCATTCTTTGGGCCATTTGGTGTGGTAGGAATGATGTCATTTTTAGGGGACAAAATTTCTATTCTGAAAATATGATTGCGCACTGCAGGGCACTTTTTAGCGCTTGGAGTTCTATGTTGTAATGTAAGGTTTGACAAGCCCTTGTAATGGAGAAGAAGCGCAGGTGGGGTGGAGCTTGCAAGAATAGGCATTGCGATCTAGGTGTAACAAACTACCCGATTACTACATCTCAAATTTATCATCTTAACAAATGTAACAATATAATTATGCTATATCAATAAATAGTTTGATGATTCGTTGGATTGATATGTCAGATATTTCTATATGATTATAATAGTTGTAAAGATTATATATTAAAAAATAATTTTACATTAAACAATAACTTCATAAATATATAGATGCTGTCGACAGCATGGTTTTCACTCAATGCAACACACAACGCACAGGTAAATATTAGGAATGTTCATCGCAATATTATTCATTATAATATTATTTTTAATATAACAAAAAATAAATCGATGGGATAGTTCTGCAAATTTTATTTCGCATGAGGAAGTGTCATTAAATCAGCAGTCGAAACATAAATATAAATGTCATGCGTGCTATCCAAAAGAATTGTCATAAAATAAATATTTTTTATCAGCACCTATCTCGAATCTAAGTTGAAAGCACAGAAAATATTTTTATCAAGGTTACATAATGTCGAGACAAATACACCTTTCTAAACTAAGCACATACAATATTATCTATTATATATTATGCAAAATAAAGAGCGCAATCCAAACAAGATGACATAGGTACAAATACAAAGGATTGATGCACACCGTGGATCACTAAAAATGTGAATTTCAAATATAAAATGATGGTCTTCCTCACAATAGTAGAGTTGTTTTAATGCATGGAACACAATTGAACGTGCAAAGCACCATCTAAAATAGATATTATTAACTCGCACACCTATAAGGGATTAATTTCAGCAATTCTGATACCGTTAAAATTCAACAGGTTTGATGGATGTGATAGGCGTCTCGAATTGAGTCGAAATTTGAATCAGAACATGGTGTTATAGGAATTGGTGTACCATATATCGCTTGCTTGAGCTTCGATGTGGTTATCGTTTATTTATGATCCATTGATTTTGCAAGTAAATTGATTTCATTATCGGCTTTATTCCGAGACATTTACACAAAAGATAATCTATGGTTTGATGCTTCCTTTATTGTACATCGCACATGCTCCTACTATAATATTATGCATATGTATTTACTGTCATTGTCACGTCTAATCACATACATGTAATCAAGAAAATGGAAGTTTAACCAAAGAGTACTATAAAATAACTAAACTTAGTCGTATTTTATTAAAATGAACATTTCAATATACTCATTTGATTATATTTTAAAACATTATAATGTGACCAAAAAAATTATCAAAATTGATAACATATATTGCATAGTTTTATAAATTTTAAAGCATATAAAAATCACGAAACCTATGTATGGACATGTATATATTTTAGAATTAGCTAAATCCAGAATGTTTATAATTACATCAATTTTAACATAATTTCCTTGGCAAATTTCCGATGCAAATACACAACCAACATTTTCGTATAAAAGATATTATTTTGAAAAAAAACTCTATCCCCTAACTCTCTTTTTGTTTAATTTTTCCCACGAACAGAACTATTATATTATTTTTTATGTCTATAATTATTTCGATGCTTATTAGACCTATATTATTTTGAATATTTTTCTGTAAGTCTAACAATAACAATTTTAAACATTCTTCTTTACGTTCCAATTGAGGTAGTTCTTTCTTAGAAAAAAGATAAAAAAATTCTAATGTTCTATGTATGATACAATACCATTTCCTCATGTGATATATGGTTGCTAGTAACTCCTAACATTAGTGATTGTTTTATGCGAAATGATACTTCTCAATATTATTTACTTTATTCCAAAAAATGTTATATTCACATATCTATTCCATTAAAGGAAACTATACTCTAATATCTCCATCAATTTTTATAATTGTTCAAACATTCCAAAATTTCCTCCATACCCCGGGAGGGACAGCCCCAAATAAATGGGTGTTTGGAAGGCCTACGCAACGACGCTGTAGTAGAAAGAGCACCTGTACGCTACGTCTTCCTACTCCATGACGACGACCCCATTTGACGGCATCTCTCTCTGCAATGGTCATGGGGCATTGCTCAGCATGTCCATCTTATCTTCCTTCTCTCCTTCATTGATAACGTCCCAGGAATCTTTTGATTAATCCTGTGGAAGTTTGGTGCCGGAGTCCGTTGGAATGAGGCCGCCGGAAGGGGCCAAGACGTTTGCATCGGAGTTGTCTCGGAAGCCACGTCTCCGGCATTGGATTAGGACTGGTATGATTAACTTGGAACTTACAGGAAAACGCCGACTGCGAGGCGAGCAGACGACCATTCAAGAGAGACTAAATTTGTACCGAGTGCTAATTCACAAGGTTGTTGCTGATCGTTTTCCCCACTGTCTCTCCGCTGTCCATATCGACGGTGACGACCTCCGAGAGAAACAAGGCATGGATACAACCTTTCCTAGGACTATGACAGAGAGATTGGAAAATTATTCTTGATTCTGTTTATTTCAGATGGGACTAGGATTGCAAACGGTTATGGATATATCCGTATCCGATTCGTCACCGTATCCATTTTATACAAATTTTGACATTCGTATCTGTATCCGTTTTAAAACGGATATAGATATAGATATCGTTTTGATATGCGCAAGCATTCGTATCCGTATAACCGTTTTTGTATATAAATATAGTCATAGATTTATTTTTAATCCTATATAGCATAATTCTATACCTTCTTTTACCATATTTGTATACTTTTTATGATACAAACACATTTAGTAAATTTATATCATGTGTTTTCTATCCAATTTGTATATATTAAGTCGATTCTACAGAGTATTTCTAACATTACTGGTATGCGATCAATATCCCTTTTACATCCGTATCCGTTATTTAAGGATATGGTAAGCTAGTTTTAATATCCATATCTGCATCCGTATTCGTATTAAAAAATAGATAAGGATACAATAATACCTGTATCCGTATCCATATCCGACTGTTTGCATCCCTAGAGTTCAATGCAAGTTGCGGCTGCTCCTTGGGGGAGCTAACTTGGTTTCCTTCGTCTTAATTCATTTATTTTTATTTTTTTTTGTATTTTTGAAAATTTCTTCTATGGAATTTCGTCACTATATCTCTATATTATATCATTAAAATTGCGTGCGAAACAGAGACTCATATGGCCTCCATCCAGACAATCATTTTTTAAAAATCGACTCCATCTGGATGGAGGCCGTATAAGTTTATATTTCGCACGAAATTTTTATAACATAATATAAAGACATATAGATGAAAATATACGAAAGAAGTTAAAAAAAAACGGAGCAAAATGAAATGAGAGTAGCACAACCCCATTTTACCCTTTTATGAAATAGTACGATGTAGTGATAACTCTGATGTGGTGACGTACGCAAGAGGTTGGATGACTGGTCTCTCTCTCTCTATATATATATATCAGCATGAGGGCTTTTTCAAAAGTAAAGCCACATCGTACGTATGCTCCATATATCCATGGGCGCCAAGACGGTGGGGATCGTCGGAGCCGGCATCAGCGGCCTCGCGGCCTGCAAGTACGCCATCCAGAAAGGCTTCCTTCCCATTGTCTTCGAGGCCGACGCCGGCATCGGTGGCATCTGGTCCCGCACCCTCCGCACCACCAAGCTCCAGACGCCAAGACCTCTCTACCAATTCGTCGACTTCCCGTGGCCGGAGGATGTGGAGGAGTCATTCCCGGCCAGCAAGAAGGTGATGGCCTACCTCGATGCCTACGTGCAGCAATTCAATCTCCTCCGTTACATACGCTTCGGCTCGCATGTCGTCGAGGTCGAGTATGTCGGTGTGAGCGAAGAGGAGATGGAGTCGTGGACGCTATGGTCGGGGAACGGTGAGGCCTTCGGCGAGGGAGGGAAGGGGAAATGGCTGTTGACGGTGCACCACTTGTCAGGCGGCGAGGAGAGTGCTCCTCGTTCAGAGGTATACATACATATGTCTACTCGTCTTTAGACCTGGTTAAAATGCGGGTCAGGCAGACATTCAAAAGTTCTGACCAAAGCCCGCCATGGGTCAGCTCATGATCTATTTTGTTATTTTTCCATTGAATTTGTTAATGGTACTTAATCAGTATAAATATTTTTTAATACCATTTATACATTATATAACTGATATAAGTAATTTACATATTACTTGACATGTAAATTATTAAATTTTGTTTAAAAATAATGTGACATTGAAGTGTATCATATCAATACATGTATTACTCAGCTTATATTTATATGTTTTTAATTTTTTACGGACCAACAAATACCTCAAATCTCCTAACCCAATCAATACTCACAACAGGGTCTGCTGTCTCTTCTTTTTTCGTTAATTTATCTTTTGTCATTGTAGTTAATAAAAGAATATCGTATTCTTTGTTAAAAGTTCATAAAACAATATTTTTTTCTTAACTTATTCTAAAATATATATTAACAATTATTTATATCAATAATTATAAAAAATCAATGAATAACTATTATTATATTATTTATTGTCAGAATCGATATAACAACAAGTATAATATTTGTTATGAATTTAAAGAATCAAACAATAAATAATTATTTGTTATTATATATTAATCATGAAAGATATGACAAAGATCATTGAATTATTCGTTATTTTATGTCAATTTTGTTGTAGTGAAAAATAGAATTAACCGGATATTATTATTATTAGAAGAATAAATAAATATGCTCGTTAAAAAAAGCGAAACTATGATTGAGACGGAGCCTAATTCATGCTCCTTTACTAATCTTCAATCATCATCACATCTATGATCCTAACAGGAAAGTCCTTTTAAACGTATGATTAAGATGTTAAATAGCACAATGACATGAGTTGTTGGTGAACTGTTCCCTACAAATTTTATGATGCAAGATTGTACTTTCGAGATGTTACAATTTAATTCTTCCATTTTCCAAAGTTAATTAATTAATTAATTAAGCCCGCTTCGATTGATTCCAGCTTTCGCATTTACTATGTAATACCCCAACCTCCAACACTGTGCTACATCTAAAACTTACAAAGTGTGGGTGTGATTTATAAATTGTGGGGATTATAATTACTTGACAATTTGACTTAAGCATTTTGAGTGATTGTCAACGGGCCCATCTGGACTCGTACTTAACAAGTTGTTAGGGTTAGTTTTCCTCGACAACGGATGAGGACCTAAGTCCGAGACGTTATAGATGGTATCAGTGCCATGTTCTCTCTGATAGTGGAAAGGGCCACCTAAAAGGTGAAGCCACCCCTCCAAAGAGATAGGAGGAAATGACTACCCAGAACGTGCAACCGCCACTATCACTGGGAATAAGTGATGGACCATATCGCAACGAGGACGTTGCGAATATAATTGGGGGAGGTTGTAACACCCCACCCTCCAACATAGTGTCACATCTAAAACTCACAAAGTATGGGTGTGGTTTATAAGTGCTGGGAAATACTACTTGACAAATTGGACTTAAACATTTTGGGTGGTTGTCAACGAGTCTAATTGGACCTGAACTCAACAAGTTGTTAGGACCAATTTTCCTCAATAACGAACTTAAGAGCTAAATCCGGGACGTTACATACCATCTCCATGTTAGTACGGATTGATACGACTGAGATACGAGCTTTGATAGATCGATTAACGATCATATAAAATGTTTAAGTTGAAATTATTAAATAATAATCTTGTGCATTTTTAACACGTGAATTATTACCATGTGTTACAAAGTTCAGTCTTTCAATAGATCTTCTTCCACTTCTCCTCCGAGGTCAGATTCTGAATCATTCATGGAGCTGAAATCGAGCAACACAAACTTCTAATATTATGCAGATCTACGAAGTGGACTTCCTCGTCCTCTGCATTGGAATGTTCAGCGGCCTCCCAAACATACCATCCTTCCCAACAAACAAAGGCCCTGAGGTCTTCAATGGGAAGGTCCTGCACTCCATGGACTACTCCAACATGGACGATTCCACTGCTCTAGAGCTCATCAAGGGGAAGCGAACTGTCGTCGTCGGTTTCTCTAAATCCGCAGTGGATATCGCTGCCGAATGCTCCGATGCAAATGGTTCGCTCACATTGTTTTGCCAACCTTCATTCGATCACAGATTTAGTAATGCCATTGAGCTGAACATGTTCCTCACTTTCATGCAGGAGCAAAGTATCCGTGCATGCTATTGTACCGAGAAACCAAATGGGTAATACCTGCTCATCTTACATGGGGTCATCCCATTGCGCTTCTCTATCTCACCCGCCTCGCCGAACTGCTCATTCACAAACCCGGAGAAGGGCCTCTTCTCAGCCTCCTCGCCACCTTGCTGTCGCCTCTGGTATCAATCTGTGGACTGGATGGTCTGCTACCATGGGGAGCCAACAGACTCTGCAGTACTATTTTGAGCCGTTCGATCTTGATCGAACGGTTCACGCGATTTTACACGTGTAAAATCGCGTGAACCGCTCGATCAAGATCGAACGGCTCAAATGAGTGGGCTCCCCATTGCAGCAGACGATTTATTTCCATCAACCTTTGCTTTCATTCTTGGCATCATTACATAATAATTGATTAATTTATTTGGGCATTCTCCAAGAATTGGTTGCTGAACAAATCCCTGGAGAGCTATTGCAAGTGGAAGATGCCTATGGCGAAGTACGGGTTGCAACCAGACCACAGCCTCATGCAGGAGTTGATCTCTTCAACCGTGGCACTCCAGCCTGAAAGGTTCTATGACAGGATGGAGGAAGGGAGCATTGTACCAATCAAATCACAAACATTTAGTTTTTACGAGAATGGTATCATCACTGATGATGGAAAGTACGTTCCAGCCGATGTTGTGATCTTTGCAACTGGATTCAAAGGTGAGGAGAAGATCAGGAGCATCTTCAAGTCACCTGCACTACAGAAAATCATTATAGAGTCTACACCCATCCCTCTGTACAGGTTAGTTGAACATTCTCCAATCCATATATTGTGAACAAGCTATTGATAGATCCATTCATATGTCCAGGGAGTGCATCCATCCTCAAATACCACAACTGGGGATAATCGGATATTGCGTGAGCGTGTCCAACCTCTTCACGTCGGAGATGAGGTGCTTATGGCTCATGCATTTCCTCGCCGGCTCATTCCGACTACCGGCGATAAAGAGCATGAAGGAGGAGGTGTTCCGATCACAAGAGTTCATGAGGAAATACTGCAGGAGCAAATGGAGCGTCGGGAATCTGCAGATATGGCACAACGATCGACTGTGCAAGGATATCGGGTGTGATCCACCGGCAAGGAAGAAGGGTTTGCTCGACTGGTTCATTCCCTACATGCCGGAAGATTACAAAGAGCTCGGTGCAAGATGATGTCATTTCCTTCCCAATGTATGTGTTCAAGGGATGGTTAGCTCACGATTAAAACGACGAAAACTATTAGCAATCCCTAAACTATGTAATTGTAGGTGCATCTGTATCGTTTATAAAAGGCATGGCTCTTTACATTATTAAATGAGGTGTAAGAAAGTATGTGGTGCACTCAAACAAGGTAAATTTTGAGGGTTTTTTCGTCTATAAATTTAGTGGACAATAATATGTTGTTACATTTAGAACTCCATAGATGCTTCTTATAATATTGGTGATTGATTTGTATAAATGTCAATCATTAACAATAGTGAGAATGATAAGAATTAGATAAACAAAAGCATGGGTTGTTTTTTTTAAGATACAACCACAGTAAAACAATCTCCAGTAGAACAAGCTCATTCTATAACAACAACCTAAATATCTTCAAAAACCACTTCCTACCAGATAAGCTCAAGAGAAAAGAATGCTCATACGATTGAAAGAACCTCCATCCATATTGAGAGTCGCCATCCAGCTAACGTTCATGTCATTGACTGCATGTGGTGATGGCACATTGTGGAATCTTTTCAGGCTCCATGCATGATTATGAAGACAAATCGTTGACATTTTAAGAAGGAAATATGTGACTTAATAAGCATGGCTTGAATCCACAGATAAAAAATTCCCAATATCAACGCTTGCAATCATCCATTTTTTTTCAAGAAAATATTCAATGCCATTCATCTAGAAATAAGAAAATAAAATCCATAAAGTCTAAATATTACACTAACTTCTGCCAAGATAAGATAAGAAAGGAGAAACATTTCTCCAAAAATTCCAAAAAAGGCCTAACAGAAAGGGTGCAATCGCAAAAATTCAGTTGGGGTCATGCATGATTGACGCTAAAAGGGTGACATCATCCCTTCATTCTTTTAATGGTGATCGAGTTGATTAAGATTTCACCGGTTATCTCAACTTAGATGCACTTCAACATATGGGCTTTAGGGGACGATCACTAGCTGTCCCGTATATTAGAACCTCCCTCTGGTTAGAGGGGGCAGTTTCCTAAGCATCATCTATACATGCATCTCATTTGATAGGTGGGGATGCGGGCCCATTGCATTTTTTTAGTTTTTTTGTTTATAAAGGTATATATAGCATGTATATATAGTAATAATAATAATAATATAGATTTAGGAATAATATAGAGTGTATATAATAAATAAATATATAGAAATATATACATGAACTCTCTTTTTATTTTTTAAAGGTTGCAAATATATATTGTATATTTATAAGTACTAATAATAGTAATAGTGAGTATATAAGTATTATAAAGTATAAAAGTATATATAGGATCTTGTAATTTTAAATATGTAAATATAGTCAGAATTCAATAAATAAATTGTTTTGTATTATTTTATATTTTCTCTATTTTAGAGTTTTTTATATAATTTTTTTTCTAATTTTTATGTATTTTTGAAACTTTTAATGTATCGAAACAATAAGTAGAATATATTATCAAATGTTTTAGGTATTAAAAATCGATAACAAGCCCAAAATTTTCCAATTTTTTTAAATATATATTAGATAATATAAATAAAATAATAGGAAAAACTATTTTTTGGATTTTTAAATAGTTTCTACCAATTTTATAATTTTTTAGGAGTTTTGCATTTTTATTGTTTTCTCTTTATATTTGTGATTTTTGTTCTGAGGGTATAATATATAGTAATATATATACTCTAATTTTTTGGATTTTTTTAAAGATGATTTTATTTTTTTATTTTTATATGTAAATAAGGAATATTTAGCTCCTATTCTGTTTTTAATAAATGAAAGAGGACATAAATGCTTCAATAAAAATATGAGCATGCATCAACATGATTTAAGGCATCATAATAATTTTACTGACATTTAATAAGCACATGAGCTAATTCATAAAATTAAAATAAAGTTCAAAGGCATGTGTGCAAGTTTACCCAAAATATTATACTTATTTTACAAATTTCTAGACTAAAGTTAAGTAAATAAATCCACATGGGTTATATGCAAAAAGGTTAGGTGCCTTACACACGTAGGCATGTGAGGTGACCTAACAAAGGACCTAAATGCAAATTCAAATAAGTTTAAGGGCCCTTGATGAATCCCCATTCACCACTCTTTATTCTTTTATTTTAGCTAATTATCTTGGCAATGCATCATGTAAATAGGTGTAAATACAATAACTTAGCAATATACGTGCATGTGTTAATAGTACATAATTAACATGTATTTGTGCAAAAATAAAAGAATAAAGAATAAATAGAAAAAGAAAGAAGTATTTAGAATAAGTACCAAGTGACCCGAACCCCAAGAGAGGGCCAAGCATTGGCCTGATCGCCAAATAAATAAGTAGAGAGAGATAGGGCCACTCTACCTTATATATATATCATGTGTTTACGTAATTTATTTTTGCAAAAATAAAAATAAAAGTATGTTTTTACCTCCTTATATATATTTCTAAAAATAAAATAAAAATCAAAAAAAGAAAATAAAAACTATTTCTCACTGGTACATAATACATGTACATGGGCTTCCTTCTCTATTTATTTTATACTTGTAAATAAATAATAAAAATAAACAAAAATGATTCTATACTCCAAAAATTATTTTGTAAATAAATAAAATATAAAATTGGAGTATTTTTGTAAAAATAATAAATTAAAAATAATTGTACAAAATACATATGTATATTATAGATGTATATAATACATTACACTGTATATACAATAATTTATTTTTCATAAAAATAAATAAAAATCATAGAAAAATAGTTTGAAAAATAACAATCATTTTTCTTATACACTTTATAATTTAAAAATCATTTATTAATTTTTATTGAATTTATAAATATTTTTGTAAATCCGATTTTCTGATTGGTCCACGACGGATCATTGACTCGGGTCAACCCCCTCTTCCAGGGCTTGACCCGACCCGACTGCTCCGTCGGACCTTCTTCTCCCATTTATCCCGGGCGGATCACGCCTGCCCTTACCCCGAAACTTCGCCCCTGTCTTCCCCGTGGATCCAAGATCCTCACGGATCCTTAGGAAGGCGCGGATCTTCCTTGGTTCGTGCATTTCGACCTGATCTCTCCAGCCACTTGGGACTGCTATAAAATCTCTCATCCGCCTCCCCAGGTCGACAGCTCGCGCCTCACTCCCTATTGATACCCTAGAAACCTTCAGCGTGGTGACAACCGTCTGAGGAGCTTTCTAGTGGTCAGTTTGGTGCAGTGACGCCGACGCTCCCCCTTCGTGGCCGGACCTCCACCTTGAGAAGCCTCCCTCGCCTCCCGCCGCTTGGTCGAGGCCACCACCCCACTGATCATCTTTGCCTGGAGCTCAGGAACGTGTCTGGACCTTCAGGTAACCCCTTAGTCTTTCCTTGCTCCGCATTTTATCAAATCTTTCCATTGCCCGTCAACTCCGACCAGCCAGTCGGAGCTCCATCACCCACGTCCATACATTTCGATACCCTCGCACTCCCACCCTCCATGATCTTACGCAACATGATCACCCTGATCTTAGCCCCCATAGCCAGGATTTGGTCCAAGATCTCCCTCTACCGTGACCACCGGAGATCGACCCCCATTCACCCCCCGCTTCTTTGGTTTTCATTCCTAATAAACCAGACCGGAGTAGAGCTCTGAGTAGAAGCTTCTCATTGCAGGTCATGTCACACATTGAGAGCCTCCAAACCACCCTCACCCAAGCTCACCAGAGTAGCTCCAGGTACCCTTCACCGTTACACCGATCCGACCGATGGAGCTCCCATCCGATCCATCCGCCTGACATAAACCGTCCCAAGACCACTCCGGTGCTAGCTGATCTTCCATCACGGCTGAGGACCGCGTACCTAGCTCCGAAGAAGCTCATCCAGGCGTTGTTCTTCCAGACGAGTCATGCGCCATTGGATCCACTCCGCCCTTCAGTTTCCATCTCGACCGTCCGTTCAGCTGACATGCCAGACCGTTAGATGTCAGATCTAACAGCCTCGTACCCACCACGTCTCCGACCATCTAACACCGTCAGATCTAACACCTGACGATTTCAGAGCCGCACGATCTCACCAACGGCTGACATGTGGCTGATCACGCGTGACTTACGTGCCATCGAGGGTATACTACTCTTTTTATCCTGCGTTTATTTTAGTTTATGTTTTAATCTGTAAAAGAAAAGTTAAAGTTTGGACCCTTTTGCATATTAGTCCTCGTAGTTTCTGTGATTCACATTTTAATCCTTCCAATTTGAAGACACGTGCCTTGCCACGTGCGTAGTGGTGTACTTGCATTTTTCATATTAAACTTGTCATGTGTTAATGTTTGAATGAATGTTTTTTCAAATTTGCATATATGCCCCTGTGAACGTTGATTTGACGCATGTGTGTATTTTATTGGTTAAATTGCATATTTGATCCATGACTTTTATTTCTTGTTATTATTTGATCCTAAAACTAAAATAAATTGCATTAAGGTCCATGTTACCTGTGTGTCTTGTTTTTACTCAAATATATATCAAAACTTCTCCAAAAATTCCAAAAATTTTACATGTAGCTCCTACTATTGTGTAGTATTTTTGTTAATTTTTATGATGCATTTTGATTTTATTTGATATTTTCGAAAATTTAAAAACCCTAAGAAGTGTCTCTGCCTGTTTTGAAAAATCAATTAAAAATACAAAACTATCTTTAAAAATTCAAAAAAAAATCGTGTCCTTTTATAAAACACCTAAAAAATGAAAAAAAACTAAAAAATTTATAAAAATTATCAAAAAATATTAAAAATAAAAAAATGGGTTTTCAGTTTCTGTATGTAGTTTTTGTTTTATATCTTCACATAAAATTGTTGCCAAAATTTTATAGGCATTTCATATATTTTTAAAGTGCCTTCTCATTTCGGTTGCACACTGTTGCATTTTTCCTTGTTCTTTCATTTTTAGAAAATTGCATAAAAAATTAGAAAAAAAACCCATAAAATACTCAAAAACATCTGAATATTTTAAAAACATAAAAATATTTTTGTTTTGAAGTTTTGAGTACTTTTAGCCTTTAAACAATTGTTTAAGTGTGTCTTTTTGCCTTTACCTTACCTATTTTCTTAATAGAAAATCATTAAAAAATTTAAAACTAAAAACCACCAAAAATTCTTGTATTTATTAGATTACATGACTACTTCGTAGGTTTCATTCCACGCTCCTAGTGTTCGACCCTGGTGGCAATACCAAGTTAAATAAATAGCAAGACCACTTGCCTCATTTTTGTTGTGGATTGATTTTGTTGGTGGTCTACATTTTTCTTGTTGAGCTCGATTTGAGTAGTTGAGGTCGCAACGACCTCTGATATAACTTAATCTTAGTCCCTCGTCTACGAAATATACATAAAATTTTAAACTAACATTAATATTTAATGGACTAAATTATAAACACAAAAATAAGGGGTTACTCAATAATTTTCCCAAAGACGCGCTATTCGACGATGCAGGACATACCATGTGTCTTGATCGACAATGGTTGATGGTGATGCTTCTCCTGATATTGGATGACACATATTAGATCTGAGTTTCTCTTCTTGATCCAACGGTTCTGAGGGTATCTCGAAGAATACCCCTAGAACACTTACTGGGCGAAATTCAATATGATGATTCTCCTTGCTTCGATCTTCAATCGCATTGCGGGTGGTTTACTTAGCTTCCTGGGGTTGCGTAGCTGCCGTAGGTGGTGTTAGATGGGTCCGAGCCCCATCGATAGGGGCCTGAAGCTCTTAGGTTCTTGGAGCTCTGACTTGGACTTGATTCCGTCTCCAGGGGGTTCGTTGAAGCCCAAGACCTGCACAAAATGGATCCTTGGATCAAGGAGAAGGACCTCGACAAATTATTGCAGCTTGTAGCATAGGGGAATGGTCGAGCGAATGAGCTCAGGCGATGGTGGCGAAGGGGAGATTGGTCGACCTCGATTCTTGTAGAATCGATTGTGATAGATGAGGGAGCTTATGGAGAAGATGTAGGGGAATGAAGATGAGGCAGAGGTAGATCAGAATAGTGCATGGATGCCAATGAATTTGAGTTAAAGCAAGGAGCTCCAACTTACAAAGATCTACAAATTAATCTAATCTATCCACTAAATTATGAAAATAAAGACTAAACTATCTGATGACACATGTTCTACGAAGGCCTAATGTGGTCTACACTATGCGAGACCTATATTATCGATGAGGCGACCTCTTACGAAACTCGGATTTAAATCAACAATTAACCCACAAAAGATGAATCAATGTGATGAATCTGTGATTCATCACTCTAAAAGTTAAAAATAGAGCCTTGTTCCCGAGTAAATAGAGGCATATTTCCCTTTTTAAGGCATAAATAGCATTCATGCATTCATACATAATACATGCATTTTTTTGAAATGCAAGGATGATATGCAAGAGTAAAAAAGAAGCCTTATTTTCAACATTTTTTCAATTTTTACCCACCCGTAATTATTGTAAAATATATACAAAAGTACGCGAAAGTACGAGCTATGGGTAAAGTATATATGTAATATATACACGCCCCCTATACTTAGCGTGTGCTATGTCCTCAGAGCACGAAGAGCAAGGAAAAAGACATAGCTCGTGCTAAGCGTAAGAGAGCTAAAGAGAAATAAAAAAAATGTACAAAAATCGACCGGCCCCCCTATATTTAGGCTCTGGCAGCCTAAGTGTAGAAGAAAGTCAAAAAGTGGGGCAGACAAGGTCAAGGAGAGAAGTGGATGAATATACAATGAGGGCATCGGTCCCCCCTATACGTAGGCTCAGGTTCGCCTAAGTATAGGACAGAAGTGAGTATGAGGACCAATGTGATCTGGAGAATGTACAGTGAACCGACTCAGGTGACCCCTCCCCCCTATACTTAGGATCTGGTTATCCTAAGTATAGTCCAAGATAATGATCTAATGAGGCGGGGATGGGTTACTAGAGTCGCTAGGGAGAGAGGATAGGAAGTACAAGAAGAATGATAAATACAGATGAGTCGGTCTGAATCTTTCGAGATGCTGCGGATGGCTGGAGCTCACTGCTGCAACGTCTCATACGCGGCTCGAGGTGTATCTGCTGAATCTGTCTCGCGCATTTTTGTATATATTATGCAATAATTACGGGGTGGGTAAAAAATTAAAAAAAAATGTACTATATGTATAATACTTGTATAAAAAGTTGTAAAATTCTTGTGAATAATACTCGTGTAAGATTTGTTGTAAAATAGGATGTATACCAAAAAAAACTTGTATACTATATTATTATAAACTAAAAACTAGTTGTAAATAATACAAATTGTTGTATACTTATACCAAAAAATGTGTTGAAAATAAGGCTTCATATTTACTCTTGCACATCATCTCTGCATCTGAAAAGAAAAAGAGTCTTGCATTCCAATCATGTACATAGCATATCATCCACCACTCATCTGCATATATTGCATATGCAAGGTGAAAAGCTAGTGGGTTCTGAACCAAGTTATGAGTAGATATTGAGGATGGACTTGATTTGACCTTAATCCACCTAATTTCAGAGGAACCTTATAGGAGCTGGAGTTAAGATTTCTCAGGTCAAGTGACTTAATTCTTTGAGTCCGCAAGTCTATGTTCACATGTCATCTTGATTAGTCTAAGTAGAATATCTCGTGCACACGCATGATTCTTTTAGACAGTGACCTAACTTGGACAAGCACAATGCACGTAGCTCTTTATTGATGGGGTGGTAGGGAAGTAGAATCCTGTAGCTTGGAGTAGCACACGGGTGGAAACATCCGTCCTCCTCTAGGGAGGGTAGTGCATCTCAACCTAGTCTGGTGGTGTTGAAGTCTAAGGACGGGACACTGTGGGTTGCAATAATGCTTCAAAAGAGGGATAGTCTACCGGCTCAAGAGGAAAAACTCCTGATGGACATGCTGCACTTTGTATATAGTTCCAAAAAAAAGAAAAAGAAGAAGAAAAGAGAAAAATGCAAGAACTCCACAAAAAAATGCATGTATTATGTATGAATGCATGAATGCTATTTATGCCTTATAAAGGGAAATATGCCTCTATTTACTCGAGAACTAGGCTCTATTTTTAACTTTTAGAGTGATGAATCACAGATTCATCAACCCCCTATACTTAAACCTTGCTCGTCCTCGAGCAACTAAAATGAAATGCAAGAGTGAAATGAGATTGGGTTCCATACCAAGGTCATGAACAAAAGTTGAAAATGGAGCTTGACTCGACCTTTGGATTAATTGTGTGGCGGAACCTTATTGGGATCTGAACTTAAGACCTAACAGACTTCAAGTTCCACAAGTCTTCTATTCAAGACGCCTTAACAGTCAAGTCAGAACAAATCCTCAAACGTAAATTTTTGATGACTATGATTCTTACTTGTACTGTGTAAGTGATAATAGCTCTCCACATCAGAAATGACTCGGAACCAGCCTCCTCTAACAAGGTAACTCAATAACCCGTCCAGTAACTCTTTCCTCGAGGAGCGGGGTATTCCCTTCTAAGTTCAAGTGCGACCAACTCAAGAGGAGGGGGTAGAGAAAAGAATAGACGGTAGCCAGTGTAGCTAACCTATCCCGGGATGCCTGACCAGTGCAGCCAAGTCATCCAGCTGCAGAGTTCTTGCTAGTATACATACTCCATCAGGCAAATTTTTTTTCAATTTTTACGTGCAAACACAGGGGTATAATTGCAATACAAGAAAATAAAATTACATAAAACAAATATGCTGACAGGGACGTAAATGCAATTACCTATAATGCAGGGGAAAGATGTGCAAATTCTCCACAGGCACGTGCTCCTCACGTGGGGTCTGCTTCACAGGGACCTCTTTGTAATTTCAAAAAGTCCCGAGGGCCTCTGTGTAAAATTCCTAGGCCGCATGTGCTGCGGAGGCTCGGGGCTCAGCTCGGGTGCTTCTGGAGGTCTGGAGTGAGGCTCAGCTAGCCTCGGGTGGTCCGAGCCTAGGTTCGGGGAAGAGGCTCGGACCTCGTCTGCGTGGCACAATGACAACCGTTGGATCAAGATCAATCCCACGGTTATTGGTGGAGGGTGCGTGGCGTGATGAAGACCCTTGGATCAAGATCGATCCAAGGGGTGTCGGTGCTGACGCATGGCTCGATCAGAAATCGTTAGATCTACGTTGATCCGACAGCTCCTGGTTGCTCCAGATGTCGATGACGTGGAGGGCTAAGCGTCGTTAGATCGGGAAGGATCCAACGGTACTGGTGAGGCGCGACTGAGTGGCGACATGGCACTAAGTTGACCGTTCGATCAAGGTGATCGAACGGCAGCTGGTGCTTCTCCTTCAACGGGTCTCCGCCGCCTGCGGAGGAGATGGCGGGGCTCCGGCGAAGTGGCGTTGGCTCCGCCCGTTCCTCCAGATGCCGATGAAGCTCTCCGAAATGTCGGAGATATCCCAGTAGGAGCGTGGCGATGTGGCGAAGGTGCTGATGGTCTCAAGAGCTGGAGAGGTCCGTCGGAGGTTGCTGGCGACGAAGCTCGAGGACGACTCCGGCGAGGCTCCGATCAGTGACAAAAGAAGTACCTGCAAGGGTCAGAGGAGTAGCCGAAGCTCGGGCGTGCACTCGTGGAGGTGGGAGGATGGTTGGCAAGGCCTAAGGCGGAGGGAGGTGATCTGGCGACGGTTCTCCGGCCAAGTGGCGGAGCTGGAGATCGATGGATGGTGAGATGCGTCGTCGGCGGGCGTAAAGGTGACCGCGAAGATGAGAGCTCTGACGCGGAGCTCGGCGGAGTGAAATAGAGGCGAGAAGGTGAACGTGGACGGCGAATAAAAAGCGAGAAAAACGAAGCAAAAATGAGATGAAGATCGATCGGGGATGGAGGTGTTCACCTGGGGTTTGGAGCTCGACTTTGAGTTCCAGGTCATCGCTCGAAGGGGCGGTGGGTCCCTGAGCTCAAGCAGCGGCTCGGCGGAGGAGGGCTGCGACTCGGCGGTGGCCGAGGATCTCGCCGGAGAAGACAATCGTCTTCGCTCGAGGAAGCTTGCAATTCCTGTCACCAATCGGAAGCTCAGAGCTCGGAGTGTCTCTCGCAGGTGGCGGATAGGTGCGACGATGGCCGGAGGGCGAGTATTTATAGATTGAAGGTCCCGGCCAGGTTGATGATGGAGCGAGGTTTAAGGAGTTCGTGGGACGTAGCTCGAGGTCGACAGGGGTAGTGGAGTGCTTGGCGAAGATGATGGATGAGTGGGGGTCATCGTGGAGGTTGTGGTGCTCGTCGACGGTGGAAGGAGCGCGGCTGAAAATAGGAAGGGGGCGCCCCTCCCGCAAGGCGGAGAACGTGGGAGAGAGGCGCCTGGAGGTGGAAGACAAAGTCTCCACCGTTGGATCTTGTGATCCAACGGTGGTGATCGAAGCGGGAGGGAGCGGCTGGATGAAGATCTGGACGTGACGATCTGAGGGTTATAGAGTAGCCACGTGTCATGATAAGGGCTCGGCGCTAATGGACGGCTAAGATGGGAAGCTAAGATTGATCGAAGGGCTGGAAGATGACCATGAGGACAACGGCGGAGATGGAAAGTTCGGGATGTGATCTAAGGGCGTAGCAAGCGCCACGTGGTGCGCTGAGGAAGAGGCGCGAACGGGCGCTTGAGATGAAGCGGGGGCTTGATCAGACGGTTGAGGGAGAAGGGCGTATGTGGAAGCAGCTAGGCCGTTGGATTTGGAGGACCATCCAACGACTGAGAGATGCGGCGGTCTGAGCAAGGGGAGCGGGCCGCGTGGCGCAACCAGAGGGCGCCACGTGGCCTGTTGTGGTTGGCTGGACAAAGAAATAAGGTTAGAGAGAAGAGGGGGACGAATTTGGAAAAACTCACATCATGAAAGTTGTAGATCTTGATGAGATCTACAAGTTTCATGTTGATCAAAGACGAAGGTGAGATCAAATATGATACATAAATACAACAATACAAATATACATGCATGTAGTATACAAAGAGGCCCAAAAACCCGGCTTTCTCGTACGAGCTCCAAATTGGATGAAATTGGTCCCATTTTAAAGGTCTTTTAATGTGTATTATTCTAAAAGTGAGTAGATCTATTTTGCGGTTTGTATGAAAGAGTTATGGATATTTTATGGTCCAGGGGTTCTAGGGCTTTATTGACTAATTTACAAGGGGGATTTCTGGCTTTCTTCCCTATATTATTAACTAAGGGGTACATATTATAAGGAAGAGGTTATTTTGATAAGTGGATATTTTACAAGGGATTTTTGGCTTCTTATTTAAATGCAAATGGACTGCTAAAATGCATGTATTATGTATGAATGCATGAATGCTATTTATGCCTTATAAAGGGAAATGTGCCTCTATTTACTCGGGAACAAGGCTCTATTTTTAACTTTTAGAGTGATGAATCACAGATTCATCACAATGTAAAGCAAAAATGTGGAGTTAGAATTTATTATAACTATATACATGATGTATATATATGTAAGTATATGAAGAGGTTGAACACATGGAGTACACATGATAGATTGGGAGATTAAATTCCAAATTATCCTCTTTACCTTTTCTTTTATTGTATTTTTGTGTGGGTTATTAATTATATATTTTTATGGGTTTTGTTTTTATATTTTTTTATCTATTTTTAGTTTTCTGATTATTATTTTCTTTTTATATTTTCTGATCTTTTATTTCCTTCTATTATAAGATGTAATATAAGTATATGGAATAAGATATAGATAATATATATAATATATATAATAAAAATATAAAATAAAGACAATATAAGTAAAATACCCTAAGGTACAATCCTTGTTATTTTTTTAATGTTTCAAAATATATTTTTGGTATTTTAAATAATACTGATAGTATTGATAATAATATAAGTATATATAGCTATATATAGATGTGGAATTTTATATGTATATTTAGCTATAAATACTCAAAAATAACAAAATAAGGTATTTTTGTCTTTTTATATTTTGTTTTATTTTGGTATTTTTATTATTGTACTCATTTTTTGGATTTTAAATGAATAAAAATGTCAATATAATGACTTATACTAAAATACAGTATTGTTTTGGAGTTTAAAAATATGTAGGTCTTAAAACATTCCAAAAATTATTTTCAATATATAATATAAATAAAGTTCAAAATTAGGAAAAAAATTTGGGTTTTTATAGAATTTTTAATGATTTTTATTAGGATTTTAAAGCTTTTTACTTTTTAGTAATTTTCTTATGTTATTTTTAGGAATTTTTGGTCTACAGACATATATATACACTAATAACATATATATATATATATTGGATAATGTTCAAAATGTTTTTATAATTTTATGTATTTTTTAGTGCAAACAAGGCATAAATATAATGATTTTGTATTTTTAAATATAGGAAAATGATTTTAGTGCAAACAAGGCATAAATATAGTGAGGCACTTAAGATAATTTTCTTGTAAATTTTAAATACAAAATGATAATTTTAATATTTTAAATAAAGGAAACAAAAATATGGATACTAGCAGGGACCTAAATGTAATTTCCCAAAAGTATTCTTTGTTTTCAGAACCCCTTACATAAGTTTAGGACTTACTATGCAAAATGCCTAGAATATATGCAATCTAAAACACTGGCAGGGGTACAATAGCAGATACCAAAAAATACAAGGTATGGACTGTACGTAAAATATCTCAAAGTTTTAATACGTGAATTAAAAATTACATGACAACTTTAAAATACCAAAAATCCAAGGGTCCCACTGCAATGCCCCCTGACATACATGGGCATGTGAGGTGACATAGCGAGGGACTAAATTGCAAATCTAAAAAACTTAGTGCCTTTACTATAAATTCTACGAAAAATATTGAACTGCAGATGAAAGTTTTTTGGAATAAATAATAAAATACAAAAATGAGGAGGAATGAAATACAAAATACCCCCACTAAGGTGCAAAGCAACGGCTCAGATGTATCCACTAATTCACATGTCACGCATGCAACGACCGATGATGGTTCAACTTCGATTGGCTAAGATTAGATCTCAACAGCTTGATCTATGGTCGAGGGCACATGCGTCCATTGCTGGGCCTTCAATATGGAGCTGGAGATGATCATTCAACAACTGCTCTTCTTGAAGAAGAAGGAAGAACGACTCTCAAGATGAGATTCGATCGTCGATTTCCCCTTCCTTTGAACCTCTCTGGCATTGCTACAATATTCAAATCACTCCTCATACCGGTCCACGGGTGCAGAAAGCTCCAAATATCTCCAGGGACCACCGAAGATGTCCCAGGAGGTCGAGGAGGGTAGGGTCTCCAGGGAACCTAGTTCTTTGACAAAATCACCTCAGATGAGGTCTTGGACCTCCAATACCTGCAGGGGAAGCACAATCACACAAAATTGGGTCTTTCGGGGGTCTTATTGGGCGGAATGGAGGCAGAACGAGATGGGGTGGTAGTCTCCGATGAAGGGCAACGGAAGGAGACTTAGTATCTTAATCTAGGGAAGATCAATGGGAATGAAGTAGGTTGGAGCGTAGTAGAATCGGTGGGGAGTGAATTGGTAGTGGAAAGTGGGTCGGAGAACGATTGAGGGACTTTGAAACAGTGGTTGGAGCAGAGCTCTGACAAACTTTGAAAATTGAAAACTATGCTAATTTGATGAATCAAAATGCAAAGTAAAGATAGGAAATTAAATACGAACCTAAAAGCTACCTAAATTACTGCTACACTATGGATCTACCGACTGGAGCATGAGCCTGGAACAACATCAGCCAGAGGGGGTCCAACGAGATGTGGGTCTCGCTCCTCCTCGTTGCCTGCACGTTGCAAAACCTCTAAGCATAAGTTGTTACCTTCTGCGACATGATTAGAAATGGATCTGAGGGGTACAATGAGTAGGAATGGACCAAATTAGAAATGGACTCCGATGGGGGATATATGTATAGGAGAAGGTTGGCTTGGGAAGGGTGCTCGTCTCAGTTATCCTTGGATCGATGCAAGGCTTCAACACGAAAGATCATTGATCGAGGATGAGAATCTATGAAGAAATCTATCCAAAAAATGAAAGAATCAAGTGGAAAAAATCGATGAACACGATGTCTAACGCTCTGAAAGAGTAGACCTATGAGGGGGGAGGAGTTGACCGAGGTCAACTCTACACTTCATTGATCTACATCATCTAGCTCGACAAAACATGCTGGAAATTCCTTATTAATTCAAAATAAAATAGTAGATGATTTTATTAATTTTAGTCAAAACATAAACAAGTATTTATTATTTTATATAGTATTTTAATATGATTTTTATTTATTTTAGAAGTTAATTTGTTATATGTTTATTTCTACAAGTATAAATATAAGTATATTGACCTACATACTTGGCATTTTATACTTTAATATTTTACATACATAATTTATATATTCATAAATTATTTAAATATACATAAATATAATTTTTGTTGTAATTTTCTAAAGTAATATGTGCACTTAAATGAATAAACGTATTTTTTATGTATGTATATGTACATATATATCTAATCTATGTATAATAGACTCTTTTATTTTTATTATATTTTTAATATTTTGATTTTTATTTTAATTATGAACATATACTTTAAATAATATTTATTTTTTTATAAAAAATAAAATAATTTGAAAAACAATAAAGAATGAATATATCGAATAAAATATACATGTATATTGCATAATAAGGGCCCGAAATTTAACTTTTATTTCTTAACTCCAAATAAAGTGAATTCACCTTCATTAAATATTAATTAAAAGTTATATATAATTAAAGGTGATTTTGCTTAATTTTGATACAATATGGAGGATATACATGTCTGTGAATTCAGGATTTTGGCTTTTTATTCTGAGTGTATAGTGCACATTGTGCTTTATTTTTATATATAATAAAATTTGTATTTTTCTATATATTTTCATCTATAATTTTTATGTACAAAATTTATTTATTTGAAGTGTAAATAATAAAGAATAAAATAGGTCCCAAATTGGATTATTAGATACTAAAAATTACGGTCTTTATTGGTTTATTGGCCCTTATCTCCCCCAACTTTATTCCTTGTCGACCTAGTCATCATGATGTCTTGATCTAGGAGCTCAAGGTCATTCAATACCTATGGTATTTCATTTCATTTCTTTTCTTTATTATTTTATTTTGGCATTAAATAGAGTATTTTATACAATATTTATATTGTAAATAGTGAATGCTATTTTATACGAAATAATGCTATATACGTGCATTTAGATGGAGTTTTGACCAAAATGAAAGAATAAAAGGGATGAAGTCGAGATTCATCACTAACCTAAGGGAATAAAATGAGATGAAAATACGAAAGGAAAATAACTCATACCTGCGAAGTAGGGAGCATAGAAGAGCTCGCTAGAGAAGCTTCGGTGGACCCTTGGAACACCGATCTCCATCCTTTTCCTCACCGACAAGGCTGGGGAGGTTGATGCTGACACCAAAAGCTTCAATCTAGTGGCTCCTATAGGGGTTATGGGTGAACAAAGGGTTCAAAAACGAAGAAGAAGGTAAGGTGTTTTATTTAAAGATAGAGTTGAGGGGGACTCTTCCAACGAGGATCTTGCTTATATCGATGAACACTGATGGAATCTGATTATAGGGCGTGAAATGTGGGGATCCCATTAGGAAATATTATTCAGAACTCCATGCATTTTGATCATTGGTTTATGTAAGGGAAAAGGAGGAAAATAGGGAGGCAACGA
Source organism: Ottelia alismoides (assembly GCA_037367405.1). Lineage (NCBI taxonomy): Eukaryota > Viridiplantae > Streptophyta > Magnoliopsida > Alismatales > Hydrocharitaceae > Ottelia > Ottelia alismoides. The sequence continues at coordinate 552,830 of JAZKJV010001114.1, forward strand.
GCCTGACATGCACGGGGCTCCAAGAGGGGTAATTAACCTAAGGTCAACGGAAGCTCTCCTCCCATTGGTCCACATTAGCCCAGAAGATGAAAAAATAAGAAGAAAATGTATTATTGCATCAAAAATAAATATTAAATGATTTTATTAATCAAAAATCAAAATAAAAACTGTTTATTATTTTATGTATTGTTTTTAGGTACTTTTATTTTTATTTTTACAACTTTATTTTTACGTGCTAATTTTTACATGTATGTATGTATATTAAATTGTAATTAAAGTATTTTATTTTTATTTTTATTTTCTTACTATATTTACATATTTTATCTATTTATAATATATTTAAATACACATTACATATTTTTATTTAATTTTTTGATTTTATTTATTTACTTAAATAAATATGTATATGTACGATATAGGTGTAGTTTAACTATATATTTTATTACTTTATTTATTTTAATGTATTTTTCTTGATTTATTCCATAAATATGTTTTAAATATGTTTCGAATAATATTTGCATGTATTTTAAACAAATATAAGAACCCCCCCTAATGGTTTAGTGGTAGAAGTAGTGGCTCTCACTAAAAAAACAAGGTTTGAATCCCCCTCCAACTCCACCCCTGCTACTACTAAAGAAGTATTAAAAAATATAAGAAAAGTAAAAGTATAAAGAATGAATATATAATGTACAAGCATATAGTACAATACAGACCCAAAAACCAACTTTTACATCTTAATTCTATTTTTAATGAAACCACCTTCATTAAATAGATAATTAAATTTTATGAAAAATAAAAGTGAGTTTGATCAATTTTGAGTATATATGAAGAAGATCATTTATGACCAACTCTTAATTTAAAGCACGGGAATCTTGCAAGTTATATTGATATGATTGGTTCATATTTCTATATCCTGAGAATATATGATATATATATATAGAGAGAGAGAGAGAGTTTGATCCTAATAGATAACGATAAATAAGATCATTCTTCCCATACACTCTTGTAGTTGTTCCTTAACTTATACTCCCTCAGATCATACTATATACTTTGCTAGAATGTTGTAAGTCTTGTTGGGATGGATATATACTCTTGCTAATTAATTGAGATACTTACATATCCTACATATAACATGTTGCTTATATTGTGATGTATGTATATGTATATGTAGGTATATATATGTGTATGCATGTATGTATGTAAGTATGTGTATGTATGTATGTATGTATGTATGTATGTATGTATGTATGTATGTATGTATTGATGACACGGCCGATCACTAGGGTATAAGGTTCAGAAATAAGTCGTTGTGACCCCAAGCGATCAGACAATGTATATCAAGAAAAATGAACCACTCGAAAAATACGTAAAATCAAAACAAAGCGGTCCTGCTAGGAGATTAACCTGGTATAGCACCCAGGGTCGAACACAAGGAGCACGGATTGGCTAAAAAGCCTACGAAGTAGTAAAAAAAATTCAGAGAAAAAAGGGAAAACATTTTTAGTGGTTTTTAATTGTTTTTAAATTTTTTTTTGGATTTTTAATATGTAAAGAAAATAAGAAGAACAACCACAAGCAAGCTTCGACAATTTATTTAATGAACTGAAAGGCAAGCAAAAATTCAAGAAAAATGTTTTTATGTTTTTTTAGGTTTTTTAGTGTTTTTGGTGAATTTTTGGAATTTTTATAATGGGTATTTTATTTTCTAAAAATCGAACAGTACTGAAAATGCAAGGCACTGTCCAGCCAGGCCCAAAATCCAAAGATAAAATATCTAAGGATCTCAAGAGGGCTTGGAGGTATTTTTCCTGTATTCTAGATAAAATAAGGAAAATTTGAGCACCAGAATTATTGTTTTTGGGTTTTTAGATTATTTATTATAGTTTTTATGAGTTTTTAGGTGTTTTTAAATTTTTAGGGTTTTTAAGCAATGAAAAATAGCCCAAATTGGCTAGAAAATCAAGAAACAAAAAGAAACAGTACCTAATTTTTGTGGAATTTTTTAGGGGGTTTTTATATTTTTTTGGGATTTTTAATTCTAGACAGTAGCTAAAATAGAGGTTTTTGAATTTTAAAAAAATAACAAATAAAATCAAAAATGTCCTCAAAAATTCTCAAAAATCCTACAACATGGCAGGAGCCATGTGTCAAATTTTCATCGAATTTGGAGGTGATTTGATATTTTATTCAAAAATCACACGAGGGCACTGTGCACATGGACTGAAGTGCAAATACCCGAAGTTCTGGGGGTCCAGGTGCAATTAACCCAGCAAGTCACGCGCGTGGCGCGTGCCTGGGGCACTCAGGGATCTTCTGGTAAGAAAAACAAGTCCGAGGACCTTTTGGTAACTCGTACCAAAAAGTCCAAGGGCTGTGTTGCAAATAACCCACTAAAAGACGCACATGTGCAATTAAAACACTCACAGGGGCATATATGCAATTACCAAAAAGTTTTCATTCATTAACAAACAACCAGAACTACAGGACTAATGTTGCAAATACACCAAATATACACGTGACGAAGCACGTGGCTCACACATACAGGGGCATAAGTGCAAATACTGAAAAGTACGAGGTCCAATGTGCAAATAACCCAACGTAAATAAAAGACGCAAAATATTTACAGGACTGAAACGTAAAGCATGAACTAAGTGGGGGCCTACGGTAATTTACCCCTTTATTACGTCGACGGCTGGATGATGGACGCGTGGCTGATCTAACGGTCCTGGACGACGGGCGCCTCTCTCCTTCCGCACGTGGGCCTGATCGACGTTGATAACCCGCCTGATCGACAGAGGTAAAGGTATGAAAAGGGTCGTTGCGACCTCAATCAAACAGACGGAGAATATCAAGAAAAATCAACCACTCAAAGAGATCAAATCAATCAAAACAAATACGAGCGGTCTAGCTATGAGTTTAACCTGGTCTAGCTCCCAGGGTCGAACACAAGGAGCACGGATTGGCCAAAGGCCTACGAAGTAGTCAAAAAATCAGAAAAAGGGAGAAAACATTTTTTTGTGGTTTTTAATTGTTTTTAAATTTTTTTTGGATTTTTAACATGTGAAGGAAATAAAAGAAAGTATAAACAAGCCAACTTCAACAATTTATTAAACACACCAAAAATCAAGCAAAAATTCCTGAAAAATTGTTTTTATGTTTTTTAAGTTTTTAAATGTTTTTGGTGAATTTTTGATATTTTTCTAATGGGCGAATTATTTTCTAAAAATCAAACAGTGTAAAAAAATGAAAGGTACTGTCCAGCAAGGCTTAAGACCCAAAAATAAAATATTCAAGGATCTTAAATAGCCCTGGAGGTAATTTTCCTGTAATCTAGAAAAAATAAGGAAAATTTAGGCACCCTACTTATTATTTTTGGATTTTTAGTTTAATTATTATAATTTTTATGAGTTTTTGAGGGTTTTTCAATTTTTAGGTTTTTTACTCAATGGAAAATAGCCAAACTTGGCTAGAAAATCAAACAGCAAGCAAACAACAGTATCTAATTTTTTCAGAATTTTTGGTGAAGTTTTTATATTTTTTTGTGATTTTCAAAGATGAACAGTAGCTGAAATAGATGTTTTTGAATTTTTAAAAATAATAAATGAAATCAAAAATGTCCTCAAAAATCACTGAAATTCCTACACCATGGCAGGAGCCATGTGTCAAAATCTCATTAGATTTGGAGGTGGTTTGATATCTTATTCAAAAATGCAAAGTGGGCACTGTGCACAGGGACGAATGTGCAAATACCCGAGAATCTGGGGGCCAAGGTGCAAAATACCCAGCAAGTCACGCGCGTGGCGCGTGGCTGGGGCACACAGGGGCTTATCTGTAATAAAAACCTACTCCTTGGACCTTTTGGTAACTGGTACCAGAAAGTCCAAGGGTATGGCTGCAAATATACCACTAAAATTCGCACATGCGTGAATACAAAGCTCACAGGGGTATAACTGCAATTAACAGAAACTAATTCTTCATTTCATAACAGCCCAGATCTACAGGACAAAAGATGTAAAAAGCCCTAAGCTACACGTGACGACGCACGTGGTCACATACAAACAGGGGCATACATGCAATTAACAACAACCACAAGGTCCACAGTGCAAATAACCCTACGTAAATAAAGTTTTAAAACTATTTACAGGACTGGAAATAAAATGACAAACTAAGAGGGGGCCCTAAGATATTTACCCCTTTATTGGTCGACGGCCAGATGCGCGCCACGTGGTGGATCCGACGGTCTGGAGGGGCGGCGCTATTCTTCTTCTTCTCTTTGGCCTAATCGACGGTGGAGGCGAGGCCACGTGGAGGATCTAACGTCTGGGGCTCAGGTGCCTCTCTCCTCTGCTACCAACGGTCCGGATGGGCTCCTCAGATGGATCGACGGTCGCTGCTCCTCAACAGATGGACGGCTGGGATTAGAACTGGAGCGGAGGCGTCATCGGACGGCTCTGGAGGATGATGGAGGAACTCGACGCCGGCGAACTTCGCCGGCCTCGTGCGTGAACTGCGGTCCTCCTCAGCTGCTGCTAATGATCGGAGAAGATCCGCTGGCTCGTCCCGCAGCTGATGGTGGTGGCCGATGGCCCAGCCGAGCCCTGGAAAGGCTCCGGCGAGGCTGGCGGCGCGAAGCTCCGGTCTTGAATGTAAGGGGGGCTCAGACACTTCCCTTTGAACCTGCAAAGCACTCAGAAAGCTTCGCGGGTCGAGGGCAAAGTGCCTCGACCCAAAGAAGCGGGGTGAAGATGATCGGCGCGGTGGGGCGAAGGAGCTCCGGCGAGCGGAAGACGGTGGAGCTCGACTCCCAGCTCCGGGGCGAGCTGGGTTGAGTGGCTAGGCGAAGAATCGTGCGTGAGGGATAGGCGAAGGCGATGGGGTGCTCCGATGATCGAAATATGAAGCGAGATAGCAGGAATCACAGGAACACGGCGAACGGTCGATTTGGGGGTAACTCGAAATTAGACTAATCAAGAAGGAACGGAGGTTACCTAGGTGGTGTTGTAGACTATGCTGGAGCTCAGCTGGCTCCTGGTCCTCGCCTCAAGGGTCGTCAACTCCCGAGGCTCGAGCTCCGGGTGGTCGTCGGAGCACGGCGGCGCGAAGCAGCCGGATCAGTGACCGGGGCACCCTTTCCTCTCTGCAACAGGTGCAACCGCGAGCTGTCACCTCGGTGGTTGTTCTGGAGGTCACGGGAGTGAAGGTGGCGAGCCAAAGATGGCGTGAAAGTGCGGCGGAGCTCGACCTTTATAGTGCTAGGGGTCCGGGAAGGATGGAGTCGGGTACGACGATCGGCGTGCGGATCCCTATGCAAATCTCCGGGCGAGGATCTCGGGTGCATGCAGATGGATTAGGGCCCGGGGTTTGCGGGTTTGGCATTCGGATCAGATGGGGAAAAGATCGAGAAAGTCGGGTCCAGAAGAAGATCCGCGGCTCTGGTGGTCCTGGGGGAGGTGTTGACCGGGGGTCAACAATCCCCCGTGGACCAATCAGAGCCCGCCAATTAAAGAATTTATTTGATTTTTTTGAGGCCTTAAATGGCCGAATTTTCAAAAACTAAAACATGAAAAATGTTTGTTTTAAATTTTTTCTATTTTTTTGTGATTTTTAATTAATTTTTTGGAAACGAAAATAAGGTATTTACATATTATAGCTATACATAGGTATATGTACAATGTATGATTTTTAATTTTGATTTTTAATTGGTTATTTTTATACAATTTTATTCCTATTTTATATTTTATTTATTTATAGGATAAAAATCAGGAATAAAAGGCTATTTTTATTTTATTTTTATTATTATTTTTATACATGTGGGACATAATTATTTATGTATAACTATATACATGGTATATTTACAAGATGTTTTTGTGTTTTTAATTTTGTATTTTTATTTGATTTTGTTTTGTTTCTTTCTATTTTATTTATTCACAAAACATAAAAAAGAATATTTACAAAAAGTTTTGAAAACAAAGAAGTTTATTTACAAGGTGAAATAGACAAGTTGATGGACCATGTACATGATGAAGGGTTCTTTTTGGATTTTTTGATTTTTAAGTTTTTATTTTGTTTCCAATAGTCTATAAATATGTACAGAATATATACAAGTATTTACAACATATTTTTGTTTGAGGAAAAATATTTATTTATTTATTTACATAGATATGTACACATGAGCCCCTATCTCCCTCTACTTGAGGATTTTATGCGGTCAGGCCCATGCTGAGCCCTCCCGTGGGTTAGGTTGCTCAATATTTATTCTAAATATTTCCCTCTTTTTCTTTTTCCTCTTTATTCTTTTATTTTTGCACAAAAACATGCCCAATTATCTATATTTACAAATATGCATGCTTTTGCTAACTTTCCCTATTTACACATATCTACATGCATTTGCATAGGTTTTTGTAGCTAAAATATAAGAATAAAGAGTGATGAATGGGTATTCATCAGACGTCAGTGGAGGAGACACGTGGAAGATCTGACGGCCTCGGGTGCTGGTGTCTCTCTCTCTGTGCTAACGGTCCAGATCGTCCCTCGGGCTGATCAAGCGGTGGCTGCAGCTCCTGAATGGAGGGACGTGATGCGAACTGGGAGCTGAGGGCGATCGGACGGTGCTCGAGGACCTGGAAGAACAGTTGGCCGGCGAGCTTCGCCGGCCTCGTGCGAGCGCGGTGGTCCTCCTCGGCTGCCTCTGGATATCGGAGAGATTCGCGATGAAGTTCCGCAGCTGTTGGTGCCCTCCGATGGCCCAGCCGAGCCCTGGAGGGGCTCCGGCGAGGTCGGCGGAGGGAAGCTCCTGGCCTGGATGTAGGGAAAGCCTCAGATGGCCTCCTCCGGACCTGCAAAGTGGGTCAGAAGCTTCGCGGGTCGAGGGCAAAGTGCCTCGACCCCGATGAGGGCGGTGATGAAATACCCATTCATCACTCTTTATTCTTCTATTTAGCCTACAAAAACCCCTTGCAAATACATGTAGATATGTGTAAATACAAATAATTACCAAAAGCCTGCATTGTGTAAAAACCTATAATTAGCATGTTTTTGTGCACAAAATAAAAGAATAAAGAGCAAAAAGAAAAAGAGGGAAATATTTAGAATAAATATTGAGCAACCCTAACCCAAGGGAGGGCTCAGCATGGGCCTGACCGCATAAAAGCCAAGTAGAGGGAGATAGGGGCTCACATATGTATATATTTGCAAATAAATAAAACTATATATTTTCCTCACCCAAAAATATGCTTTTACATATTGTGTGTATATCTTATTTAAAAACAAAATACAAATAAAAAAAATCAAAAATTCAAAAAATATACCTTCACCATGTGCATAGACCATCACCCATGTATTTATTTAACCCTATAAATAAATTAAATTATTTTCAAAACTTTTGTGAATATTCTATGGCATATTTTGTAAATAAATTAAATAACAAGAAACAAAACAAAAATCAAATAAAAATTACAAAATTGAAAATACAAAAATACATTTGTATAAATACCATGTATATATATGTAATATCTTATTTATTTTTCACCCTTGTATATATAATAAAAATAAAAATAAAATATTCGTTTATTCCTTATTTTATGATGTAAATAAATAAAATACCAAAATGAGCATAAAATACATAAAAATAACAAATAAAAAAAATCAAAAATAAAAATCCATGTAGTGTACATATACCTATATATATAGCTACCCTATTTTTATTTCCAAAAATTAAATAAAAATCACCAAAAAATAGAAAAAAATAAAAGAAAAATATTTCATGTTTTGAGTTTTCTTTAATTCGGCTATTTCTGCCTTAAAATAAATAAACAAAAATAGCATCCACGTGGCAGCGTCTGACTGGTCCACGGGGGAATGTTGACCCCGGTCAACTCCCCCGCGGACTCCTTCCTTTTCTGGAAGAGCGCGCCACCCCGCCTTCTCCGAATTTCCCACGCGTCTCCCAGGCTGTCTCCCACGCATATCCCAACGCCCGGATTCTTCGTCGTTCATCCCTCTCCTCGCCGGATCTTCCGCCATCAAATCCACGCTTTCCCATCGCCGTCGAGCCTCAACCCTAAACGCCCCTGTCACCATTTATATCCAAGACCTCCGCCGCCTCCGCGCCCCATCTTTGGCCCTTCTCCTCCTTCCCAGTGACCTCATAGGCTTCACGAGAGTGACAGCAAGCGTCTGCCCTTGTTGCAGTGAGGCGAGGAAGCGAATCCATGATCCGGCGATACTCGCCGTCCTTGCTCCGCCGCCGGCGTTGAGCATCGAGCTTCAGGCCTTGACGCCCTTCGAAGCTACGACCCGAGTTAGCCACGCTCCAGCACAGTCTACTGCAGCCATCAGGTAGTCGATTAGACCTTCTATTTAGTGTAATTTTCGATTTCGCCCAATTCATATCTCCGACACATTTCTCCGATTCCGGCCATTTCGCGTAACATCTCGATCCTCCGACCCGACCATCACCTCCGCCAACCCCTCACGCACCTTCTACGCCCTTTCATTCAACCCAGATCGCACAGGATCTGGGAATCGAGTTCCACCGTCCTCCGCTCGCCGGAGCTCGTCCGCCTCACAGCACCGACCCACCTTCACCCCGCCTTCTTGGGTCGAGGCATTTTGCCCTCGACCCGCGAAGCTTCTTGTCCACTTTGCAGGTCCAAAGGAGGTGTCTGAGCCTCCAGTCCATTCAAGAACCGGAGCTTCGCGCCGGTAGGCCTCGCCGGAGCCTCTCCAGGGCTCGGTTGGGCCATCGGCCATCACCATCCGTGCGGGAAGTCACCAGGAACGTGTTCCGATCAGTAGCAGCAGTTGAGGAGGACCGGAGTCCACGCACGAGGGCCGGCGAAGTTCGCCGGCCATCAGTTCTTCCTCCATCTTCCAGAGCCGTCCGATGAAGCCCTCGCTCCTGTTCTGATCGCTCCGTCCCTTCTTCGAGGAGCAGCAGCCGTCGATCCATCCGAGGAGCGCATCTGGACCTTGATAGCAAAGGAGAGAGGCGCCAGCGTTTCAGACGTCAGATCACCCACGTGGCGCCCATCCGACCGTCGGCTAATAAAGGGGTAAATATCGTAGGCCCCCTCGTAGTTTGTAGTTTCATTTTTAGTCCTGTAAGTTGTCGAGTCAGTTATTTATTTTCTGGGATATTTGCACTAAGGACCTCGTACTTATTTTATTTGCACTTACCCCCGCCTGTTGTGAACCACGTGCGTCGTCACGTGTTATTCTGGGTTATTTGCATAAGACCCCTTGTAGTTCTGGATGTTATTCATTGAATAAAAAGTTTTGAGTAATTGCATATATACCCCTGTGAGCATTGATTATGCGCATGTGCGTTTTATTTTGGGATATTTGCATATAAGCCCCTGGACTTTTGATACGAGTTATCAATAGGTCCTTGGAACTTATTTTTATTACCATTTAGGTCCATGTGTGCCCCAGGCACGTGCTTGGCACGGTGACTTCTTGGGTATTTTGCCACCCAGGACCCCAGAACTTTTGGGTATTTGCACTTAGGTCCCGTGCACAGTGCCCAACTTTATTTTTGAATAAAATATCAAACGACCTCCAAATCCAATGAGATTTTGACACATGGCTCCTCCTGCCATGGTGTAGGAATTTCTATGATTTTTTAGGACAATTTTGATTTCATTTATTATTTTAAAAATTCAATAAACCCCTATTTTTCTCCACTGTTTGACTTTAAAAATACCAAAAAAATATAAAAACATCTCCAAAATTCTAAAAAAATCAGGTATTGTAGTTTGCTTGCTGTTTGATTTTCTAGCCAATTTTGCTATTTTTCATCACCTAAAAACCTTAAAAATTGAAAAACCCCTAAAAACCCATAAAAATTATAATAATTAAATCAAAAAATCCAAAAACAATAATTAGGGTGCCTAAATTTTCCTTGTTCTTTATAGATTACAGGAAAATTACCTCCAAGGTTGATTGAAACTCTTAAATATTTTATTTTTGAGTTTCTAACCTTGCTGGACAGTACCTTGGTGTTTCTGCCTTGTTTGATTTTTAATAAATAATTTACCCATTAGAAAAAATTCCAAAATTCACCAAAAACAGTAAAAAAACATTTAAAACTAAAAATCAATTTTCTGGAATTTTTGCATCATTTTTGGTGTGTGTAATAAATTGTTGAAGTTCCCGTGTATTTACCTTCTTTAATTTTCTCATCATTTAAAAAAATCTAAAAAAAATATAAAAACAAATAAAAACCACTAAAAAAAATATTCCCTCTGGATTTTCTGACTACATCGTAGGCTATTTAGCCAATCTGTGCTCCTTGTGTTGACCCTGGGAGCTATACCAGGTTAATCCTATAGCTAGACCGCTCTATTTTGTGCTTGCTTGATTTTATCTCTGTGAGTGGTTGATATTTTTTCTTGATTGACTTAGTTGAGTGACTGAGGTCGCAACGACCTGATTCTCTGTGCCTTTACCTCTGTCATTTGGCGGTCATCAGAATGGCGCCGTTGCCGGGGAGCACGGCTCTGTCAGTCCCATTTTTCCATATTATCTCTCTACATTATAACTGTTTTCTGACACTCTCTCTTTCTAATTTTTGTGCGAGGTACTGCGTGGAGAACTTGGAGTACACTTTTTGAGGACCCGCACGGGAAGAAGAGCAGGGAGAAGAAGAAGAATGTCATTTATTTGAGAGAACAATATTTTTGTAATAATTTAGGACTCAGACTTTGAACTGTGGACATTTGTAACTTAGCGGGTCTGTTTCGCCGAGCACCGGTGTGCTCGGGGGACCCATTTGGATTTTCGCGGCTTTTACGTGGTTTTGATAGCTAGCTGCCTTTTCCGGTGTTTACGCGGTTTTTCTCGAGCCCCTAGATTTAGGAATTTCTGTTGATTGTGACGTAAATATCTAAGGCCCAACACTTAATAGAATATCTGTTCCTATAGGAACGTAATTGGACCTTGATAAAATTCACTGAAAAATTTAGTTTAATTGGATTTGAGACCACGTGCCGTGAGGAGTCACATACAGCGCTGGCAGGACCCGTTGTGCGGGCACCGAGTGACTCCCAAGATCGGACTCCGGACTCGATTCCGTTGGCTAACTATTGTTCTTCACGATCAATAGAAATTGGCTCAGCTAGGACTCGGGTTTTCCTCGTTGCATCATTTAGGTAGTTTAATTCTGTATTTAATTCTGCGAGCTCACTTGCATGTAGAGTGCTGGAGAACAAGGTAAGCATTTCTTTCTCTGCATGCATCATTGATTTTCTCGCGCATCGGCTTTTTCGTCTTTCCCCCTGTGTTTGGCTTAATCATCAGGAGAACGGAAAAACCGTTAGGCCGCTTGTATTTATTTTAAAAAAAAATTATTAAAAGAAAAACAAAAAAATTGGGACTGGATAACATTATTGAACCCTAAAAGACACTCACATTAAAAATTCGTCTTGGGGAGAGAACCCCCTCATTGTATGGTTTGAATGCGCGAGAGAGTGACCCGCACCCTAGGTAGAACCCTCCGGTGTTATTTCTAGCTGACTACCGACTCTTCCGTGCGGGCCAGTCGGTTGGAGTAGCATCGGGTATCCTAACAGGTCACGTAAGCGCTCTGGTATCTTGCATGTTCACCAAATAAATTGACAAGATAAATTGACCGATCTTTCACGGTCTTCAGATTGAGTTGCGTTGGTGAACCGAGGGTTTGCTTTGCGATCATATTTCTCCAGATCCCATCCGCCCAACTCGCCAGATCAAGATGATGGGTAGACGATCTCTTAGGCAGCCTCTGGCTGCACCGCTTTCAGGCACGTCTACTCCATCATCTAGGTTGGCCCCGTGAGAGTCGAGACCAGCTCTCCGGGCCCGAGTTCGATCTCCACCCTGTTCCCCCTCGATCCCCTTTCTTCTGCTACTGAGAAACATGAGCCCGAGGAAAGACAGAATAATTTGACAGAACCTGAGTTAGGCTCATCTGATTTTGCAGGACGTCCCTATGGCTGGAGCTGGCAGTTCCAGACGATCGCCAGCCCAAACATTTTGTCTTAGACCAGGGAGCGATTAACTCCACCCTGATCGCGTCGTTAGAGACAGTTCAGCAACAGTTACGCGATCAGGGGGCATTTATGATTGAGATGAGAAGGGAGTTGGAGCGACTCCGAAGAGAGCGAGACGAGCCGAGCGAGCCGGAGGACATTCCTGACGCTGATGCAGAGGCAGCAGCCGCAGCAGCAGCTGCCGCAGCAGCGGCAGCCGCCGCAGCAGCAAGACCGATGCGGGAGCTACACAACCCCGGATCTACACTGATGCACCAGTGGGTGGTGAATACCTGCTATCGTGGGGGATTTCAAGTTCCTCCGAACACCTGCAGATGCTTCCTCATTTTCACGGACTCGCCACTGAGGAACCCCACCTCCATCTCCAGGAGTTTCTGATGATCCTGTAGCACTGTCCACGACCGTCGTGTGGACCAAGATACGATTCGGATGATGGCCTTCCCTTTTTCACTGGCAGATAGAGCAGCCGCCTGGCTGAAACATCTAGGGAAGTTTGTTTACACCTGGGAGCAACTCCGCACCGAGTACTTGAACAAGTACTATCCACTCGGGCGGACGAATGCAGCGAGGGCCCTGATCAACAACTTCTCCATGCTCCCTAACGAGCAGTTTCACGAGGCATGGGAGAGGTTCAGAGAGCTTCTGGATAGATGCCCACATCACGACATCTCGAAGCCGAACCTAGTTCAGAGCTTCTTTAGTGGGATGACACCAGAGCTTCAGGGTCTGGTGAATGCTTCTTGCGGCGGGTTCCTACTTTGCCAAGGACCACAACCAAGTCTGGGCCATCTACGAAGAGATGGCAGAAAATTACATGGTGATGTCCCAGACTCGGTTGTACACACAGAGATCTCAGCAGCCGCCAGGACCCGTGCAGTATCAGCGGATAGCACGGGTTGATGCAGGTCCATCCAGTTCGTCCACAGTTGCGGCCGCACAGGCAGAGTCGGCCACTGCGGACATGGGGATTATCAGCGAGAAGTTGGACCGCATGGAAATAATAGAGAAGAAGCAGTGCCAGGGCATAACTCAGATGGAGCAAATGGCACAAACTCTGAGCGACATGAAGACCCAGCTCTTGTGTCTTCAGGAGGCACAGACGGCTCCTCAGCCCCGTCTTCTGTCGCGAGGCGATTCCGGCGGCAGCGCAGCTCGTCCCAGCGCTCCAGCTCCTTGCAGCAGCCTAGACAAGTTCACCTTGTACAGGCGGAGCCGTACCAGCAGCAGCAGCCCTCTTACCAGTCACCACCATCTCCAGACTTACAGATGGTGGTATATCAGCCGGATCAGCCTCTGGCAGCACTGCCACCAGACCCCTTTGATGCTGAGCCGTTGATGGATGTCAACGGGATTTGGTATGACCGTCCTCAACCTGGAATCCGACGAGACCATCCCGGATTCAGGTGGGGGAATGGGGGTAACCAGTCCCAACAGCAGCCAGCCGGTCAGGGAGGGCAGTACTCCCCAGCAGAGAGATCACCAGCAGCCCCCTGCATATCAGCCACATCAGCCATCATCCTTCGTACCTCGTCCCTACCAGCAGCAGGGACAGAATTGGAGACGTGAGCAGCAGGCTCACCAGCAGCAGCATCATTCCTCTTACCCCTCTCAGCAGCAGCAGCACCAGGTCCAGCAGCCTCATTTCAGAGAGGCAACCCGTCGGGCTCCCATGAGAGCCCCGCCATGGATGATCTAGCCCGCCTCTTCACAGAGCAGCAGGCTACATTTAGAACGGGAGATGGACGAGTTCCGCCAGGAGATGCGGGACCTAATGAGAGGGAAGGCCGCTATCCTGCACAGATCGAGCCTAATCCGAATAGCTTGAAGAGGAAATCTGAGCAGGTAGTTCCCACTGAGCCTACCACTCCTAGTAACTCATTTGATGATATGTCATCGAATGTATTTGATGCTGACTTTGTTACACTTAGGAGCGGTAGAAGACCAGCAGGCGGCGCCTCATCTGAGCGACAACGCGAGGATCCATCTAGAGCGCCAGATGAGGAAGAGGAGAGCGGTACTGAAGCCGCACATCATGATGACGGTGGTACTGATGCCACCCGAGATGCTGATTCCACCGGCGGTACTGAGGCCGCCGTTTCACCAGATCGAGGAGGTGGTACTGACGCCACCAGCAGAGCGAGCCATACCGCGGTACTGAGACCGCAAGACGTCTAGTTGTAGAGCCAGCTAGAGGTGGTACTGAGGCCACCAACATTTATTCTGATAGAAATGTTGTCTTTCCTCGCATGAATGTTTCTCAGAACTCTGATTTGAATAAAGAAAAGGTTTAGTTTCTTCTGATCCCCACTGTGGTGAATGATGTTTGTGAGGATCCGGTCATCGAACCGTCTAGGCCTATTCCTAGTCCTTCATCTGAGAAGGACCCTGTGATCCCCTTCCCTAGAGACCTTGAGTTGGGGAAGGGGAAGAAAAAAGAAAAAGATCCAAAAAAGATAGAGCAGGAGGAGTTCAGCCAGAGCATGATAGACCGATTTCACATCCAGCTGACCCTCAATGAGGCTTTGCAACACATCCCTCTTCTTCAGCGATCCTTGAGAGATAAGACCACAGTCAGAAGGACGAAGAGGAACAAGACCGCAGAAATTCATGTGTTGACCAAAGCCACGTGTTACGCGATCCAGAACCATCTGCCGACTAAGAGGCCAGATTTAGGGCCCCGTATGTCAGATGTCAGATTAGTGAGCAGAGGTTCGACCGCACTCTATTAGATAGCGGATCGTCGATCAACCTTCTTCCGGCAGCCCTTCTCGACCACTTAGAGTTGGGCACTCTTAGACAGAGCAGGACATACCTTCAGTTTGCTGATCGGTCTGTCAAGAGGCCAAAGGGGTTGTTGCGAGACGTTGTCGTCACGATTCAGGGTTTGCAATTCCCCGTGGACTTCGTAGTGCTGGACATGGAGACCCCTGACTCGTTGACCGATTCCCCCATCATTCTCGGTCGCCCATTCTTGGCCACAGCCAAGGCGGTGACTGACCATGACAGTGGGAAGGTATTCTTTCGCGTCGAGGGCGAGAGTATACAAATAGAGATGGTTAAGGACCGCAGAGCCAGAGATAGATCCCGCTCACATGGCAGTACAAATTCTGAACATCTGTCCGATACAGAGCCAGACATCCACCAGGACTGTGATTTTTGTGATCACAGATGATGAGGCAGCTTGGGCAGACCCTGCAGCACAGACCATCCTCTCATATTCAGATATAGCTGATGCAGAGATGATAGCAGAGGATAGTCTGGAGAGCACAGCCCTGGTTCAGGATACTATTGAGTACAGCAGAGTCGGACCTTGATCGCGACACGATTTCCAGTGATGGTGGTACTGAGGCCACCCTGCTATATGGTGGTGCTGATGCCACCTTGTTCTCCGGTGGTACTGATGCCACCGCAGTTGATACAGATCCCTCGGATTCAGAATCTGATTGGGCCGATTGTGATGATCAGATGCCAGATCTGGATCCACCTGAGCCTATAGATGAGGAGGAGGTAGAGGCAGAACAGATCAGAGACAATGCAGAGGACCCGCCTTCTCCAGATCCAGTTTGTGAGAGTTCTTTATCATTTTCCCAGGCAGATTTGGCAGAATTGTCTGCATACACACATCTTCTTAAGAAGCCAGATCTGCCAGCACCCAGCTGTCCAGAGCTGAAGCCGCTCCCTACTTCGCTGAAGTATAGATTCCTTGCGGGAGAGTCTGAGATGTACCCAGTCATCATCTCTGCTGATCTGACTGAAGAGCAAGAATCCCGTCTGATGGAGGTTCTTGAAAAGAACCGCAAGGCAATTGGATGGAGCGTAGCAGATCTCCATGGGATTAGTCCCTCATTGTGCTCCCACCATATCTATCTCGAGGGAAGGGGCGAAGCCGTCGCGTGAGTTCCAGCGGCGACTGAACCCCAACCTAAGAGAGGTTGTCATGAAGGAAATATCAAAATGGTGGAGTGCAGATTTTATTTATCCCATTTCCGACTCCAAGTGGGTGAGCCCCTTGCATGTGGTGCCCAAGAAGACGGGCATCACGACTGTGATCAGTGAGTCGGGAGAGGAGATCGCTACACGAGTACCCACCTCTTGGCGGGTCTGCGTTGACTACAGGAGACTCAACCAGGCCACCAAGAAGGACCATTCCCCCTGCCCTTTATAGATCAGATCATTGAGAGACTGGCAGGGAAAGCCATTACTGCTTCTGGATGGGTACTAGGGCTACAATCAAGTGGCCATCGCTCCTGAGGATCAGGAGAAGACCACCTTTACCTGTCCCTTCGGCACATACGCTTTCGACGGCATGCCATTTGGGCTATGTAACGCCCCTGCGACTTTTCAGAGATGCATGCTGTCAATATTTTCGGAAATGGTAGGGGAGTGTTTAGAGGTCTTCATGGACGACTTCTCGGTTTACGGCGACGGATTCGATTCCTGTCTTGACTGCCTAGACCGAGTGCTTCAGCGATGTATTGCAACCCGGTTGGTTCTATCTTGGGAGAAGAGTCACTTCATTGGTGACTCAAGGGACGGTGCTTGGCCACATCATCTCCAACAGAGGGCATGGAGGTTGATCCGGCCAAGGTCGATGTCATTAGAAAACTCACACCGCCGTCCAATTTGAAGCAGCTACGGTCATTTCTAGGGCACGTTGGTTTTTACAGGAGATTCATTCATGATTTCAGCAAGATTGCCCGACCGTTGACTGACCTCTTGACGAAAGACACCGAGTTCCTTGTCGATGACAAGTGTCTTTCGTCCTTTGAAACTCTCCAGCAATGTGTTATTGAGGCTCCTGTCCTTCAACCGGCCTGATTGGTCTCTCTCATTCGAGATCATGACGGACGCCTCTGATTTTGCCGTAGGGGCCGTGCTAGGACAGAGGAGGGATGGAGTGCCATTTGCCATACACTATGCTAGCCGCACATTGGATTCCGCCCAGCGGAATTATACGGTCACAGAGAAGAAATGCTAGCAGTAGTGTTTGCCCTAGATAAGTTCAGATCGTATATCATTGGATCTAGAGTGACTTTGTATACCGACCACACCGCCATCAGGTACCTCATGTCAAAGAAGGATGCCAAGGCCAGACTTACTAGATGGATCCTTCTACTCCAGGAGTTCGACATTGAGATCAAGGATAAGCCTGGAGTCAAGAATGTGGTGGCGGATCATCTTTCCCGACTAGAGCAGCCTGAGGATTCTGAGCAGATTGATCCCATTTGTGATACCTTCCCAGATGAGGCGATCCTTGCTATCGCCTCACTCCCGTGGTATGCCGATATTGTGAACTTTCTCGTTGCTGGGAAAGTCCCACAAGATTGGCCCAGGCAGAAGCTTGAGACCTTCTTTGCGAAGGCCAAGTCCTACCACTGGGAGGATCCATCCTTTACACGAAGGAGGGGATAGCATCTGGCGGCGGTGTATTCCTCAGGAGGAGCATCATAGTGTCCTCACTTACTGCCACAAGCTTGAGGCAGGAGGACATCATTCTGGGAGGAGAACGGCACAGAAAGTGCTCCAATCCCGGCTTGTGGTGGCCTACACTCTTCAAGGACTCTGATGAGTTCGTGAAGAGATGTACTGACTGTCAGAGGATGGGCACTTGTGGACAACGTGATATGATGCCGATGCAGCCCATTCATTTCTGTGAGGTTTTTGACGCATGGGGCATCGATTTCATGGGTCCATTCCCTAAGAGTCAGGGATTTGAGTACATTCTGTTGGCCGTGGATTATGTTAGTCGTTGGGTTGAGGCTATCCCCGCCCGAGCCGCAGATGCAAAGACAGTTTGCAGATTTTGAAGAAGTACATCATCATGCGGTTCGGGGTCCACGAGTTCTGATTTCTGATGGGGGATCTCACTTCATCAACGACCAGGTGAAGGCACTTGCTAGAGAGTTCAGTATAGACCATCGTGTTGCCACTCCATACCATCCACAGACAAATGGTCTAGCTGAGGTGTCGAATAGGGGAGATCAAGAATATTTTGCAGAAAGTCGTCCGCCCTGACCGAAAGATTGGTCACAGCTTTTGGACTCGGTCTTGTGGGCATATCGGACGCCTTTCAAGACTCCATTGGGTACATCTCCCTTTCGCCTCGTTTATGGCAAGCCATGCCATCTACCTGTTGAGCTGAGGCACAAGTCACTTTGGGCAGTCACACATATTCTTATGGATCCAGATGGTATAGGAAACCAAAGGAGGGCAGAGTTAGCCGCCTTGGAAGAGCTTAGAGATGCAGCTTTCTCAAACAGCCTACATTATAAGGAGAAAGTCAAGGAGTGGCATGATTCTCATATCAGCCACAAGCATTTTGAGATTGGACAGAAAGTATGGCTGTTTGATGCGAGGCTTAGATTATTTCCAGGAAGCTACAGAGCAAATGGAAAGGACCATATTTGGTCAGAAAGGTACACGATAACGGTAGCATTGATATATCTGAGTTATCTTCTGAGAGTACCTTCCGAGTGAACGGCCAGCGGCTCAAACCATTTCTAGATCATGAGCCGCAGGGACGTTATTATTGCCGCTATTCATTTTGCGTGAGATGTGGTCTTTTGACTCACATCTTTTACATCTTACGCCTGATTTTCACTGTTCCTCCGCCTGTATAGATCCAGTTGTCCATATCATTCTATTCTTTAGTCCCACATCCCGTCTCTCATCTTATGATTATGCTATACTTAGGGTGTACTCTACCCTAAGTATAGGGGGGATGTCGGGACCTGCGATTATTCTTTTCATTCTTTCTGCTCTTGTTTTTGCTGCCTATACTTAGGGATATTTTACCCTAAGTATAGGGGGGGTAGCTTCTGTATCTTCTTCACTCGGCGTTCCCTTCATGTACAGCTTTCTATACTTAGGATTAGTTAATCCTAAGTATAGGGGGAGACCACCGAGTTCCTCTCATTCTATTCATTTATTCGTTCCTGTACTTAGCCATTCCTTTTCACTTCCCTTTTACTAAGCACGAGTTATGTCTTCTTCATCGCTCTTGATCACTCTGAGGACATCGTTCGAGCCTAAGTATAGGGGGGGTGTGTATATATTTCATATATACTTTAGCCATAACTCGTACTTTGTGTGAGTGTGTTAATAAATAAAGTGGCTAAAAATCACAAAAATCACAAAAAAAAAATTAATTAAAAATTTTTTCATAAACCTCTTTTATTCTTGCACATACATAGCTAGTGTATAAAGTATTTTTGTAAAAATGATTTCAAAAATCTTTTGTGTAAAGCTTGTGTAAATATTTTGTATCAAAATTATGTATATAGTACAAAATTTTTCCAAAAGGTTTTGAAAATCAAAAGTTTGCAAAAATCTTGTGTAAATGTTTGTAAATATCTTTTTGCAAAACTTGCACTTCATGCATCATTCATTCATGATTTCAAAACATTTTTTAAAAATTTTTGCATGATTGTAAAATATTTGTAAATAGCATCTTTTGTACATATATGTATATAGTTTTTCCTGGATGAGAGTTGACATTTAAACTAAGCCTGGAATTAAATTGAGAAATGGAGCTTGAATAAGATCTTAATCCACTTAACTTCAAGAGGAACCTTATAGGACTTAGGGTTAAGGCTTTTCAGGTCCATAAGGACTTAATTTCTTTGAGTCCACTAGGCTATGAGCATATGTCATCTTGATGAGCCTAAGTAGAGCACTTAACAACACACGCATGACTCTCAGAGACAATGGCTTCACTTGCACCTGCACTTTTACACATGGCTCTCCACGGATGAGGTGGTGAGGAGGCAGTTTCCTTTGGCTTGGGGTAGCATATGAGGGTAGTACTTCTAGGCGGAACCTCTCTTCTTCTTATAGTGAAGGAAGTGCACCTCAACTTGGTCTAGTGGGTTGAAAGCTAAAGACAGAAGCTGTGGGTTGCAATAAAGCTTCAAAAGAGGGATAGTCTACTGGCTCAAGGAGAAATTTCTTATATGCTGCACCAATGTAGATATGTTGTACAGAAGTCCTTGAAAAAAAATGCAAAAAGAACTCCAAAAAAAAAAAAAAAAGTGGTGGGTCGGATTGAAAATTTAATAACCCCACCGGAGTGAAAAGCAAAAGCTTATGGTATCATGTTACATCTCATGAAGCTTGCAGCGGGAGACTTAGCTACACTGGTTAAGCTTCCAAAACTCTATACTTCTACCCCCTCTTCTTGAGCCGGTTGCACTTGAACTTAGAAGGGAATACCCCGCTTCTCGAGGAAAGAGTTGCTAGACTGGGGCATTAGAGTTACCAGGTTGAGGGAGGTTGTTTCTTTGTTACTTCTGAGGTGGGGAGCCACATATCACTTACACTGCATGGAAAGAGTCATGGTCATTAGAGTTTGTGTATGTAGACTTGTTCTGATCTGGTTTATTGAGGAGTCTTGCCCATAGATTGGTGGAACTTGGAGGCTGTTGAGTTTTAGGCTTAAGTCCAAATAAGGTTCCGACACATTAATAATCCAAAGATCTTATCGAGCTCCATATTTCAATTTAATGAAGGAAAATTTTAATAAGTCAACCCTTGATCCATGTACATCCTCTTTTTCTTTTTCTTTCTTTTTCACTTCTTTTTCAAATAAGTGTTTGCTAAGGGACTAGCAAAGTTAAGCATAGGGGGTGATGAATACCCATTCATCACTCTTTATTCTTCTATTTTAGCTACAAAAACCCTTGCAAATACATGTAGATATGTGTAAATACAAATAATTACCAAAAGCATGCATTGTGTAAAAACCTATAATTAGCATGTTTTTGTGCACAAAATAAAAGAATAAAGAGCAAAAAGAAAAAGAGGAAATATTTAGAATAAATATTGAGCAACCTAACCCAAGGAGGGCTCAGCATGGGCCTGACCGCATAAAAGCCAAGTAGAGGGAGATAGGGGCTCACATATGTATATATTTGCAAAATAAATAAAACTATATATTTTTCCTCACCCAAAAATATGCTTTTTACATATTGTGTGTATATCTTATTAAAAACAAAATACAAATAAAAAAAATCAAAAATTCAAAAAATATACCTTCAC
The DNA here is from genome assembly GCA_037367405.1 of Ottelia alismoides. Classification (NCBI taxonomy): domain Eukaryota; kingdom Viridiplantae; phylum Streptophyta; class Magnoliopsida; order Alismatales; family Hydrocharitaceae; genus Ottelia; species Ottelia alismoides. Next base: position 573,895 of record JAZKJV010001114.1, read on the forward strand.
CATGTGCATAGACCATCACCCATGTATTTATTTAACCCTATAAATAAATTAAATTATTTTCAAAACTTTTTGTGAATATTCTATGGCATATTTTGTAAATAAATTAAATAACAAGAAACAAAACAAAAATCAAATAAAAATACAAAATTGAAAATACAAAAATACATTGTATAAATACATGTATAAAATGTATATATCTATTTATTTCACCTTGTATATATAATAAAAATAAAATAAAAATATTCTTTTATTCCTTATTTTATGGTGTAAATAAATAAAATACAAAATGAGCATAAAAATACATAAAAATAACAAATAAAAAAAATCAAAAATAAAATCCATGTAGTGTACATATACCTATTATATATAGCTACCCTATTTTTATTTCCAAAAATTAAATAAAAATCACCAAAAAAAATAGAAAAAAATAAAAGAAAAATATTTCATGTTTTGAGTTTTCTTTAATTCGGCCTATTTCTGCCTTAAAATAAATAAACAAAAATTGCATCCACGTGGCAGCGTCTGACTGGTCCACGGGGGAATGTTGACCCCGGTCAACTCCCCCGCGGACTCCTTCCTTTTCTGGAAGAGGCGCGCCACCCCGCCTCTCCGAATTTCCACGCGTCTCCAGGCTGTCTCCCACGCATATCCACGCCCGGATTCTTCGTCGTTCCCATCCCTCTCCCTCGCCGGATCTTCCGCCATCAAATCCACGCTTTCCATCGCCGTCGAGCCTCAACCCTAAACGCCCCTGTCACCATTTATATCCAGACCTCCGCCGCCTCCGCGCCCATCTTTGGCCCTTCTCCTCCTTCCCAGTGACCTCCATAGGCTTCGCGAGAGTGACAGCAAGCGTCTGCCCTTGTTGCAGTGAGGCGAGGAAGCGAATCCATTGATCCGGCGATACTCGCCGTCCTTGCTCCGCCGCCGGCGTTGAGCATCGAGCTTCAGGCCTTGACGCCCTTCGAAGCTACGACCCGGAGTTAGCCACGCTCCAGCACAGTCTACTGCAGCCATCAGGTAGTCGATTAGACCTTCTATTTAGTGTAATTTTCGATTTCGCCCAATTCATATCTCCGACACATTTCTCCGATGCCGGCCATTTCGCGTAACATCTCGATCCTCCGACCCGACCATCACCTCCGCCAACCCCTCACGCACCTTCTACGCCCTTTCATTCAACCCAGATCGCACAGGATCTGGGAATCGAGTTCCACCGTCCTCCGCTCGCCGGAGCTCGTCCGCCTCACAGCACCGACCACCTTCACCCCGCCTTCTTGGGTCGAGGCATTTTGCCCTCGACCCGCGAAGCTTCTTGTCCACTTTGCAGATCCAAAGGAGGTGTCTGAGCCTCCAGTCATTCAAGACCGGAGCTTCGCGCCGGTAGGCCTCGCCGGAGCCTCTCCAGGGCTCGGTTGGGCCATCGGCCATCACCATCAGCTGCGGGAAGTCACCAGGAACGTGTTCCGATCAGTAGCAGCAGTTGAGGAGGACCGGAGTCCACGCACGAGGCCGGCGAAGTTCGCCGGCCATCAGTTCTTCCTCCATCTTCCAGAGCCGTCCGATGAAGCCCTTGCTCCAGTTCTGATCGCGTCCGTCCATTCTTCGAGGAGCAGCAGCCGTCGATCCATCCGAGGAGCGCATCTGGACCATTGATAGCAAAGGAGAGAGGCGCCAGCGTTTCAGACGTCAGATCACCCCACGTGGCGCCCATCCGACCGTCGGCTAATAAAAGGGGTAAATATCGTAGGCCCCCCTCGTAGTTTGTAGTTTCATTTTTAGTCCTGTAAGTTGTCGAGTCAGTTATTTATTTTCTGGATATTTGCACTAAGGACCTCGTACTTATTTTATTTGCACTTATACCCCCGCCTGTTGTGAACCACGTGCGTCGTCACGTGTTATTCTGGGTTATTTGCATAAGACCCCTTGTAGTTCTGGATGTTATTCATTGAATAAAAAGTTTTTGAGTAATTGCATATATACCCCTGTGAGCATTGATTATGCGCATGTGCGTTTTATTTTGGGATATTTGCATATAAGCCCCTGGGACTTTTGATACGAGTTATCAATAGGTCCTTGGAACTTATTTTTATTACATTTAGGTCCCTGTGTGCCCCAGGCACGTGCTTGGCACGTGACTTCTTGGGTATTTTGCACCAGGACCCCAGAACTTTTGGGTATTTGCACTTAGGTCCCTGTGCACAGTGCCCCACCTTTATTTTTTGAATAAAATATCAAACGACCTCCAAATCCAATGAGATTTTGACACATGGCTCCTGCCATGGTGTAGGAATTTCTATGATTTTTGAGGACAATTTTGATTTCACTTATTTTTAAAAATTCAAAAACCCCTATTTTTGCCACTGTTTGACTTTAAAAATACCAAAAAAATATAAAAACATCTCCAAAAATTCTAAAAAAATCAGGTATTGTAGTTTGCTTGCTGTTTGATTTTCTAGCCAATTTTGGCTATTTTTCATCACCTAAAAACCTTAAAAATTGAAAAACCCCTAAAAATCCATAAAAATTATAATAATTAAATCAAAAATCCAAAAACAATAATTAGGGTGCCTAAATTTTCCTTGTTCTTTATAGATTACAGGAAAATTACCTCCAAGGTTGATTGAAACTCTTAAATATTTTATTTTTGAGTTTCTAACCTTGCTGGACAGTACCTTGGTGTTTCTGCCTTGTTTGATTTTTAATAAATAATTTACCCATTAGAAAAATTCCAAAAATTCACCAAAAACAGTAAAAAACATTTAAAACCTAAAAATCAATTTTCTGGAATTTTTGCATCATTTTTGGTGTGTGTAATAAATTGTTGAAGTTCCCGTGTATTTACCTTCTTTAATTTTCTCATCATTTAAAAAAATCTAAAAAAAATATAAAAACAAATAAAAACCACTAAAAAAATATTCCCTCGGATTTCTGACTACATCGTAGGCTATTTAGCCAATCTGTGCTCCTTGTGTTCGACCCTGGGAGCTATACCAGGTTAATCCTATAGCTAGACCGCTCTATTTTGTGCTTGCTTGATTTTATCTCTGTGAGTGGTTGATATTTTTTCTTGATTGACTTAGTTGAGTGACTGAGGTCGCAACGACCTGATTCTCTGTGCCTTTACCTCTGTCATTTGGCGGTCATCAGGCGGCGTGAAGGTGGTCGATGCGTCGGGATGAGCGAGCTCCGGCGAGCGACGGACGGTGGAGCTCGAACCCCTGCTCCTGTGCGAGCTGGGTTGAACGAAGGGGCGGAGAAGGCGCGTGGAGGAAAGGCGATGGTGAACGTGGGTTCCGATGATCGAAAAGGTATGCGAGATGGCCGGAATCGACGGAACGCGGCGGAGCTACGATTTGGGGATAACTCGAAATTAAGCGAAATGGGAAAGCTAGAAGGTTACCTGGGCGGTGTGGTAGACTGTGCTGGAGCTGAGGTAGCTCCTGGTCGCGGCCTCGAAGGTCGTCTGGTCCTGAGGCTCGAACTCATGCACTGGGCGGAGCACGGCGGCGCGCAGTCGCCGGATCAGTGGTCCGGCCACCCCCTCCTCGCTGCGACACGGGCAATCGAGAGCTGTCACCTCAGGGACTGCTGTGGAGGTCACGGGACGAAGGGTGGAGAGCCAAAGATGGATAAAGAATGCGGCGGAGCTCAGACTATATACCGTGGAGGATCCGGCAAGAATCGATCGGGTAGGGTAGCGTGAAGCGCGGATCCCAATGCAATCCCCCGGGCGATGATCTCGGATGCAAGAAGAAGGATTAGGACCCGGGGTTTGCGCGAATGGCGGGCGGATCAGGCGGAGAAAAATCGGAGAAATCGGGTCGACAGCCCGATCCGCGAGAGAAGAGGGTCCGCGGGGGGAGTTGACCGGGGGGTCAACATCCCCCGTGGACCAATCAGGAGAGGCCACGCCATAAATAATTTAGAAATTCGAAATAAAATAGAAAATGACCGAATTATTAAAAACTCAAAACATAAAATATTTTTGTTTTAATTTTTTCTATTTTTTGTGATTTTTAATTAATTTTTAAAAATAAAAATAAGGTATTTACATAATAGGGCTATATATAGGTATGTGTACAATATGGGTTTTTTTTTAATTTTTGATTTTTAATTATTTATTTTTATACATTTTATCCCTCTTTTATATTTTATTTATTTATAGAATAAAATGAGGAATAAAAGGATATTTTTATTTTATTTTTATTATTTATATACATAGGTGAAATAAATAGTTATGTACAACTATATACATGGCATATGTACAATATATTTTTGTAATTTTAGCTTTTGATATTTTTATTTGATTTTTTGTTTTGTTTTGTTTCTTTTTGTTTATTTTATTTACAACATATAACATAAAATATTTATAAAAAGTTTTGAAAATAAATAAATTTATTTACAAGGTTAAATACATGTAGAAGCATGGTCTATATACATGGTGAAAGGGCATTTTTTTGAATTTTTGATTTTTAGATTTTTATTTTGTTTTTAATAGCTTCTAAATATATACAAAATATGTACAAGCATATTTTTGGGTGAGGAAAATATAATTTAATTTATTTACACATGAGCCCCTATCTCCCTCTACTTTGGCTTTTATGCGGTCAGGCCCATGCTGAGCCCTCCCTTGGGTTAGGTTGCTCAATATTTATTCTAAATATTTCCCTCTTTTTCTTTTTCATCTTTATTTTTTTATTTTTGCACAAAGACATGCTAATTATAAGTATTTACACAATGCATGCTTTTGGTAATTATTTGTATTTACATATATCTACATGCATTTGCAAAGGTTTTTGTAGCTAAAATATAAGAATAAAGAGAGATGAATGGGTATTCATCACCCCCCTATACTTAACTTTGCTAGTCCCTTAGCAAACACTTATTTGAAAAAGAAGTGAAAAAGAAAGAAAAAGAAAAAGAAAAAGAGGATCTACATGGATCAAGGTTGAATTATTAAACTTTCCTTCATTAAATTGAAATATGGAGCTCGATCAGATCTTTGGATTATTAATGTGTCGGAACCTTATTTGGACTTAAGCTTAAAACTCAACAGCCTCTAAGTTCCACCAATCTATGGGCAAGACTCCTCAATAAACCAGATCAGAACAAGTCTACATACACAAACTCTAATGACCATGAGTCTTTCCATGCAGTGTAAGTGATATTTGGCTCCCCACCTCAGAAGTAACAAAGAAACAACCTCCCTCAACCTGGTAACTCTAATGCCTCGGTCTAGCAACTCTTTCCTCGAGAAGCGGAATATTCCCTTCTAAGTTCAAGTGCAACCGGCTCAAGAAGAGGGGGAAGAAGTATAGACTTTTGGAAGCTTAGCCAGTGTAGCTAAGTCTCCCGCTGCAAGCTTCATGAGATGTAACATGGATACCATAAGCTTTTGCTTTATTTGACTATATACACTCCGGTGGGGTTATTAAATTTTCAATCCGACCCACCACTTTTTTGGAGTTCTTTTTGCATTTTTTGCATTTTTTTTCAAGGACTTCTGTACAACATATCTACATGGTGCAGCATATATACAAGAAATTTCCTCTTGAGCCAGTAGACTATCCCTCTTTTGAAGCTTTATTGCAACCCACAGCTTCTGTCTTTAGCCTTCATCACCACTAGACCAAGTTGAGGCGCACTTCCTTCACTAGAAGAAGAAGAGAGGTTCCGCCTAGAAGTACTACCCTCATATGCTACCCCAAGCCAAAGGAAACTGCCTCCTCACCACCTCATCCGTGGAGAGCCATGTGTAAAGTGCAGGTGCAAGTCAAGCCATTGTCTCTAAGAGTCATGCGTGTGTTGTTAAGTGTTCTACTTAAGCTCATCAAGATGACATATGCTCATAGCCTAGTGGACTCAAAGAATTAAGTCCTTATGGACCTGAAAAGCCTTAACCCTAAATCCTATAAGGTTCCTCTTGAAGTTAAGTGGATTAAGATCTTTTTCAAGCTCCATTTCTCAATTTAATTCCAGGCTTGGTTTAAATGTCAACTCTCATCCAGGAAAAATTATATACATATATGTACACAAGATGCTGTTTACAAATATTTTACAATCATGCAAAATTTTTGAAAAATGTTTTGAAATCATGGATGATGATGATGCATGAAGTGCAAGTTTTGCAAAAAGATATTTACAAACATTTACACAAGATTTTTGCAAAATTTTGATTTTCAAAACATTTTGGAAAAATTTTGTACTATGTACATAATTTTGATACAAAAATATTTACACAAACTTTACACCAAAGATTTTTGAAATCATTTTACAAAAATACTTTGTACACTAGCTATGTATGTGCATATAAAAGAAGTTTATGTACATGAAAATTTTTAAATTTTTGTGATTTTTAGCCATTTTATTTATTAACACACTCACGCAAAGTACGAGTTATGGCTAAAGTATATATGAAATATATACACACCCCCCCTATACTTAGCTCGAACGATGTCCTCAGAGTGATCAAGAGCGATGAAGAAGACATAACTCGTGCTTAGTAAAAGGGAAGTGAAAAGGAATGGCTAAGTACAGGAATGAATAAATGAATAGAATGAGAGGAACTCGGTGGTTTCCCCCTATACTTAGGATTAACTAATCCTAAGTATAGCAAGCTGTACATGAAGGGAAATCCGAGTGAAGAAGATACAGAGTCTGCCCCCCCTATACTTAGGGTAAAATATCCCTAAGTATAGGCAGCAAAACAAGAGCAGAAAGAATAAAAAGAATACCCGACGGTCCTACATCCCCCCTATACTTAGGGTAAAGTACACCCTAAGTATAGCATAATCATAAGATGAGAGAAGGGATGTGGGACTAAAGAATAGAATGATATGGACAACTGGATCTATACAGGCGGAAGAACAGGTTCAGAAATAGGTCGTTGTGACCCCAAGCGATCAGACAATGTATATCAAGAAAAATGAACCACTCGAAAAATACGTAAAATCAAAACATAGCGGTCCTGCTAGGAGATTAACCTGGTATAGCACCCAGGGTCGAACACAAGGAGCACGGATTGGCTAAAAAGCCTACGAAGTAGTAAAAAAAATTCAGAGAAAAAAGGGAAAACATTTTTAGTGGTTTTTAATTGTTTTTTAAATTTTTTTTTGGATTTTTAATATGTAAAGAAAATAAGAAGAACAACCACAAGCAAGCTTCGACAATTTATTTAATGCACTGAAAGGCAAGCAAAAATTCAAGAAAAATGTTTTTATGTTTTTTTAGGTTTTTTAGTGTTTTTGGTGAATTTTGGAATTTTTATAATGGGTATTTTATTTTCTAAAAATCGAACAGTACTGAAAATGCAAGGCACTGTCCAGCCAGGCCCAAAATCCAAAGATAAAATATCTAAGGATCTCAAGAGGGCCTGGAGGTATTTTTCCTGTATTCTAGATAAAATAAGGAAAATTTGAGCACCAGAATTATTGTTTTTGGGTTTTTAGATTATTTATTATAATTTTTATGAGTTTTTAGGTGTTTTTGAATTTTTAGGGTTTTTAAGCAATGAAAAATAGCCCAAATTGGCTAGAAAATCAAGAAACACAAAAGAAACAGTACCTAATTTTTGTGGAATTTTTGAGGGGGTTTTATATTTTTTTGGGATTTTTAATTCTAGACAGTAGCTAAAATAGAGGTTTTTGAATTTTAAAAAAATAAAAAATAAAATCAAAAATGTCCTCAAAAATTCTCAAAAATCCTACAACATGGCAGGAGCCATGTGTCAAATTTTCATCGAATTTGGAGGTGATTTGATATTTTATTCAAAAATCACACGAGGGCACTGTGCACATGGACTGAAGTGCAAATACCCGAAGTTCTGGGGGTCCAGGTGCAATTAACCCAGCAAGTCACGCGCGTGGCGCGTGCCTGGGGCACTCAGGGACCTTCTGGTAAGAAAAACAAGTCCGAGGACCTTTTGGTAACTCGTACCAAAAAGTCCAGGGGCTGTGTTGCAAATAACCCACTAAAAGACGCACATGTGCAATTAAAACACTCACAGGGGCATATATGCAATTACCAAAAAGTTTTCATTCATTAACAAACAACCAGAACTACAGGACTAATGTTGCAAATACACCAAATATACACGTGACGAAGCACGTGGCTCACACATACAGGGGCATAAGTGCAAATATTGAAAAGTACGAGGTCCAATGTGCAAATAACCCAACGTAAATAAAAGACGCAAAATATTTACAGGACTGAAACGTAAAGCATGAACTAAGAGGGGGACTACGGTAATTTACCCCTTTATTACGTCGACGGCTGGATGATGGACGCGTGGCTGATCTAACGGTCCTGGACGACGGGCGCCTCTCTCCTTCCGCACGTGGGCCTGATCGACGTCAGTGGAGGAGACACGTGGAAGATCTGACGGCCTCGGGTGCTGGTGTCTCTCTCTCTCTGCGCTAACGGTCCAGATCGTCCCTCGGGTTGATCAAGCGGTGGCTGCAGCTCCTGAATGGAGGGACGTGATGCGAACTGGGGAGCTGAGGGCGATCGGACGGTGCTCGAGGACCCTGGAAGAAAAGTTGGCCGGCGAGCTTCGCCGGCCTCGTGCGAGCGCGGTGGTCCTCCTCGGCTGCCTCTGGATATCGGAGAAGATTCGCGATGAAGTTCCGCAGCTGTTGGTGCCCTCCGATGGCCCAGCCGAGCCCTGGAGGGGCTCCGGCGAGGTCGGCGGAGGGAAGCTCCTGGCTTGGATGTAGGGAAGCTTCAGATGGCCTCCTCCGGACCTGCAAAGTGGGTCAGAAGCTTCGCGGGTCGAGGGCAAAGTGCCTCGACCCGATGAGGCGGCGTGAAGGTGGTCGATGCGTCGGGATGAGCGAGCTCCGGCGAGCGACGGACGGTGGAGCTCGAACCCCTGCTCCTGTGCGAGCTGGGTTGAACGAAGGGGCGGAGAAGGCGCGTGGAGGAAAGGCGATGGTGAACGTGGGTTCTGATGATCGAAAAGGTATGCGAGATGGCCGGAATCGACGGAACGCGGCGGAGCTACGATTTGGGGATAACTCGAAATTAAGCGAAATGGGAAAGCTAGAAGGTTACCTGGGCGGTGTGGTAGACTGTGCTGGAGCTGAGGTAGCTCCTGGTCGCGGCCTCGAAGGTCGTCTGGTCCTGAGGCTCGAACTCATGCACTGGGCGGAGCACGGCGGCGCGCAGTCGCCGGATCAGTGGTCTGGCCACCCCCTCCTCGCTGCGACACGGGCAATCGAGAGCTGTCACCTCAGGGACTGCTGTGGAGGTCACGGGACGAAGGGTGGAGAGCCAAAGATGGATAAAGAATGCGACGGAGCTCAGACTATATACCGTGGAGGATCCGGCAAGAATCGATCGGGTAGGGTAGCGTGAAGCGCGGATCCCAATGCAATCCCCCGGGCGATGATCTCGGATGCAAGAAGAAGGATTAGGACCCGGGGTTTGCGCGAATGGCGGGCGGATCAGGCGGAGAAAAATCGGAGAAATCGGGTCGACAGCCCGATCCGCGAGAGAAGAGGGTCCGCGGGGGGAGTTGACCGGGGGGTCAACATCCCCCGTGGACCAATCAGGAGAGGCCACGCCATAAATAATTTAGAAATTCGAAATAAAATAGAAAATGACCGAATTATTAAAAACTCAAAACATAAAATATTTTTGTTTTAATTTTTTCTATTTTTTTGTGATTTTTAATTAATTTTTCAAAACAAAAATAAGGTATTTACATAATAGGGCTATATATAGGTATGTGTACAATATGGGGGTTTTTTTTAATTTTTGATTTTTAATTAGTTATTTTTATACATTTTTATCCCTCTTTTATATTTTATTTATTTATAGAATAAAATGAGGAATAAAAGGATATTTTTATTTTATTTTTATTATTTATATACATAGGTGAAATAAATAGTTATGTACAACTATATACATGGCATATGTACAATATATTTTTGTAATTTTAGCTTTTGATATTTTTATTTGATTTTTTGTTTTGTTTTGTTTCTTTTTGTTTATTTTATTTACAACATATAACATAAAATATTTACAAAAAATTTTGAAAATAAATAAATTTATTTACAAGGTTAAATACATGTAGAAGCATGGTCTATATACATGGTGAAAGGGCATTTTTTTTGAATTTTTGATTTTTAGATTTTTATTTTGTTTTTAATAGCTTCTAAATATATACAAAATATGTACAAGCATATTTTTGGGTGAGGAAAATATAATTTAATTTATTTACACATGAGCCCCTATCTCCCTCTACTTTGGCTTTTATGCGGTCAGGCCCATGCTGAGCCCTCCCTTGGGTTAGGTTGCTCAATATTTATTCTAAATATTTCCCTCTTTTTCTTTTTCATCTTTATTTTTTTATTTTTGCACAAAGACATGCTAATTATAAGTATTTACACAATGCATGCTTTTGGTAATTATTTGTATTTACATATATCTACATGCATTTGCAAAGGTTTTTGTAGCTAAAATATAAGAATAAAGAGTGATGAATGGGTATTCATCATGTATGTATGTATGTATGTATGTATGTATGTATGTATGTATGTATGTATGTATGTATGTATGTATGTATGTATGTATGTATGTATGTGTGTGTATGTGTGTGTGTGTGTATTTGTGTATGAAGTACCAGCACACTTAGCTTTTCCTTTTCATATATATGTTGATTACATGCGACTTATGTCATTTTTCGTTACTTGGTCATTTGGCCCATCCATTGTTCACTTTGGCTTCCCAAATCAAGTTGCAAGTTTATAGGTTAAGACAATTGGGATGATAATCATGTAATTGTACATTGATATATGATTGGTAAGATTGAAAAGATTTGGTAAGATTGAAAAGATCCAATCTTTTATCTCCTTTCTCATTTTAGCCTTGTTGTAGTTTTTTGTACCTTTTAATTGAAGAATGATGGAACTGTTTTGAAACTGCATTGCAGGTTGGAGGAGAAGTGTACCTTCAAAATTAAGTATTGTAGTAGCGTTGTACATTGTAAATAATATAATAGACATTGTTAAGTTGGCACAATGTATATTCTTTCTTCTTTATGTTCCGAGTGGTGATCATATGTGCCCGACATAATTTTTGTTGGGTATTAGATCTGGGAAGTTAAACGAGGCGATAAAAAACTAACTAGATGCACCGTCTCCTTGTTAGAACATGTCGCGGGGGAGCGAGACGTCACATTGTACGATTTGGAGAATATTTAGCACTGAACTCAGAGGTGAGTAGAGTCAAAATAATATCCGATGTTAAAGATATAACAACGGATATTATTCATAGCCAAATGATTTTTTGTACTTGTAATTAGCAGCGAATATCATATTCATTGTTAAAGGTCCATATAACAATGGTTTTTTTGTTGAATTATTCGTTAAAATTCATGCTAATTGTTGCCATATTTAGCAACGATTTGAAGAAAATGACAACGAATAATCGTCGTGATATGATTCGTTGTGCGGAGTATAGCAACGAATATCATTATTCGTTGTGAATTTAAAGAATAAGCAACGAATAATATTCGTTGTGACATATTTAACTACATAAGATATGACAACGAATATTAAATTATTCGTTGGCTTAGGTCAGTTTTCTTGTTGTGTATGTCATTTAACTTGGATGGATTATATTAAGTATTTATTATAAGAAGAGATTTAAATGTAACTTTGGTCAATTAGGAACTATATACAAATAAATACAACATGGCTGGGATGTTATCATATTGTAAGATAAGGAAAGGTATCCTACTCCATGGAGTAGGTAACTAGCCTACTTTATTCTTATTTTTTTACTCTTTTTATTTTTTTTTTTGAAAAATACTTCCATGGATTTTCATAACTATATTAATCTAATATGCCATCCAAATTGCGTCAAAAACATAGACTTTTATGCCTTCCATCCAAAACAGGCCGATTACAGCAAATCCAAAACCGTTAAAATTACTCGTTCTGGATGGAGGGCATATAAATATCTATTTCTAACGAAATTCGAATGATATATTAGAGGGATATAGTTATAAAAAATTCATGATTTTTTTAACAAGAAGAGACAAAAAATGAGAATAGAGTAGGTAAGTTACCTACTTCAAGAGCCCTTTCCTCTTGGAAGATTATGTGATTTGTGTTACCTTCCCAATTATTAGGATATTATTTTTGGTATAAATTTAAGTTTTCTTCTTATTTGTTTACACCAAATATTCCTAAAATGTCCTCCAAACCCCCCAGACAGCCCCAAATAAATGGGGTGTTTGGAAGGCCTACGCAACGACGCTGTAGTAGAAACAGCACATGTACCCTACGTCTTCCTACTCCATGACGACGACCCCATAATCCATTTGACGGCATCTTTGCCATACACGCCTTTGCAATGGTCATGGGCAGACGGGGCATTGGTCAGCATCCATCTTATCTTCCTACTCTTCTTCATTGAAAACGTCCCAGGAATCTTTTGATTCCTGTGGGAATTTGGTGCCTGACTCCGTTGGAATGAGGCCGCCGGAAGAGGACAAGACGTTTGCATCGGAGTTGGCTCGGAAGCCACGTCTCCGGCATTAGATTAGGAGGAGGATTAGGACTAGTATGATTAACTTGGAACTTGCAGGAAAACGCCAACTGCGAGGCGAGCAGACGAACATTCAAGAGAGTCTAAATTTGTACCGAGTGCTAATTCACAAGGTTGTTGTTGATTCGTTTTCCCCACCGTCTTTCCGCTGTCCATATCGACGGTGACGACCTCCGAGAGAAACAAGGCATGGATAGAGAGAAAATTATTCTCGATTTCTATTTATTTCAGGCAATATCTGTTCTCCGCGAAATATGAACAAGGTAGAAAATGGAATAAGAGGATTTATTCTTTAAATATGTTGAAGTGAGTCTGAATGTACAGTACGAACGAATGATAAATTAAAACTATTATTTGACAAAAAGATGAATAGTTATTCGAAAAAAACAACAACAATGACACGAGTAGGGAGGGAAGGTAGTTATGCAGATGCATAGGAGAATGGTTTATGTTCAACTGTTCACAGTTTCCGAAATATTAAGGGTGCGTTTGGTTGGTAGGTTAAGGCGGGTTAAATTGATAGAGGGTAATTCGTTTTTGTGTTTTTGTGTTTGAATAGAGGGTTAAACTGGAGGTGAGTTAGAAGTAGGTTTATGGTGATATGTTTGTATTGAAGTTTGAAAAAGTGGATAGTTATTGTGATGCGGTTATATTGAAGTTTGGAAAAGTGAGTAGAAGTGGGGTAGTTTATAATTTTTATATGATATGATGGTATAATATATTATTTTTTGATAGGATTGATGATGTAAAATTGATTTATTTAATTTTTTAAAAAAGGAATAAAATGGGGCCCACGAGGAAAGAGGGGGATGTGGGTTAAGGGGGGTAAACTCCCCTAACCCGCAGGTAACCTGCATGCCGAACGGCTCCTAAAAGAATGGAATCCGGGAGGACGAGCAGAGACTGAGTAGTTCACATGAAATCGGGGTTTTTAAGACCTTATCGTGTGAACTATTAAATCTTGATCGAGTGGTTCGGACACGATTAGGGTTTACAGCAGACCTCTATCTTCTCTCGAGACCTCTGCTGTAGCTTTTCCCAATCTGTTGTGCGCCATTTTTCTATTCCGAGATTTAATTCAAAAATCCAACAACATTGATTGAATAATCTATGATGATTATTATGAATACTGATCAAATTTCACGGAAATCTGATATTTATAGTTATTTATTTTAATAATCAAATGCCCGATTTTTTAAAAAGGTTTTAAGTTCTTTAAAAATTGACTTTCTTTGTTGGTTCTTAAAATAAAATAATTATAAATATCGGATTTGAGAGAAAATTAATAAACAAGTAGGACAATAACTATAGATTCAATATATGGGGTTGGATTTTTAAATCGATTTCGTAAAAAATGAAATGGGGCACAGCGGAGGATCTGATCTGCACCCATAACCATTATATCGTAACTTTAATGTTTATCCCAAGTGTGATATTCTGTGTATCTATAACTAAAATGAAATAATGCTATGATTAGTTAAATCTATAAAAATGGAGTACATAATAATACTAGTTCATTATAGGTGGCATCAAATCAAATCCGTTATGCACATGTTACAAGATCACTCGCACCGCTCCCTTTATATTTTAGACGATAACTTTATGAATCATGTTTACTTCTCTTAATCTAGCACTACTCCATTGTCCTAGACTTTGGCGAGAACCACCATCGTCTCTGCCGTCACCGCCAGCACCATTCCCTATATTCGCATTATGCCATTGTCCTCGATCTTTACCGTTGTTAAAGCCACATCCACAAACACTACCAATGACGGCAACGCCCCAGTTCCATTCCCAGCCCTCATCCTCTGCCTCCATTGCCATTAGAGCCATCACCAACGTTAGAGCTATTAACCAACTCAATTTTAAACATACAAATAGGTGTAAAACACTTCCATGACACAACTATTTATAGGGAACTTCTAATTAACCAACTCACTTCTAAACTTCTACTTATTATTTATACTATTTATTTAAAATGTTTAAAATGTCTTAGATTTAAATATACGAGTTTCGATTTTTCGAGCTCAATTATACAATTGTATATTTTGTATATAAAACTTTTTCATTTTCTGAAAATTAATAGCTAGCTCTGATTAAATTAAAAATTCTCTAAAGTGCATATAAAGTAGAAAAATATAAAATTATCACCTAAAAATAACCATGCATAAATCATGATAAATCTCATGACAAATAACCATAAAACAGAAACTTCAAACCTCATGTATCACTCATATGGACTCTGGATTTTAGAAAAAATGGAGTTAATATGAAAAATGTTGTTTTTGGACCCTATTAGTATATACGTACAACTGCATATTGTTTATTTCTTGTTATTTTCCTTACGTTTCATATTTTGTATATATATTATATTTATATTATATTTTACAAATAATATAAAAAAATAAAGTTTATTTTAAATATAAAAACAAATAAAAGTATAAATCGGGGTACTTATATTGGTATACCCAAGAACATAAAACTATAAAAACACATAACATCAAGGATTTTTATAACTTGTGCCTTTTTAGCTTCTGCAATATTATTTATATCCCTTCCTTTTTGTTATATCAATTGCGCCCCTGACTTCTTGCAAATTCATAGTTATGCTTTTTTGTTAAGGTAAAGTATGAGCATAACTGACATTACAAAAGGACAAAACTAAGATTTTTTTAAAAAAAGTCAATTGCAAAACTGATATTGCAAAAAGAGAGGGCCATAATTGATATTGCATAAGTTAAGAAGGGTACAAGTAATAAAAATGCTAAATCAATACAAATTCATATAATTCTGTAAAATATCAAAAATTTTAAAAAAAATCCTTAATCTAAAGAAATCTACGGATCTACCGTTGTCCTAAATAGTTTGCCTCCCTAACTTCAATTGTGGACACCTACACAAGGTTAACAAATAAAAAATTATTTGTTAGAACAATTTTTCCATTATGATGACACATCACACTGTTTCTTCACAATAAAACTCAACAATTGTGCTCAATAATAATCATGTATACCAATTTAGAGTTAAATGTTCGGCATGTAAACCCATGGCGAGCCACTATACAATAAAGTTTATTGTGGGTCACTCCTTAATCTGAAGTGAAGAATAATTAAGTTTGCATAGTAGCTCACTTCGTACAATTTTTATTTTGTAGCATGGACATCTTGATATCATAGTTGTTGATCCAAAGGTTGGTCCAAAGGCTTGGTGATTCTAAGAAGAGGAAGAAGAAGATGTGGATGGCACTACATGACAAAAACAGAAAAAGGCAAAGAAGAATGAATGAATAGAATACATACAATCTAAATAAGATAATAAACAATAAATTAATTTAAATAAATAAAAATTATAAACAAAAAATTTATAAATCTATAATTTAGTGTGTTATGAATATTAATAAATTAAATAATTTAATATAATTAGTTAAATAATATAAATAATATGTTTTGTAGGTATACATATTTCCATTAGTATATTGATTTTTAATTAACTAATTTTACACATAGGTTATTTTTTATATTTTATAAATTTAATATATAATAAAGATTGAAAATATATTTTTATTTTATTTGAATAAAATTATTTAATTAGATAAATAAAGAGAAACAATTACAATGTAGGTATCTTCTATCTATACACTAGGCATAATTATTTTTATTACATATTTTATTTATTTAACAAATATTCTAAGGATAAAAAATGTATGTTTTTATATTTATATTGATAAGCGTAGATAGTAGGGATACTTATAATATAGGCTTAATTTACATATATGTATATTTATTTATTTTAATTATATTAATTTTTTGTAATCTTATTTGCAATTTATATATTTATTATAAAATATAAAGAAAATAATAATGATAATAATATAAATAGTGGGAATATATGAACTGTAAAATAAATAGGAGGGAATACATATAATTCTCCAAAAAGCTGACTTTCTTACTTCCGATTTTAATGTAATTGCTCTCATTTATATAATTTAATTTTTAATACAATAAAAATGGTAAATTTTGAGTTCAAGTATATTTTTAGTTTTGAATGTTGATTTTACATCTTTTGATTTGTTATATCTTGTTATCTATATATCAAATATTTTTTATGATATTTTCTTATAAATTAATATACATTATTATAAACAACTTTAAAGAAGAAAATACTTTAGTTTGAGTTTATTTGAATGATAAATAAATCTGGTGAATATCTGTACAAGGTAAATGATGTGAATACATTAAGATCATATCTCTCCATACTTTATTCTCTTGTCAACCTGGTCAATATTGACCTGGTCCCTAGGTTAGAATCAATCTATAGATATTTACATGCTTTCTTTTCATTTCATTTTCTCATTTATTCTTTATTTTTGAAGAAAATAAGTGTTAAATATACAATATGAACAATTGACATGAATGTGTTAATAAATAAATATTAGTTTTTATTTACACATATTTTACAAAGAATTTCAACCGAAATGAAAGAATAAATGCTATGAATTATGGATTCATTACCTACTACGTGTAAACCTTTTTTTATATCAAGAATTAGATTATCAAAGTATGCTATTAACAGATAATAGAAAAGGCGACATTAACTCAGTGGTGCACATGGAAAGGAGAGATGCTGAAGAACTTATCAGCACACTGAATTGCAAGGTAGGGAGTTTCTTGAATAACAAACAATTTTCCTTCTTTTCACGTCAAATGAACTTTCTATCACCTTCTATGTTCGATTCATATTCGAACCTACAGCTTTTGTATACCTTGTTTGTTATCTATCATGTCTCGTGACAGTGCAGTGCTTCTTTAGGGCAGAAGTTGTCCCCTTTTATAGAACTTGACGGACCAATATGGAAGGGAAAAAAGATCACAAAGTAAGAAGAAATGCGGAACGTTTTGCTCAAATATTTATCGCCACAATATCTATCAGAGTTTTTATCTATTTCTTTTTTATTCTGGGGTGAATATGTCTCCCCACGTGCTTGAACTTCTAGGTAAGTATAGTAAGGGCATATTCTCTGCTGTATTTTTTTTTTTTGCAAAATGGCCTTCATGTTGACTTTCTTTTGACCCTTAAGATAAAATAGCTAGAAATATCAGATTTAGAAGAAACTTGGCAGGTATATAAACAATATTTATATCGCAATCCATGTGGTTGGCCTTTTGAAAAACCTTTTGCAAAAAAAATTATGTTATAACGTCACAGCTCTGGTTTAAACTACAACAGAAGATTTGCTCTACTATATAGTACCCCTAATAACCTGGAGAACCTATGGGTATGGTTGGTTATGATTTTGATCATAGACATTCATCATTTTCTATATATATATATATAATAAATCTATTGCCATGTACTTATTTTGTTATTTTGGATAAACTACTGGAGTAAAAGTGGTGCTCTTGGTGTGAGATTCCCACATTTGTGGGCATTGGTTGTTGCTCTGTGGCAAATGTGTGGGACGGTGAGTCTTTTCTACCGCAATTCATATATGAACTTTCATATCAGCGTTTGAATAAGTTGTTACTGATGCTTGAAAAGCTGGATAATGTGGAAGGACCCACAGTGGGGCGTGATTATTTGTGTTAGTGTGATGGAACCTTCTCGATGGGGAAGGCATACATGTACCTTAAGGGTTCCATGACTTCATATGATTGTTAGATTGTTAACCGGGGCCAGATTGGCACGCTTCATACAGACAGTGGATCCTTCTTATTGTCGATGTCAGGTGGATAACGAGGATGCATATCACTTATTTTTATGGTGCAGATGTTTGATGGATGCTTGGGACCTTTTCGGAAACCCAATGATAACAACGGGTGAGGTTACTGATTTTTGGGAATCCATTGGTGCAAACTGGAATGGGTTTGAGAAGGAGATGGCGAGTCGAATTGAAATGATTATGGGCTATCTGGGTGGCTAGAAACAGGGTGATCTTTAGGCAGGAATGATATTATGGCGAGAGTCTAGTGGCACATACAAAGTCGCTAGTTGAGAGTTGGTCATATAAAATAGTCTTGTTCTTTGCATGACATTTCTGCAATATTTTCGTGAATAAAAGGTGGAATTTTTTTATAGCACACATATAAGGTGGATGCTTTTTTTTCTTTAAAAAAACAATTTCAATCATCTAAAATTGACAGTGATAGTAGACTGTCTGACACACAAATAAAGGAAGGAGAAGCGAAGAAGATCAAGCGGCGAGCTCGCTGTAATCTTCGGGCAGGAATGGAACAAACCAACGGTGTAGAAGACCCTTCTTCCTCGCTGGATCGTACCCGATGTCCTTGCACAACTGATCATTATACCAATGGTGCAGTGTCCCATTGCTCGATCTGCTCCGGCAGTAACGCTTCCTATATTCCTGCCACCGCAGCACGTCCTCCTCCATGCTTCTTATCGCCGGAAGCCGGAATCCCCCGGAGAGGAAATGCATGAGCCATATGCACCTCATCTCCGATGTAAAAAGGTTTGTCAGGCTCTCGCAGTAGCCGATAATCGCGAGATGCGGAATTCGAGGATGGATGCAATCTCTGTCGAAAACGCGCGGTAGATAAAAAAACCGTTCCTCCTCCTATAGCAGAAAGCAACATCGCTGATACTTTGTATGATAATAAAGAAATTTCACCTGTAGAGAGGGACTGTAATGGATGTCGAACCCATAACCGTCCTCTGCAATTTAGCCGATGCGAATATGTTCCTGATCTTCTCGTCACCTTTGAATCCAGTGGCCAGGATCACAACATCGGCAGGAACGAGCTGTCCATCATCCGTGACGACGCCGTTTTCACAGAAACTGAAGGATTTCGATTTCTTTAGAACGATGCTTCCCTCTTCAATTCTCTCGTAGAATCTATCCGGCATGGTTATGAAAGAAGTGCTACTCCACGCTTGTGTAATGCTGTGATTTGGCTCCAACCCATATTTTTTAAGTGGCATCTTCCACTTGTAGTAGCTCTCCACAAATTTCGTTATAAACCATTCCTATCATTTGCCACGAAATACTTTAGTCACGAATTCAGAACTGGGAATTACATAACAGAAGCATCTGTTGAGCAAGAAAAAACCAGAGGCGATAACAGGGTGGCGAGGGTGTTAAAGATAAACCCTTCGCCGGGCTTGTGAACTAATAACTCAATAAATCGAGTTTGGTATAAGAAGGTAATCGGGATCCCCCATGCATGGTAATCATCTGGTGCAAGCCATCTTGTTGACCTGTATATCAACGTGCATGGATAACTTGCTCCTATACAATGCAAACATTGCAGTGTCATTAAATTAATGACATGCATATTTAAGAGGGAAAACAAATTTATGTTTGAATAAAACAACAGTAGGCAACCATTGGCATCGGAGCATTCAGCCGCGATATCAACAGCTGACTTGGCGAAACCAACCACGACAGTTCTCTTCCCCTGGAGCAGATCGGCTGCATCGGAATCGTCCAAGTTGGAGTAGTCCATGGAGTGCAGCACCTTCCCTCGGAATACCTCTGGCCCTTTGTTCCGCGGGAATGATGGTATGTTGGGAAGACCGCTGAACCTTCCGATGCACAGTATCAGAAAATCCACATCGTATACCTGACAGATTTGGATCAGTGGATTGATTAATCCGAAGGAATGGAGAAATATGGAACTGTAAAGTTGCGCTCAATTCTTAAAGAGGTGATGGACAAAGAAAAGTAAATAAGCATCTTAAAGAGGTGATGGACAAAGAGATGGAAGCAACCTTGGTGATGCCCTCCTTGGCACCGGAGTGTTGCACGGTCAACTGCCATCTCCCCCTCCGGCTGCCGTCAAAGGCCTCTCCAGTCCCCGCCCACAGTGCCCATGAAGCCATCTCCTCCTCGGCCATGCCCACATAGTCGACCGTGACAACGTGTGAGCCAAAGCGGATGTGGCGGAGGAGGTCGAAGTGCCGTGCATACGACTCGATGTATGCCAAAACCTTGCTGCTTTCTGGGCAGATCTCCTCCACCTCCTCCGGCCATGGGAAGTCGATGAATCGGTATACATGTCTGGGCGTCTGAAGCTTAGTGGTGCGGGTGGTGCGCAACCACACACCGCCTATGCCGGTATCGGCCTCGAAGACGATGGGACAGAAACCCTTCTGGAGGGCGTACTTGCAGGCTAAGAGGCCGCTGACGCCGGCACCGATGATGCCCACTGTCTTCTTCTCCATGGAGATGGAGCACCACGGACTTCAGTACCCTATAATAATAGTCTCACGGCACAAGAGATGCTCAAATCTGAAAATATTCTCTCCCTTTCTGCATAGGTCCAAAAGGTGCGGTTGTTGGATGGTGTCTTCTGTGAAAAAAATGTCTGATCAGCTGCCGAAATTAGTTGCGTCGTCCTTACATATCATTGTCATTTGATGATCTATCCTTCCCAACGTGTCATCCTTACCATGGCTTAAAAAATCGGACCGATATCGGACCGGTTGGATCGGGAATCAACTCCGACCAGGTTGATTCGGCAGGCTTCATGTAATTAATTTAAAAAAAGAAAATAAAGAATTGGATCCAATCGGTGTTGGATCGGATTGACCCGAATGATCGGATTAGTTTGATCCGAATTAACCCAATTTTCATAGTTTGGTAATTTTCAAAAAATAAAGGTTTAAATAATGAAATAAAGGATTTTTGTCACTTCTGCCATTCTTACAGCAATATCAAAAAATAAAAGTTTACATAATGAAATAATAGAATTTTTTTAAAGTAGGATTTTTACCACTACTTTTTTAGAGTTATTTTCTAGAAGCAACTATAAAAAAAATTATTACAACATTGTATTAATAGATAATGTTAGAAAATGTTAATAACTTTTGTAGAGTTTTACTCCAATAGACAATCATGTTATTGTATTGACATTTTAAATAGATATTTCATTGATATATAAATGCATACTACATATATGTATTTGATTTTATCAGTTAAAAAATCGGTTCGACTGGTCAGACCAGTAAATTAAGCCTGATCTGATTTTTTTTGAATCGATAGGAATGATAACACGATGTTGACATCATCACAGATCCAAATAGTTCGAACCAACAGTCCGACCCGATTGGACCAAACTGAAGAATGAACGGCCAGTTTTTAAAACCTTGATCCTTTACATATCATGTTCTTGCATGTAGATGGCATTCCATCGTTCCAACGGGGCCATCTCGTCCTCCTCTTACGTGAGAAGAAAACTCAGATTTGATCATTGCCTGCACAAAGCAAAGCAAACATCGAATCCGAAGACTCGCCAATGGGTCTTTAATTAATGCATCTCCTTCAAATGAGACCTTCGTCATCCTTGAGACTCTGTCTCCGTTAATTCTAATTCCTAAAACATATCCTTCGTCTGAAATTCATTACTGTGTTTCTCTTTAATTTCATCAAGCATGCATATGTCATTACCTGCGAATAGAATGCCATCTACATGCAAGAACATGATAGCAATCTTGCCCACACTCTTCATGGTTTATACACAATTATTTATTTTATTTGCAACAAATACAAATAGGATAATATTCTTATGAAGTTTAATATACCATTTTCGTGAAGAATGTTCCAAATCATATAGTGACTTTCTTAACTTATAAACTCTTTACTCCTGCCTTTTACCTAAAAACCATCAAGTTGATGCCTACTGATGAATACCCATTCATCACTCTTTATTCTTATATTTTAGCTACAAAAACCTATGCAAATGCATGTAGATATGTGTAAATAGGAATAATTAGCAAAAGCATGCATTTTGTAAAAACCTATAATTAGCATGTTTTTGTGCAAAAATAAAAGAATAAAGATGAAAAAGAAAAAGAGGGAAATATTTAGAATAAATATTGAGCAACCTAACCCAAGGGAGGGCTCAGCATGGGCCTGACCGCATAAAAGCCAAAGTAGAGGGAGATAGGAGCTCATGTGTATAGATTTTTGTAAATAAATAAAATTATATTTTCCTCACCCAAAAATATGCTTGTACATATTTTGTATATATTTAGGAACTATTAAAAACAAAATAAAAATTTAAAAATCAAAAATTCAAAAATGCCCTTTCACCATGTACATAAACCATGCTCCCTTATTTATTTAACCTTATAAATAAATAAAATTATTTTCTAAACTTTTTGTAAATATTCTATGTTACATATTGTAAATACATAAAATAACAAGAAACAAAACAAAAATCAAATAAAAATTACAAAATTAAAAATACAAAAATACATTGTATACATACCATGTATATAAATGTATATAACTATTTATTCCACCCATGTATATAAGTGATAAAAATAAAATAAAAATATCCTTTTATTCCTCATTTTATTCTATAAATAAATAAAATATAAAATAGGAATAAAATTGTATGAAAATAATAATAAAAAAATCAAAAATAAAAAGCCTACATATTGTATATATCCCTATATAATGTACATACCTTATTCTTATTTCCAAAAATTAATTAAAAATCACCAAAAAATAGAAAAAAATAAAAGAAAAATATTTCATGTTGAAAGTTTTTGCTGAATCGACCATTTGCTGCCTCATTTTTGAATTTCAAATCTTATCCACGTGGCAGCACCTCACTGGTCCACGGGGAATGTTGGCCCCGGTCAACTCCCCCCGCGGACCATCTTCTCCCACGGATCTTGCGCCCGACCCGACTTCTCCTATTTTTCTGCGCTCGATCCGATCGCCTCCTCCGCAAACCCCGGGTCCTATCGATTCCTCGT
The DNA here is from genome assembly GCA_037367405.1 of Ottelia alismoides. Lineage (NCBI taxonomy): Eukaryota > Viridiplantae > Streptophyta > Magnoliopsida > Alismatales > Hydrocharitaceae > Ottelia > Ottelia alismoides. Next base: position 597,175 of record JAZKJV010001114.1, read on the forward strand.
ACATCCGACATGACCGCCGGGGCATCCACATTGGGATCCGTGCTTCCTGCAGCCCTACCCGACCAGCCCTAGTCGGGTCTGCACGCGTATATAGTCCGAGCTCCGCCCCCGTTTTCACGCATCTTTGGCTCGCCACTCTCATTCCCGTGACCTCCATTGCAAACCTCGAGGTGACAGCTCGCGGTTGCCTTTGTCGTAGTGAGGAGGGGGTGCCCGGACCATTGATCCGGCAGCTTCGCGCCGCCGTGCTCCGCCACTTAGCAGGAGCTCGAGCCTCAGGCAGTGACAACCTTCGAGGCGACGACCGGGAGCTAGCTAAGCTCCAGCACAGTCTTCCGCACCACCCAGGTAGCCTCATAGCTCGCCCATTTCGTTTAATTTTAAGCTTCCCCCAAATCGCATCTCCGACGAGTTCCTTTGATTCCGGTCATCTTGCGTATCTTCTCGATCATCGGGACACACTATCACCTTCGCCATCCTTCGACGCACCTTCTACGCCCCTTCACTCAACCCAGCTCGCAAAGGAGCTGGGGTTCGAGCTCCACCGTCCTCCGCTCGCCGGAGCTCGCTCGTCCCGACCCATCGTTCACCCTCACGCCGCTTCATCGGGTCGAGGCACTTTGCCCTCGACCCGCGAAGCTTCTGGTTCATTTTGCAGGTCAAGAGGAGGCCATCTGAGGCCCCCTCACTTCCAGGCCAGGAGCTCGACTCCGTCGACCTCGCCGGAGCCCCTCTAGGGCTCGGTTGGGCCATCGGAGGCCTTCACCAGCTGCGGGACTCCACCGCGGATCTGTTCCGATACCCAGAGGCAGCTGAGGAGGACTACTGCACGCGCATAAGGTCGGCGAAGCTCGCCGGCTGAGTGTTCTTCCAGTATCCTCCACCACCGTCCGATCGTCCCCCGCTCCAGTTTCAATCGTCACCGTCCATCCTTCGAGGAGCAGATACCGTTGATCGATTCGAGGGTAGATCCGGACCGTTGGAGCAGAGAGAGGGAACCACCAGCACCTGCCAGCCGTTTGATCATCCACGTGGCCCCCTCTGCGTCGTCGATCAGGCCCGCGTGCGAAGGAGAAAGGGGCGCCACTCACCAGGACCGTCCGATCATCTACGTGGCGCTCATCCAGCCGTCGGCGTAATAAAGGGGTGATTTATCTTAGGCCCCCTCGTAGTTTGCGTTTTTAATTCCAGTCCTGTAAATATTTTATGCACTTTATTTACGTAGAGTAATTTGCACATTGGACCTCGTGCTTGTTTATATTTGCATTTATACCCCTGTATGTGTGAGCCACGTGCTTCGTCACGTGTTTGTTTGGTGTATTTGCAATATTAATCCTGTAGTTCTGGTTGTTTGTTAAATGAATAGATACTTTCTGGTATTTGCTTTTATACCCCTGTGAGCATTTTATTTGCACATGTGCGCCTTTTAGTGGGTTAATTACATAACCGTCCCTGGACTTTTTGGTACGAGTTACCAAAAGGTCCTAGGACTTGGTTTTCATTACCAGAAGGTCCCTGAGTGCCCCAGGCACGCGTCACGCGCGTGATTTGCTGGGCAAATTGCACCTGGACCCCCAGATTTGCGGGTATTTGCACTTAAGTCCCTGTGCACAGTGCCCCCTTGTTATTTTTGAATAAAATATCAAATCACCTCCAAATTCGATGAAAATTTGACACATGGCTCCTGCCATGTTGTAGGATTTTTGAGAATTTTGGAGGACATTTTTGGGTTTATTTGTTATTTTTAAAAATTCAAAAACCATCATTTTAGCTACTGTCTAGATTTAAAAATTACAAAAAAAATATAAAAACACCCCCAAAAATTCCATAAAAATTAGGTGCTGTTTCTGTTGTGTTGGTTGATTTTCTAGCCAATTTTGGCTATTTTTCATTGCTTAAAAACCCTAAAAATTCAAAAACACCTAAAAACTCATAAAAATCATATTAAATAATCTAAAAACCCAAAAACAATAATTTTGGTGCTCGAATTTTCCTTGTTTTCTCTAGTATACAGGAAAATTACCTCCAGGCCCTCTTGAGATCCTTAGATATTTTATCTTTGGGTTTTGGACCTGGCTGGACAGTACCTTGTCTTTTTAGCACTGTTTGATTTTTAGAAAATAAAATACACTTTATAAAAATCTCAAAAATTCACCAAAAACACTTAAAAACCTAAAAAACATAAAAATAATTTTTCTTGAATTTTTGCTTGATTTTTGGTGTGTTAAATAAATTGCTCAAGTGTGCTTGTTTTTAGTCTTTCTCACTTTCTTTACATATTAAAAATCCAAAAAAAATTTAAAAACAATTAAAAACCACTAAAAATGTTTTCCCTTTTTCTCTGATTTGTTGACTACTTCGTAGGTCTTTGGCCAACCCGTGCTCCTTGTGTTCGACCCTGGGTGCTATAACAGGTTAATCTCATAGCTAGGACCGCACTTCGTGTTTTGATCTCTGATTTATTTCGCGGTTCGACTTTTTTTGATATACCTATCTCCGATTGATTGAGGTCGCAACGACCATTCCTTTACCTTTGCCTTAGTCATTCGGGGTGGTTATCAGAATGGCGCCGTTGCCGGGGAGCACGGCTTAGTAGTCGCTTTTAGATTTTTTCACGGCTTTTTGATTCGCGGCTTTTTGTATAGAATTTTTGTATATATTTTTCTCATATTTTTGATAATAATTTTTGGACTGACCACTTTTCTCTCTTTTTCTTGCGAGGGCCCGAGGAGCGAGGGCGGCATTCCTAGGAGCGCCGGTGCACCCGAGCGAAGCGGAGGCGGCTCATTTCTTCATCGAGCCGCAGGAGAGAGCGAGAGAGAGAGTTGACTGGGAGAGGGTAGCTTAGGACATTTGATTATTGTTGTAATAATACAGGTGTTCAGAGACTTGAACTGTTTGGACTTGACTTAGCGGGTCTGTTTCGCCGAGCACCTACATATCTGGTCTCCTAATTCTACATTAAAGAAAGTTATTTTCACATCCATTTGAACAATTTTGAATCCATATATACGACCATAGTTGAGATCATCCGTATCGATGCAAACTTAGCAATCGAAGAGTAGGATTCCCACTACCTTCTAGCGAATCATATAACTCATGTGAACTCCCTGTTGATGCCTCCGCCTGTGCGCTTCGTGGCAAGGGCACGCCACGTTTTCGCTGCGCAAGGGCACCACGATCTGGATCGTGCCAGGAGTGGAAGGAACTCGCGTGGATCCCCACCGCCTAAAAAGAACACATCTGGAGGCGGCTAGGGTTCTAGAAAATCAAATCATGAACTTTGATAATTTTGAACAAAATAGTAGAGCATATAAAAATCCTCAAGAACCGACCCGCTCTGATACCATGTTATAAAATATGAAGAATGCGGAAGCGTAACCATGGAAAAAGATCAACATCAAAGAACACGGAAAACAGCGGTGAGGTCCCCTAAGTGCACCGGCACTTGGCGAAACAGACCCCGAGGAAAGTCCAAGTCCACAGGTTCAAAGTCCTAAATTATTATTACAAGAATAATTGTTCTCTCAGTAAAAAAAATCTTCTTCTCCTCCCTGCTCTTCTTCTTGTGCGGGTCCTCCAAATAGTAAACTCCAAGTCGTCCAAGCAGTACCTCGCACCAAAATCAAAGAGATAATGTCAGAAAACAATTATAATATAGAGAGACAAAAATAGAAAAATGAAAAATGACTACAAAGCCGTGCTCCCCGGCAACGGCGCCATTCTGATGACACGAAAATCGATGCGGTTAAGGTGGAAAATAAATCACATTGTCGTTATCCTTAATCGATCAATTCGGTCAACGGAAAAATTTGTAAACCACTAAGAAAATCAAGAAATTGAATGTAAGCAAATGTAAGCGGTCTTTCGCTATTCTTTTTACCTGGTATAGCGACTAGGGTCGAACACAAGGAGCACGATTTAAAAACTCTATAGTCAGATTTCAAAAGTGAATTTTTGGTTTTTGATTTTTTTAAACATATCAAATGTCAACAAAATGCAATGCAAATTTTATAGAGTGACTAAAACTTCAAAAGGAGCAAACACAATTTGTTTGGCAATTTTTATAGCACAAAAGGCATTTATTTTGAATAAAAGATCAAGCAAATTCGAATATGCTAGCACAAGGATCTGATCGCAATTATCAAAAAGTTTAGCATCAAAGTATAACAAGAAGTGAAATACAAGATGGAAATTGATATTTACCCATATTGGTGTATGCACTGTGCTTGCCTTTTTTAGCTCAAGGGTATCTTTGCAATTGCAAATAACTTGAAATAGCTCTTTGTAATTTTCCAAAAGATTTTTCTTTAACCCCACCGTTAGGGTTTTTGTTCCTTTCTTTCTCAACAGCACACAAGGAAAGGGCAGCCGCCGCCGCCGACCTTAAGATCTGGAGGAAGACGCAGGCGGCGCGTGTCGCGAGCGGAGGGGCCGATGGGAGGCGCGCGGGATGGCTGGAGGGCGCCTGCGCGGGAGCACGCAGCGGAGGAGCGTGCTGGGCTCGCACGCGGCGGGTGGCGCACTGGGGCGGTTGCGCTCCGCTGGGGCCGCGCAGCGGCGTCGCGCGGAGCTGGGCGGTCTGGGCCCAGGCCGCGGCCACGCGCGGGGATCGGGGGCAGCGCCGCCTGTGGAGGGCTCGGCCTGGGGGCCTGGAAGAGGGGGCGCGGGGGGTCGCGGCCCCTGGAGATAGTGATGTCGCGGCGGGGGGGCCGCGCCTGGTTGCAGGATGGGGTGCGCGCAAGGGGATGGAGCGCGTCGGCGGCGCAGCGAGGGTCGCGGCCACTGGAGCGGCGCGGCGGTTGCCGCGTGAAGCAGGATGTGGGGAGGCGGGCGCACGGACGGCGCGTCGTCGGAGGTTGAAGGCGGCGCCGCCCGCGCTGCTGGGCCGCGCGGCGCGGTTCGCCGACGTGGAAGGGCGGAGTGGCGCGGCTGTTGCTGTGGGTCCGTGGGGGTTGCAGGCGGCGGAGGTGGTTGCCGCCGACCTGCGTCTGAATTTTTTTATTTTTTTATTTTTTTTGTTTTTATTATTTGTTGTGTAACCTGCAGAAAATGTTAGTAAAAAAATATTATTTTTTTTGTTTTTTTAACAGTAAATGTAAATAGAAGAGAAAGGAATTTTATTTTTATAATTTTTAATTTTTTTATATTTTCCTGCAAAACAAGATGTCAGATAAAGAAGAAAGATAAATGATTTTTTTTATTATTATTTATCCCTGCAAAACAAATGTTAGCTAAAGAAGAAAGATACAAATTTTATTACTTTTTTTTACTTCTTCCTGCAAAAACAACTGTGAGAGAACAGGAAAAAATATTTTATTTTTTTATTTATATACAAAAATGGATGTGTGAATGGTTGGATCTTGACGTGGTGAGAGATAGATCCAGAGGCTCCGGTCACCGTGCGTGATCGAAGGTGGAAGATCGTGCGAGGTAGAAAAAGAAATGCGAGGAATCAAGAAGATGAGATGAAAATCGGTGTCGGGCGACAAAGTGTGAAATTGATTTTTTTTTAATCTAAAATTACTCCCTACTCCTACGCTAAGATCTAAATCTACGATTACCTAGGGAAAAAGACAGAGAATAAAATGGATCTCACCTCGGGGATCGGACAAGCCATGATGGCCTCGACGAAGCACAAATCTCTGTCACCGACTGGATCGGAGGCTAGGACCCTCTTCAACAAGATAACTCTCGGAAACCGGGCTCCTCTCCGCCAAAGATCGATCAAGTGTGAATGAGGGAGGAGGAGCCCATTAAAAAGAGAAAAAAATCAAAAAATGGAAGATATTCACAAATGAGGAAAGTGTTTATTGGTTAATTAAATAAAATAATTGAATAAATAAAATAAATAATTAATTAAAAATGAATTTTGTAATTAATTAAAATAAATAAATTAAATAATTTCCAAAAATCAATTAGCCACCTTAATGGTGGCTATTTAAGGCACAAAATCAAATCTTTACATAAAAGGTAAGTTATCAAATGAATTCAAATAAATCAATAAATTAAATAATTACATATGATTTTCGTAATTAAATAAATTAAATTAATTAATGTGAGACAATTAATTTTTTTGGTAATTTTTATTTAGGGAAATTAATTGTATACATATATTATATACATATAATATAATGTACATAGGTGCAAATAAGGAAATAATTTTTATAAAGGATTTTTTTACTTTTTATTTTTTTATTATTTTTTTAATAATTTTTTTTAATGAAAACAATATTTACAATGTATAAAAATAAATATAAATAAATATGTTCATCAAATATATAGGAAAACTGCACAAAACACCCCAGAAAACCGACTTTTTAACCGTAACTCCAAAAATAATGAAACCACAGCCATTTGAAAGATAAGTTAATTTATAGTATGATGGAAGTGAGTTTGGTTCAATTTGAGCTTGTGTGGAGCCGGAATTGATGTTTCAATTATCACTTTGTGGCTTTTTCTGGGTGTAATTATTTGCAATATATACAATATTTTATTTTACAAATATTTTTATTATTTACAACACAATTTTATTTACAACTTTTATTTACGAAAATAATTAGTTTGAGGTCACATTATGTACAGATAAAATAATGTAAGTTTTGTATAAATATACATGAAAAATATTTACAAGATATTTTTGATTTTTCTGACAAACGACCCTATCTCCCCCTACTTTATTCCTGGTCGATCAGGTCAAGTCTTGACCTTCTCTCGGGGTTTGGGTCAGTCTGTATTTATTGCATAACTACATCCTTTATTTTTCTTTTCTTTTTCTTTTCTTCTTTATTCTTTTATTTATGTACAAAAAGTGTTAAAAATGCAATTTTAACAAATGCATGCAAAATGGTAAAATTATGAAATTAATGGGTATTTACATGTGTTTGACTAAGAAAATGAAGCTAAAATAAAAGAATAAAGGCGATGAATCGTGGATTCATCAATCCCCACCGCTTAAAAAGAACACATCTGGAGGCGGCTAGGGTTCTAGAAAATCAAATCATGAACTTTGATAATTTCGAACAAAATAGTAGAGCATATAAAAATCCTCAAGAACCGACCCGCTCTGATACCATGTTATAAAATATGAAGAATGCGGAAGCGTAACCATGGAAAAAGATAAACATCAAAGAACGCGGGATTTAACGTGAAACCCTACTCCGTGAGGAGCGGGATGAAACCACGGGAGAAGCCCTCAAAGGGGCATATGCTTCATTGCTTTTTCTCAATGAGTGCAGGAGGTCTGGGGCTCCTTATATAGCCTTCCCAGAGCCTCCAAGTCCCACCATTGGGCGGTATGGGACTAAACACAGGATGGGGTAAATGGATCTTCTCCAGGATCCATTTACCCTGCTACAACTCAATAGGTGCACTACCAAATACTCCAACAAGATACGTAACCGGTGAATAAAATTGAATCAACAAACACTCAAACGGATTTATGGTGTAAACCCTTAACTGTGAGTATCAGTAAAACCCTAACTCTAAATACAAAATATGTCCAACTCATCCCTCATGACAGTCGTCCATGATTCCAACTAATTCGAAGTCATTGCTTCATCAAATGATATGGGTAGAATCCGCTACATCCTCATTTACGATGTAATATGATTCCTCGCATCCATAAATATAATAGTCTCCCATCCATGTGGTCATGTTTTAGGTCTCTTGTTACGTATTATACCCGCATAAAAGATCATCATTATACATAAGTTTATTTTCTACATGTGGATGATCACTATTATCTACTAATTTATGTCTTATCTCTGAGTCGTCTTCATTGTCCAGTAGGATAATCAGAGGATCTGCTTCCTCCTATTCATGCTCCTTTTGATGATTTTCAAAGAAGGTTGCATCATAACTTTCGATCAGACCTTTAGATTCATGTAAGAAGTTATATCTCTTAGAATCTTCACTATATCCAACAAGTTTGCACTTTAATATTTTTGAGATATAATTTGTATCTACGTTGACTCGGTATCAAGACAATGCAACATATCCCTATTTTCGGAGATGGTCCAACTTGCCATTCTTAATATCATATGATGTTGATTATATAAATTTGGTGGGAATCCTAGTATGTATGTAGTTAGCGATCAGTGTTGCTTCTCACCACAATTTCTTTGAGAGACCTGAGTGTGACAACGTATGACTCATCGGTATTCTATTCTTTCTTTCAGCTACGTTATTTTTGTTGTGACCCAAACTAAACTTACGACCAATGAGAAAATTTATTTAACCACTAAGAAATCAGACAAATCACACAAGTGGTGTTGCTACTTTTATTAAGGGATTTTTACACCATAACCCTGAATAATTTCGCAATAACATTCATAACCCTGCATAATCGTGAATTACATGAGAAACCTCGGATAGTCATGTTGTATCACACCCATAACCCTCCATTAATTTAATACGTTAACTCAACCATATGAGTGGGTTAATCTAACCAATCTACCAATGAACGTTTAGGATTACCCAAAATGAAAAAAAACGAAAAAAAATATGCAAAGCCTTGCAGACTGTGGGATAGGGAGGATGTACGCGGGTCGCAGGCAGAGGGGAGCATAGGTTCTTGTGGGTGGTTACAGGGGAAGAAGGAAACCCAGGGGTGGGGGGCGAACAAGGAGGCTGCAGGGCTCGAAGGGGCTCGACGTAGGGTGGTTGTGGGGCTCGGGGGACGCTCGAGCAGGGAGGCTACGTGGCTCCGGGGTAGGGGGGGGCTCCATTAGCGGTGGGGAACCCGGATCGAGACCCTCGCGTCAAATGTTGATTCCTTTTCCACTGCTAACTATTGAGATCATGTTGAAGTAATTGTTTCTTGTGTTTCCAGAAGGCTTGTTCCTTTACAAGGTGATCATCAAGACTAGAGAAGTTTAAATGGAGTTGTGTATGTGTGGGAAGGGAGACCTCGCTGCGGGGCTTCGAGGGGCTTCAAGAGGGAGGAGCTCTGGAGTGGGGACGGGGACGGAGCTAGGTGGGGGTTCGGAGGAGGAGTTCGGTGATGAGCCGAAAAATCAATGAGAGACTAAGGGAGATAAATATCATTGGTCGTTGCGGCCTCAATCCCTCGAATCGGACTCAACAAGAAAATTAGACCACCAAATCAATAATCAGTCAATTAAGCTAAATAGGGGTCTCGCTATTTATTTAACCTGGTATAGCGACCAGGGTCGAACACAAGGAGCATGGGTTTACCAAGTGGCCTACAAAGTAGTCTAAAAATGAATAAAATAAGAAAATATTTTTTGGTGGATTTTATGTATTTTTAAATTTTTTTGTATTTTTCAATTATGAAGAAAATATATATAAAGGCTAAAAAGAGTGCAAACAACTAACTATTTAACCACACAAATCAACTTAGAAAAATGTAATAAAAATATTTTTGGATTACGTGATTTTTTAAGTGTTTTTGGTAATTTCCTCAGATTTTTATTTTTTTATTTTCTAAAAATAAAATAAAGTAAAAAATGAAAATCAATGTGCATCCAAATTTGAAAGACTATTTAAAAATAGATAAATAGCCTATAAAAATCTGGGGACAATTTTATACGAAACTAAATCTAAACTACTAGGAAAAGAAATTGCATTTTTTGATTTTTTTTAGAATTTTTAATGATTTTATAAGGTTTTTAGGTTTTTCAATTTTAAGGTGTTTTATAAATCCAAATCAAGTGCAATTTGGATTGAAGGAAGAAAACACTAAAACAGAAAACACTAAAACAATAAATAACTAATTGTTTTCGAATTTTTAGTGGGTTTTTAATATTTTTAGTTGATTTTACAATTCAAACAATGGCTAAAATAGAGGTTTTTGAATTTTTAAAAATAGAAAAACAACACAAAAATGTTCCAAAAAATTAATGAAATTTTTACACAATGGTAGGGATCATGTATCCAAATTTCAGTTGATTTGGACTTGATTTGATATTTTATTCAACCAATAAACAAGGCACAACACATAAGGACCTAATCGCAAAGAAAATAAGTTCTGAGGGCTTAAATGAAACACGTGCAGAAACTACAGGGGGTTCAATGTAAAATGCGCAGAAATTTCAACACATGTTCCAATTCAATCACGCACAGGCGTATATATGCAAATATCCAAAATAAAACTTCAATCCATAACAGTCAATAACCATGCCCATACATGCAATTTTCCCAAAATATCACGTGTCGAAGCACGTGCACCACAAATGGGGGGACTAAAATGCAAATATGCAAAAGTATAAGGTCCACAGTGCAATTATTCCAAAATAAAAGCAACTACAACTAATAATTACAGGACTAAATTATAAATGCTAAAGAAAGAAGGGCCTAAGTGATATCTACCCCTTTATTAGGATTTGACGACTGGCAGGGGGTCTTCTTGAGATCGGACGGCTGAGATGCGTTGACACCCCTTCGGCGATGGATGCTCTGGATGAGCTCCTCAGATGATCGAACGGTCGCTATATCTCCATAGATGATCGGCTCGGATAGACCTGGAGGAGGAGGCTCAATCGGACGGCTCTGGAGGATCCTCGAAGAACAGCTCGCCGGCGACTTTCGTCGGGACAATACGCGCGATCGGGACCTCCTCTGATGCCGCTGAGATTGGGGAATGGAAGCTGTAGGTAATCCGCAGCTGGTGGAATGCTCGGATGGGGCCGGGAGGACCTAGAGGGTCCCCGGCGATGACGAGTAGCTGAGCACCTGTGCCTCAACAGTCGAGCCTCCAGATGAGGCTCTTAAGCCTTCATACCAGTACAGGAAGAAAGAGGGGTCGAGGGCAAACTGCCTCGACCCGTTATCGGGCGAAGGGGGCGCGTGGGTGAGGCGGAGCGTGGGCCTCCGGCGAGCAGCGGAGGAGGAGACCCGAGTTCCCGGTTCCGGGGCGAACCAGGATGATCGGAGGGGTGAAGAACGTGCGGAGAGGTCTCGTGAAGGTGTGGGTGTGGTTGGATGGTCGAAAGGATGAACGGATGATTAGGAATCGATCGACGAAGGCCGGCAGCGCGAAACCGAAAGATTGGAATTCAAGCTAAGCTATTGGCTAAAGAGAGTACTTGATGGTCGAAATCATCTGTGATGGAGGTCAGCTACCACCTCCCAGGGTCTTTGCCTCGATGGAGCGACGCCTCCAGAAGATCGGGCTTCGCTGGTGGCGGAGCTCGGCGATGATGGTTGCCGGACCTAAGGCTTTGCCTCCAAACACTCGCTGCAACACGCTAGCTCACTCGCTGTCACTCGAGGAGGAAGGTGGAGGTCACTGGGGTCGAAGACAGGGGCCAAAGGTGTGGGAGAAGGCGGCTGGAGCTTAGGCTATATAGTGGTGCAGGTCCGATAAGAATGGAGTGAAGTGCGTGTATCGATGCATGGAGCCCTAGCAAGAAGGTTGGGCGTGAATCTCGGATATGTTGTTGATAATCGGAGCCAGGGGTTTGATGGGATGATGATCGGATCAGTACGGGACAAATCGACGAAAACGGGTCGAAATGAGGTCCGAATGCAAAGTGGTCCAGGGGGGAGTTGACAGGGGGTCAACATCCCCCGTGGACCAATGAGAATTCGTCGTTTCAAAATTATTTGTAAATTCGATAAAAAAAATAGTAAATGATTTTATTTCGAAATATTTACAACATAAAAATGTTTATTATTTCTTAAAATTTTTTTTAGTGATTTTTATTTATTTTTTTGAAAAATAATTAATGTATGTACATAATATATTATTATATACAGGTATAAATACCTATGTATTTTTTAATTTTATTTTTATTAGTTTATTTTTGTATAATTATCCCTATTTTATATTTTATTTATTTACAATATAAAATGTGGGATATAAAATAGTTTTTATTTGGTTTTTATTGTGTATTTACAAGGGTAAAATAAATAGGTGTATGTACATATATACATGGTATATACAAGGGTGAGAAAGGGAATTTATTTTCTTTTTATTTTTATTTTTATCATTTTTATTTTATTTTTATAAATATATACAAATTAAGAGGAACATATATATTTATTTATTTATTTATTTTATGACAATAAAATATATCATAAAAGGGGGAATATTTGTACAGTGATGAATGGCCCTATCTCTTTCTACTTGTTTTATTTTGCGGTCAGGCCAATGATTGGTCCTCCCTTGGGTTCAGGTCACTCAATATTTATTCTAAATATTTCCTTCTTTTTCTTTATTTCTTTATTCCTTTATTTTTGCACAAAAACACGCTAATTATGGCTATTTACACAAAGCATGCAGTTTGACAAATTAGGATATTTACAAATATTTACATGGTTTTTTGCAAAGATTTTTAGCTAAAATAAAGGAATAAAGAGTGGTGAATGGCGATTCATCACTCGGCTTCCACATCGAGGTCGTATCCAACGGGTTGTCCCCATCTGGAAGTGGGGGGGCACAGTACCTGGCGAGATCGTCTGTCGCGTCAGGGATAACCATCGTGAGCAACATGAGGAAGCTCAACGTGACGAAGCTTGTAGTTGGCCCTACAGACCGCCAGTCAACTGGTTAGTAACGGTGGTTATAGGGCCGTTGGCGAGGTTCGGGGAGAGGGGGATAAATCTTCGTTTCATTGTCTTTATTCTTTCATTTTGGCCTTAAAATCCCTAGCAAATGCGTGTAAATACCCTTAATTCATACAATTTATCATTCATGAATCTTTGTGTAAATAGTGTATAAAATGTGGGTTTTAAAGCTAAAATTATAGAATAAAGAAAAGAAAAGAAAATTAATAAAATATCAAAGAAATTTTATGATCTTAAACCCTGAGACCTAGGCATCTCGATGACTAGGGCAACAAAGAATGAAGTAGGGGGAGATAAGGGCCAAAACCCGATAAAAATTCTTTTCATTTTATTCATTTTTATTTATTTTTGAGACCAACTTTTAGTTCCACATTTTATACTTCAAATAAAAAAACTTTCTACATGAAAGTTGTAGATAATAAAATATAGAAAAATAACAAAATTATTTCATACAAAAATAATATACAGATAAAAAGTTATACTCAGAATAAATTTCCAAAATCCAAACCTCTCAAACCTATATCTCTCAAACCCAAAATCAATCAAAATCACCTATAATTGCATATAAATTTTAATAAGCTATTTAATGAAGGTGGTTTCATATTTTTTGGAGTTACTGTTTGAAAGTTAGGTTTTGGACCCCTATTGTATACTTGTATCGATTAAAATGTTCATTTTATTTATTATCCATTATTTTTATAATTTTATATTTTTATAATTTTTTCAATATTATTTATAATATATGTACATATTGAAACACAAATAAAAACAACAATAAATCATTAAAATAAAATACTTGTATAAAATACATAGATGAATTGCCATAATTATACCTATATAAATAATACTCCTATTTATTTAATTGTATATATCATATCAAAAAAATAAAATAAAAATATTTTCAATTTTAAATAAGTTATAAATATATAAAATAATAAAGTAAATTAATAAAATCAAAAATTCAAAATAAAAATAAAAGATTAAAATATATAGATGAATATACCTATTTATAGATGAATATACCTATGAATATATAGATGAATATACCTATGTATATACCCATGTATGAATATATGAACCCAACTCATTTTTGTATTTATTAAATAGCACTCAAGATTTCCTTTGTCATTAAAATTATTCTGTGTATTTTGCAAACACCCCCCCCCCCCCCACTCTTCGTATTTACACATTGGTCCGAGCCACGTCACCTCACACGACGCATCACGTGAGGGAACTTTTTATGGTTGGACCCTGGGAGTTTTGTTTATTTCTATCTAGAATAGAAAGTATTTTGTGTTGTTATAAATTTGTGGTAAAATTGCATCCAAGCACTCGATCTTTTTGATATTGACATTTTGGTCCTCGCTAGTGGCACAAATGTTCACCCACGTGATTTTAGGAGTTTTTGCAGAGAGGCCCTCGCGGGTCTTGAATTTTTTGATTAGTCTAATAATTTTGAAATTCAGTTTAATTTTTTTTCTAAACAATGCACTCATGCCCTTGCACTTCGTGATATTTACATTCATACCCTTGTCATGAGTGTAGTTTCTCTTTGTTTTCTCTATTTAATTCACGCAGCTATATATTTAGAAAAATCCAAAAAAAATATAGTTAAGTTTCTGATTGCACTCTCTTTCATGCACATATTTTTATTTTTATATGGACTTTTTATTATTTATAAAAAAATCAAAAACACATATTTCTATCCTTGTTTGGAAAAAATATCTAAAACTTATAAAACATTTTTGAAAATTTCCAAAAAAATATTTTTCTTTTTTATGTATTTTACAACTTCAAACCAAAAATCACTATAAAAAGAAAACTCATAAAAATTGAAAAATCCCTAAAACCTCTAGAAAGATATAAAAAATCCTTAAAAATCATAAATATACAAATTTTATTTATGAATTTTATGTTTATAATTATCTTTATATTAAAATTAATTTGGAGAATTTTTTATACGATTTTATATTTTTAATCTCTAATTTAATTTCGAGTATTTTTTAACCCTGATTTTGTGTGTTTTTGACTTTAAAATTAGCAAAATTACCTAAAAATAACAAAAATAATAAAAATTATTTTAAAACTTAAAAAGATTTTATTTTCTATATTTTGATTATTTTTATCTATTTTTATATATATATTATCTCTCTCTTACTTATATTGTATATATACTCTATATAGCTTTATATATTTTTTAAAAGAAAAAGAAAATATAAAAATATAAACTATAAAAATAAGAAAATTAAAAATCAAAAATAAAAATATAAAATCAAAAATAAAATAAAAAATTAAATAATTAAAACCCATAAAAAATAGCTCTTATATAGACACATACTTCACGATCACTTTTGTGCATTTTTGCCCCAATCTACCTGCTTTTTCTATGTTCGACACTCTACACTACTTGCACTATGCACATATTTTGTAGAGTTATAATAAATTTTAACTCTGTATTGCATTTCATTGTTTGATCATCTATTGTGGATTAAGTGTTGTTTGAAGTAGAGTTTCGTGTGAGGAAAACTCAATGACTGATGATTCGCCTTGTGAATTAACACGACCTCCGCAAAATTACGCTTCAACAAGGGGGCTTCGAGAAGGAGCTTGACGGTAGGGGGCTTCGGAGAGCAGCTCAGCGTGGGGGTGGGGGCTTCTAGGAGGAACTCTGGGGGATGGCATGTTTTGCAAATAAGATGAACATCATGGGCATTTTTATCTTTTTCAATTAAAACCTTCAAATATAACAGGCATCCCAAACGAAACATGACATAGGGTTATCTCATGTAAGATTTAAGCATAACTCGGGGTTCTCATGTAATTCGCGATTATACATGGTTATGAATGTTATTGTGAAATCACTTAGGGTTATGGGTGAAAAAATCCCTTTTATTAACCTGGTATAGAGACTAGGGTTGAACTCAAGGAGCGCTAATATAAACAAGGTAATTAAGAAAATCAAATGATCTTTATTTTATATTTTTGTAATTTTCAATTTTGTAAATTTTTAATTTTCAAAATAAGGTAAATAAGAATAAGGAATAAAATCTCAATAAGCAACTCTTTTTAGATTTTTTAAATATGATAAAAATTCACAAAAAAATCAAGTAAAAATACTTTTGGTTTTTTATAGTGTTATACTTTTTAGAAATTTTTTTGGATAATTTTTTAAATGTTTTTAGAATTTTCTAAATATCAAAAACTAAGAGAATAAGCAAATAGTTCACAGTCAGGAGTATTTTGCAAATTTAAAATAGAGAACAGACTCAAAACTCCTGAAAATAATTTTTTTGGAAACTATAAGAAAATATCTATAGAGAAAGACTGAAAGGTAATTTTTGGATTTTCATACAAATTTATGAGAATTATATAATATTTTTAATGTTTTGCAAGTTTTTAGGTTTTTACAGAAGATAATGCAATGAAACTTGGTCAAAAAATCAGATAAATCAAAATACAATTATTCTAATTTTTTGGAATTTTTAAGACTATTTTTGAATTTTTATGATTTTTTGGGGTAAATAAGGACTATTTAGTGGGTTTTTTAATTTTAATAATAGAAAATAAAGAAATTTAGCACGAAAATTGCCTCCTAAACTAACCACTAACATGAGCCAATACTAATTTTTAGGGAATTTTTAAGGACGACACACTATTTATTGCAATTAATACAAGACACAAGTTAAAAATAGTGAAGTAGGGACCTTTTTGCAATTATTTTATGTTTTGTGGCCTTAATAACACACAACAGAAGTCCAAGGGCATTAATGCAATTTATCTAGTTAAAGTATGTGCTTCACATGATAGGCACTCTCATGAACATAAATTCAAATAATTAAAACATATTCTGTTTCATTAACCAGTTAAAAGTTCGAGGAAAAATATTCAAATATCCCACAAAAGCACGTATGGACACACGTGAATCAAACTCAACTGGACTAAAGTGCAAAATATGAAAACTATAGGGTCCAAACTGCAAAATGTTTTTAACTAATTATTGCATTTATTAGACTGAAACAAAATAACATAAACTGCAGGAGAAAAGGAACTGTACCCTTTATAGGGGCACGTGGCGCACACATGGAGCCTTGCTAACATATATTCCCGATGACCGTTAGAACGTGGATCAGATGGCTCTGAAAAGGTCGTTGATGTGTGGTGCAGATCTACCAAAAGTCTAATCTGACGTCGTAGAAAAGGGCATGAACGGACGGCTTCGATCAAGTCAAGAAGGATGGATCTTTATCCGATGACACTAAGGGATGTTGTATGAACAATGAAGCAAGGTCCGACAGGCGAACTTCAGTCAGGTATCTCTGTTTTTATGGTCGTGGAATCCCGGATACCAGATCCAGCACCATGCTAGAGCAGATGCACGTTGACTAAAGTGCTCCGATGGAGTGAAGGACGATCGAGTGTATGTGGTGAAGAGGGGTCCTCCTAAAGCTCCCCCGCCTGGATAGTTGAGGCTTGATTCGAGCCTCCTCGTGTGTGCTTGTGTCTTCAAAGGAGAGAAGTGCTCAGAGGTGTATCTCCAGTTGAGTTATTGTTGTTGGAAAATGAGGGAAGCGACAGTGGATGCTTACTTGGTCTCCGACGAATGTGAGGGGAGGAGACCGATCCCAATCTCACTACGATGAGCGAGATTAAGGGGGGGTAGGATGCGTGAGAAGATGAAGGGTGAGAGGAAGGTCGAATTGAAGCGGTTAGATGGCTGGGTGGGGATCCAAACCCGATGGTAGGAGCCAGACAAGTGAACGGTGATCGACGATTGAAATCAAAGTGAAAAGGTGAACTGGCTTAAATGGAGAGTACCTAAGTGATCTATAGTGATCAGCGAGATGCGGAGAAGTGGAAGTGAGGTCTTGGTATCGACCTTGTTGCGTCAAGCAAGAGAGGTTGGACACGGCGGAGCTACTCCAGCCGCGTGTGAGCAACGTGCAATCAGCCACCAACTCAAGTTCCGATGGATGCCAAAGAACCCTGACACAATTCTAGAGATGCCAATGGAGGAGAGGAGGCATGAGGGATGATCTACTGAGACGAGGAGGCGGAGGAGTGATTTTATATCCATCTCAAGGGTCTAGAAAGATCGAAAGAATGAGGGAAACCCTAGGGAGATCCGGATCTATCTAGGGATCCGCGACAATCACAGATCTACGAGGAATCTGGGGTTCTGGATTTCAAGGCAAATGGTTGTCGGAATCGGTTTGGAAAAAGCCAAGAAAATAGCTCCGGCGAAGAGAATCAGATCGGACCCGACTGAAAAGAATGTAGACCTCGGTCAACAAACTCGGGTCACCCAATCAGATAATTCCATTTCAAAAATCAAAGAATAATATATAAATAATGGTAACTGGTTTTAAAAATAAAAATTGCATAAAATGACAATTGTTTATTATTTATCAAACTATTTTCTATGATTTTTAATTATTTTTTAATAATTAAGGAATATGGTATATACAGAATACTGTATTATATACAGATATAATATACTATGTGTTATATACATATATTTTAATTTAATTATTTTTACAAAAATAATTTTTATTTATCTTTATTTATTTTCAAAATTATTCGAGGATCATTATGCATTTTTATTTTATTTTTACAAATTAGTTATTTGTATTAAATAAATAGGTTTTCTATACAATATATACAAGTATGACACTTTGTACAATTAGAATTTGATTTTCTTTTTAATTTATTTTATATTCTATCTTTTATTTAATTTTATAAAGTTATTAGGAATATCTACAAATATTTAAAAATACAATATATACAGATTTTGCACAAAATAGATAAATATATACAAGTATAAATAATGTATGTTTGTACACATTCTAAAATTTTGTACTTGTTTTTATTTATACTTTTATTTACAAATTTTATTAAAAAAATTAAATTTATTTATTTTGAGATTATTTTATTTAGAGATATATAAGTGATATATGATATGCATATATATACAAGAAGAATGGTGATGATTATGTACAAGATAAGGATCCTATATCTCCCTACTTTATTCCTTATCGATCAGGCCAATATTTGGCCTTCTCTCGGGTTCAGGTCAGTCTCCATTTATTGCATAAATACATCCTTATTTTATTCCTTTTCTTTTCTTCTTTATTCTTTTATTTTGGACAAAAAGCATATTAATTACACATTATTAACAAATGCATGCATGATGCTAACTTATTGTATTTGATAAATATTTACAGGGATTTTGCATAGGGAGATTTTCTAAAATAAAAGAATAAAGGATGTGAATCAGGGATACATTAGTGTATAAGGTATCATAGTTTTCCTAGAAATGTCTGCTTGAATATAATACTCCGAAGAATAATTTGAGGCATATTCTCCACCACTATTAGTCCTAAGAGTATTAATTGATTTTCCCAATTTTATCTCACTTTTTATATTATATCTCTTTGATGTTTCAAAGGCTTCTAGACGGACATAGGAGAACATTGAGTAGTCGTCAATGAGTATTATGAAGTATTTCTTATTTTTTTATTTACATTTAGTGGTCCGCATATGCTTGAATGAATCAAGCCTAACAATTCTTTTGATCGAATTCTTATTTAGAATGATTTTCTCGACATTTTGCTGATCAGACAATGATCAAAGGGCAATAACCTTAAATTGTAATCTTAGGTAAAATATCAGATTTAATTATTTGTTCCATTTTCAAATCTCAGGGATGACCTAGCTAATCTCATGTTCCACTAATCATAATAAGATAAATAACATAACTGATACTCAAAAACCACATTCATTTATTCACGAGAAGTTATTACAAAAAAATGGAATAGGTGATTCATAGTTGACCTAAAGTGATTATTTACGTGTATTTCACCAAGGACATTAGTCAAAATGAAAGAATAAAGGCGATGAATCATGAATTCATCAGTCACGATCGGATATAAACTTTCCATGGCATACACCTTCTTATTCTTTCATATGGATAAATGCTTGTTATAAAAACAAACTTCAAAATCCTTCTTAAGTAGAGCTTGAACAGATATTGAGTTTCTAGAGTATTTCTAGAGCGTATAGCACTACCATGATATTGTCGCCCAAGTCAAGCATGTATATCCCAACACCTTCGACGTCAAAGTATGTGTTAATCCCCATGAGGATAATCTACTCTCATTTATTCAACTCCTTTAAGTACACTATCTCCTACTTCATCTTGGCAATGTGGCCAGTAACACCAAAGTCAATCCACCACTTGTCATAGACTGTGGCCGTAGATGATAAATCTCCATTTCATCACCTTTATTCTTTCATTTTGGTCTTAAATCACAAGTTAAATGCATGTAAATAGCATTCATGTGCACAAAATAACACTCAATAATTGACTCATAAATACTATATAAATACATGTATTTAATTTCAAAATAAAATAATGAAGGGAAGAAAATAAAAACAAATGAAGTATTGTAAATACTGAATGATCCTAAACCCAGAGACTATGTCAATATTGACATGATCGACCATGAATAAAGTAGGGGGGATAGGGCACTCAATTGTACAGAAAACACCACAAAAATCCTAATTTTATTCATCAATAAATAGTCATTTTTGACCTATTTTATTATCCATTTTATATACCTCAAAGAAAAGATCAACCGATACTTGTACATTATAATAAATAGAAAATATAAAAATAACTGCAAAGAAAAATAATAAACAGTGTGAGTGGGACACACAGAGGAAAAAGCCGCAAATAAAATTTCACACAGTAATAACTCCTCCGTGCAATCTCAAAATTGATCAAAATGACCTTTATTATTTTTAAAATTAAATTATCTATTTAATGAAGATGATTTATAAAAAAAATAAAATTAAGATGCAAAAGTCGGCTTTGTGGGATCTTATTGTCCTATATACATGTATATTTTATTCATTATATTTAATCTTTATATTTTTACTTTTCTTATATCTTTAAATACTTGTAAATATTATTTGTAATATATTAAAAACAAAAAATACAATAAAAGCATTAAAAATATATTAAAATAAATAAGGCATTAAAATATATTGGTATACTATACATGTAATATACACACCCTTATTCATCTAAGTATATAAATGAAAACAGAAAATAAAATGAAAATATTTAAATATATTTTTAATTAAGTGTATTATAAATATATAAAATTATACATATAATAATAGAACCTAAAATACAAAATAAAAAATACTTGAAAATATATGTAAATATATATATATACTTGTAAATATTAGCACCTATTAAAAAATCTTGTATAAATAAATAAAAATCTCTATAAAATAATAAATAAAATAAGAAACATTTTTATGTTTTGACTTTTATTTAATAAAATCATCTGTTATTTTTAATCCAATTAATAAGGGTTTATTTCCTTGATTTTTGTTGTCGGTCCATGTGGACCCACCAGAAGCCTCCATTTGTTGACCTCTTCTTTAACTGTACCACAAAAGTCCCTAAATTATACACCTGATTTCAAGAAATCTTAAAGATCAGGTACCATATTAGTATCTTTTAAAGTTCAGGTATGACATTGAAATCGGTGTGTAGTTCAGAAACTTTTGTGTAATTTACTCAAAAAGAAATCATGCAGTTCCATGCTTTCAGGAAGAAGGATGTCTTAACTATAATCTCAAAGGTCTGACATCCCCCATCCCTCGTTTCTTAATAGAGACATGAGGACAAGTGCAAATCTATGTAAGGAATGCCGGGAATCGAGCGCAGATCCTCTGCAGTTTTATTGACTCTGCAGTAAAATCAGGGGACCGCTCGAGCTGCTCGATCTTGATCGAGCGGTTCATACGAATTTCCACAGCATGAGCCCACAAAAAGTGTGATTTTGTGTGAATCGCTCGATCAAGATTGAACAGCTCTGGTGATCCACGATTTTACTACAGAATCTGCGGTACTGCAAACGATCTACACACGTCGGGAATCACCTTCATTATAAAAATTCGATATAAAACATTTGATAGATGATTCAATCTTTCTAGGATCCGTTGTTATAAAGGGCAACAATATCAACGATGGAAATGAAGCCTGAGCTTATGAAAAATGAGTGCTCCCTCAAAATCTTGATTCCATGTGATCGTATAGTCTGATCTTTGTCGAGAAGATTGTAGATAGCTGGAGCCTTTCATCTGTTATAGTGCAAGCGTGGAAATCCGTAGGGATTTATTTTAATTAGTGCCACAACTAGTAACATGCTTTTGAGATACATGTTTGTATGAATTATGGTCAATAATGATTCAATTAGCAATAAATTTTGGTAGGAAACACAATCTAAGTCCAAAGTTAACCACGCGGACAAGTACATATAACATGCAAAAAAATCCTGACCTTATTTTGGTAGAAGGCTATTATATTTTAGACTGAATATCGTTATTATTATCTGATATTTTAAAGAACTTCTGCCTGTCTCATTGAATAATATGAAGGCGTTATCTTGCATATAAGGCGGGTCGTCTGCTGTAGCGTGTTGTACAGCAGATTTTGCTGTAATCGCTCAAGCCACTCGATTTTGATTGAGCAGTTCGCACGATCTTAGACCTTTTGTAAGTCCGTATCGTATAGAATCGTCTGAACCGCTTGATCAAGACCGAACGTTTCTAGTACAGCATCGCAGAGGATCTCTCTGTGCATATGAACACTGGACATAGGGCTGTCGGGAAAGCTCGAGCTCAATGAGCTCAACTCGGGCTCGATTCGTTAAGGACTCGTGAGTCGAACTCGAAACCTTAACGAGTCCGAGCTCGATTTGGCTTCTATGGCTTGTTAGCTTATCGAGTTGAGTTCGAGTTTGGCGTTGTTCAACTCGGAAACTCGACTCGATAACTCGTTTTCCATCTTAATAAAAAATTAAAAACATATATATCGAAACTTCCACATTGAGTTTGATATAAAATAGAGGTTAACATTTTTCTTGCCCAAAATGCTATAGAAAAGAGTATAAAAAATCAAAATTACAAATGTCATTTGCATAATTTAATGTATAAAATGGAACAATGACTCATTAATAGGTTCATGAGTCTGCTCATTTTGAGAATCGTGAGCCAGCTTAAAAACTCATGACTCGACAAGAGGCTTGTGAGTAAGCTCATTTTGAGGCTCATGAGCCAGCTCAGAAACTCGTGGCTCGATAAGAGGCTCATGAGTCAACTCGAACTTGAGGAATTCGAGTTGGTGATCCAGGGCTCGACCCTTATCGAGCCCGAATTCGAGCCTTAGGTTTCCTGTCGAGTTCGAATCTGAGTTGAGGCCAACTGGGCTCGTTGAACTTAGACACCCCTAGATGGACAAAATGTGCTGTCAAATAAACATATACAAACAGAATTGCATTGGGAAAGTCCATGTTGATATTATGCAAGACAAGAAACAACGTGCTTAGTCTACATTTCCTTGCCATCACATACCAACAAACAAATCATACTAAACTTCGTACATCTCTTCTTATTCTTGAAATCTAAATTTCCTTCTATCTCCAGTTTCTTTGTAGGGAAACAAATAAAATGATCTGACATTGTCTTTGGTAAGAGCACGACAGTAGAAACAAGATGAGGAGAACACTCAAGACGTATAGGAACAAAACATACTCTTGATTGCAGTTGATGGTCTATGTCCACATCAGTATCGTCCACTGGAGAAGGGGTGCGTCGCGTTGGCTCGCGCCGACTCCGCCGGCGTGTCCGGCACCTCGTTCTCCTCCGCGATCTCCTCGCACGGAAACGCCATCGGAGTCCGCGTCGAGTCGTACTGCTGCATTACCACCACTGACGCTGTCGTCGAGAAACCCGACGAGGCCAAGTAGCTTCCCACCGGGCCCATCTCTGGGCTGTCCGTCACGTCGGCCAGAGCCGGAGACGATGTGGTGCGACCCACCAATATGAGGTTGAACTTCCGGCCGATGTCCTTCACTGCAGCCAGGATCTCCTTCTTGCCGGCGACCGCCTTCTCCTCGTATGCTAATGACAACTTCGCTGACTCCGCCTTGCTCCTCACCGCCGCCAAGAATTCATCGTCCGCAGCTTTCTGATCACCGTCGATTTCCACTGATATGCTGCGGCAGCTTCCGCTCTTTTCTATGAGAGCCTTCCCAGCTTCCAACACGAACCTTATTATGGTGACGGCGACGCCCGGGTGCTCCACCATCCGAGCGCCAACTGCCAGAGCCTCCCGATCGTCGCCGCCGCCGAAGAACAGGACGGCAACTGAGGATGAGACCTCGCTGGCGGATACCTGCGCGGTCCCGCCGAGCCCCCGGTCAACGAGTATGCCGACGCTGCACGGCGCGTGCCGGAGCACCCGCTCATTGACGTGCTGGAAAGCGTGGCCGAAGGACTCCATCGCGCCATCTACGCGCTGTTGCTTGTGGAAGGGGAGGAGGATGACGCCGGCGCGCTTCTGCTGCGCACTTGTCGCTATATCCTCGTGGATGTTGGAGAGATCGGAGATGGCCGTCATCGGTCGGATCGTCACGCTACTGAGCTGCCTGTAGGCCTCGAAGGCGACGACAATGCGATCGTCGTTGGAGCGCTGCTT
The DNA here is from genome assembly GCA_037367405.1 of Ottelia alismoides. Lineage (NCBI taxonomy): Eukaryota > Viridiplantae > Streptophyta > Magnoliopsida > Alismatales > Hydrocharitaceae > Ottelia > Ottelia alismoides. The sequence goes on from JAZKJV010001114.1 coordinate 621,260, forward strand.
GTTCCAGAAGGGTACCCCGTTGTTGCGGGCCTTGTGCACCATGGAGATCGCCGACGACCTCTCCGAGAGCTCCATGAGGTGCATGGCGTAGACGGTGACACCGCGGCGGCGCGTTCCGCGGAAGGACTCGATGAGGTTGATCATGGTGGGGATGTTGCGGGTGCTGTGGAAGCAGGCGAGCACGCGGAGCTCGGTGTCAGGGTCCTTGCGGTGGACGGTTCTGTGCTTGTACGGCGCCGCCCGGCGGGCGGGCTTGTAAACGGCCATGACGATGGGGGTGGTGATGAAGGTGGTAAAGAGTGCCATGAGGACCATTATGGCAAAGGTCTCCTCATTTAGGACCTTCCGGTCCTTGCCGATGTTTAGAACTATGAGCTCCACGAGGCCTTTAGTGTTCATGAGAAAGCCCAGGGCGAGGGCCTCCGGGAAGGACATCTTTGCTACGACAGAAACCACGACGGTACCAACAATCTTGCCAAAGCAGGCGGTGCTGATGACAAGGAGGAGGAGGAGCCATGAACTGCCGCCGGATATTGTTGCGACATTGGTTTTGAGGCCGCTGGAGACGAAGTAAAGCGGGAGGAACAGACCGGAGACGAGGTCCTCGATCTTCTCTATGAGGGCGCCGACGAAGGGCCCGTCCTTGGGCACCACAATGCCGACGATGAAGGCGCCGAAGAGCGCGTGGATACCAATGGTGTCAGTGACGAACCCAGCGGCAAGAACGGCAGCAAGAGTACCGCAGATATATATCTCCTTCACCGGCTCGCCGTCGGGGCAACGGTTCGAAACCCACGTAAGCACCGGGCGGATGACGAAAGCTGCAAAGACGACGAATCCGGCACCGGCGAGGAGAACCCACAATGTAATCCACGGAGATCCCGTGCCGGTGAGTGCAATTGCGAGTGCGAGGAGGATCCACGCCGCGACGTCGTTGACTGCCGCTGCCGACATGGCCATCCGTCCGACATCGGTTGTGAGGAGTTTGAGCTCGGCGAGGATGCGGGCGAGCACGGGGAAGGCGGTGATGGAGAGGGCAACGCCCATGAAAACAAGGAACGGCCCCTCCTCGACACCTTTGGCGATGGTGTTACGGAGGACGATGGAGGTGCCGATGCCCATGATGAAGGGGAGCGAGATGCCTGCCAGTGCAATGCAGAGGGCCTTGGCACCGGTGCGCTTGATGGCCCGGAGGTCGAGCTCGAGGCCGACAAGGAAGAGGAAGAAGAGGAGGCCTATGTTGGCCAAGGTGTCCAGCACAAGCAGGCTCTTCTTCGGGAATACGTTGTCCAGGAATTTCTGGCTGCGGCCCAAGGCCGAAGGACCCAGCAGGATCCCGCCCTGTGCAGATGGAACAGGAGGGAACCCAATCGGATCGAGAATATAATACGAATCAATTTTATTACCTTTTCCGCAACCTTGATCATCTTTATCTTAAAAGCGATGGGTATGGCAGGTTTATTAATATCCACGATTTCTGGAGTGATGCTGCAAGATTGTCAAGAATCGATAAGAAAGGAGCAATTTAATGTACAGTTGAGCCCCATAAGTTACGGGGTTCTTTCATATAATGTACATCTTCTTCTGCAGCTTCTACCATTGGACTTGAGGGTACAGGTTTTAATGCAGTGAAACAACATGGCATACCACCAACATGCATGCTGAGAACTCCATCGATAACTAAAAATAACATAAGCCCTGATTGTAATTTAACAACTGTTTTAATTAATATAGACCTATGATGGTGATGGAGATAGAGCAACTGCATCTCTTGCAGGTTTATATCGACTGTAACTTCCCTTCCTCTCTCACTAACTTACACGACCCATAAGCGCGGCCTAAATCCAAGGTCAATTTGTGGCTTGGGTGTTGGTTGATTGATTCGAGCACTTTCCTGGGTGTTCTAATTCAAATCAGCTCGTCAAACTTTATCATATCAACGACCTAAGAGTTGAACGACTCTCCTGGAAGTCTTCATTCAGGAAAAAAAAGGTTTTCGCCAGTTCATGATTTGGGAGCTCGGAGCTCCTGCTTCGATGTTGTACCTGCAAGGAAGACAGGGGAGGGGACACTCGACTAAGGCGCGAGGGCTTTCATGTAGGCTAGCGGGCCAGCTGTGGATCCTTTAACCGGGTCGGACTATCGGGGCCAGATGAGTTAGACCAAGCTAAGCTCAAGCCCGGCTCAATAGTAATTTTGGCCGATAATTTTTTTGTACAAAACCGGGCCCAATGTTGATTGTAACAATCCCTAAATAGTCACACATCGGCAACTTACGAAACACAAAAGTAGCTTATAAGTGGTGGAGTTTACCACTTAATAACTTGAGCTTAAGCATTTTGGGTGGTTGCTAATGGCTTCATCTAGGCTCGAATCCTACAAGTTGTTAGGACCAATTTTTCTTGTTACAATCCGGAGACCTAAGCCCAAGATGTTACTGGTATTAGAGAGGGTTCCTTCTAATAGTGGAAAGAATTACTTGAAGGGACTTAAGCCGGGGCATGCAACCCACACTATCATTGAGAATAGTTCAAAACATACAAAATGCTATAAAATATCATTATTTTTAAGTCAAGAATAAATCCAAATGTGCTTCCATTAGGATTTGTCTTAAAATGATATAAAATATACAACATATAAAACAAACATGAAACAAGGATTAAAAAGTAACTAGAAGTTTAAGTTCTATTTCAAAAAAATCTACTAGAGACTAAAACACAAACATATAGAAGTATGTTTTCAAAGCATACTCTTAAAGCGAACAATATCAATAATAGGGAGGCACTTGCAATTTCTCTAGATTTTCGCCAATAGAAGGTTGCAATCAAAATATGTTGTTTGCTCCTTCACCTTCTTCCCCGATCAAACGTCAATTGCAGGCAGTGGCACACAGTGTAACACCCATACCCCCCAAACATAGTATCACATCTAAAACTCACGAAGTGTGGGTGTGGTTTATAAGTGGTGAGGATTACTACTTGACAACTTGAGCTTAAGCATTTTGGGTGGTTGTCAACGGATCCATTTAGGTCCGAACCCAGCAGGTTGTCAAGGTCAGTTTTCCTAGATAACGGATCAGAGATCTAAATCCGAGACATTACATACAGTCAATGCTCTTGTATGTTCCCAATCCCCGATGTTATGTACCACTTGAACCCCCTCAAGGTCGAAGGTGAAGAATTCAAGACAACTTGAAGCTTATGTCAGCCTTTGATGATGGCTCTTCCTCCAACCAAGCATATCAGCCTTGCTCCGATCACCAGCAACTTACTTCCACCTTCATGTATCGGTTTCGATGCAGTCCTCAGTCGCAAAAGCCGACCAGAGGTCAATTCGAGTTTTTTTAGCAACGAAGGAGATGTGTTGGCAAGACAGACTTCACGAAGTTTTTCATGGTTCGGTGGTGAAGGAGGGATCAAGCTTTGTCCCTCATTCGAAAGGAGGAAAACCATGTTGTTTATTGGTCACTAGTCGAGGTTTAGAGGATAAGTAGAGAATAAATCGGTTTCCATGTGCATACTCTGGTCGAGGAGGCTGGAGGTAGGAGACGACATCTCATGTAATGATATGTTCAATAATTAGAATATTATATTATGTATATTATGAATTTCTAATATATTAGGTGTGATTTTTGGGGGTTTTTTAGTTTTATCATCTATAAAGTTGTAAAGCAAGGATGATTATATGTATATGTATATTTGTACTTGTTAAAACCTATATATTTGCCATTTTTTACTTTACAATATTTTATTTTGTTAAAATTTTTAATGAAAATAGAATATCAAGAGATATTCACAAAAATTTAAGCAAGTAAAAAGAGTGTAAAATGCGTTCTTTACCCTTACTAAAGTTGAAAGTCTAATTGATTGTGCATACACTAGGTATCAAAACCTATTCTCTATAAATGAGCACCTACTTGTCTCCCAAAAATAGGCTTTATAGTATTTACATTTGAACTTTAAAAGTGAATGGAGTCAAATTGGAATTCATATGTATGAGATACGGGTGTGCATATTAGAAATTAGAGGTTAGGTTTTGTTGGTATATATGCAAGTTAAGCCTTTTCTTTATTTCTTATTTTTATATGTATTTTTATGTAAAGTACTGAAAGAATTGGGTTAAAAGGAGTTAATATGAAAAGTATAGAATTGTGTTAAGTTTTAGGTATTTACAGGATAATTGTACAAAACGTTAAAAAGGTCAAAACTCGGTATTTTTCAATTATTTTTATAATTAAGCAGTTGTTATAATATGGCGGAGTTAAAGGTAATTTTGGTTAATGTGGAATTGAACAAAATCAGATACAAGTCCCTGAAAGTTATAAGATTAGCAAATTAGGGTTTTTGTCTCCTTTCCAGTTATTAAAGCACTATTTTTTGGTTTTTTTACTTTTATGTGTATTTTTTTATTTTTTCTACTTTGTGCTTATATTTATGTACATAACGAAGAAATAATCAAGGAAAAATAATCATAGGACTAAAATTACTGCAACTTTATTACGGTGGATCTCCCAGAATGTTAACCCTATTCTACGTAAGACAGCGAAACATCGTCTTCCTCCTCCTCCTTCTCCTCCTCTGTCGGAGGCATCTCGTTGAGATCGAACTGTAGCACTTTTCTATTCTTGTTCTTGTGCGCTAGTTCGGAGTGCTTCTTCTCGACGCTGCCATTGCTGCGATTCGCCTTCTTGGCCGACGGTCTATGAGTCGTCATGTGGCCACCCAAGGCCTGGTGGCTCTCGAATCTTTTCTTGCATTCATGGCACTCGAACACCTTCTTCCCATCTTCTTCTTATGCGTCATCCTTCGTAGGCTTCTTCCTCTTCTTCGCACGTTCCAAAAGGAGGATATAATCAAAGAGCTCCAGGTACAAGAAAATCTTCTTCTCATTGCATTATTTGCAAGAAAGATAATCATAAATCCAAAGATTGTAGATTCTGCTACACAAGATGCAAAATTGCAAATCATTCTCAAAGGGACTGATGGTTCCAAAAGAATGAGTCTAATTATATTGCAAAAGATGAGAATTTGAATCCATTACTTTATTCTTGCATGAATACTAAAGAAGTGTCTAAAGACATTTGGTATATCGATAGTGGTTGTAGTAAGCACATGATAGTGAACAAAGATGCATTTGTGAGCCTTGAAAAAGAGCACATTTCACAAGTTAAGCTTGGAGATGGAAAACTGCAAAATGTGGAAGGCAAAGAAGTTATTGCAGTATAAACAAAGAAAGGTACTTCTAAATTCATTCATGATGTTCTCTATGTTCCAGGCTTAACTGAAAATCTTCTAAGTGTTGGCCAACTTATTATTATGATCATTCTTTAATATTTGATAATGGAGTATGCAAAATCTTTGATAAAAGAAGAAAGCTATTGATTGCAGACATTAAAATGACTCCAAATAAAGTCTTTCCATTATCAATGTCTTTAAAAGAAGATTATGCTTTAAAAGCTGTAAAAGAAGATGATTCCTTATTATGCCATTTACGATATGGACACTTAAATTTTAGAAGCCTCATATTATTAAAGCAGAAGAACTTAGTTGTCGGGCTTCCGTTCATCAAAAAAGATGAAAGTATATGTGAAGGATGCATATATGGCAAGATGTATGGATTGCCATTCAAAAAGACGTCATGGAGAGCAAAAGTTCCACTTGAGTTGATACACTCAGACGTATGTGGACCAACTCAAACTCATTCTATCAATGGAACCAGGTATTTCTTATTATTTGTTGATGATTACAGTAGAATGATGTGGGTTTACTTCTTGAAAGAAAAGTCAGAAGTCTTTTCTACTTATATCAAGTTTAAAGATTTTGTTGAAAAACAAAGTGGAAGAAAAATAAAAGTCTTCCGATCAGATCGTGGAGGAGAATTTACATCCAAAGAATTTCAAGACTTCTGCATAACTCAAGGAATCAAGAAGGAGCTAACAACAAGATATACTCCCCAACAGAATGGAGTAGCTGAAAGAAGAAATCGAACAATTGTTGAGATGGCAAGAAGCATGTTAAAAGGTAAGTGTCTTCCTAACAAACTTTGGGCAGAGGCAGTAAATACTGCAGTTTATATATTGAATAGATCTCCTACCAAAGCAGTATTAGATAGGACACCTTATGAAGCCTTGTATGAAAGGAAGGCCAAGGTTAGTCATTTCAAAATCTTTGGCTCTATTGCATATGCTCACGTTCCATCTCAAGTTCGACAAGAAAATTTTGACGAAAAAGGAGAGAAATATATTTTCATTGGATATTGTGATGAATCTAAAGCTTACAGATTATATGAGCCTAAAAAGGAAAATTAGTTATATCTAGAGATGTCATTTTTGATGAAACATCTTCATGGAAATGGAATGATTCATCAGTACCACAAAAGCAAGCTGCAACTGAAGAAGATAATCCAAATGATGAAGATATTTTTCCTTCAATTCAAAGACCAGTTGGGCCAAATGTCTCTGACTCAGAACATCCACAACAAAAGGTACGGTCTCTTCAAGAAATTTATGCATCATCTTCTGCTGTTGCTTTATTTGCTTGTGAGCCTCAAAAATTTGAAGAAGCAGCTAAAGAAGAAGTGTGGATTCAAGCAATGAATGAAGAGATTGAATTCATTAATAAAAATCATACTTGGGAGCTCGTGGACCGTCCTAAGGATAAAGATGTCATTGGTCTTAAATGGATTTATAAAGTCAGATATAATGAAGATGGCTCCATTCACAAGCATAAAGCTCGATTGGTTGCTAAAGGCTATTCGCAACAAACAGGTATTGATTATAATGAAACTTTTGCACATATTGCTCGTATGGAGACAATTAGAACTTTGCTTGCACTTGCTGTTCAAAAGAAGTTACCAGTTTATCAATTTGATGTTAAATCTGCATTTCTTAATGGAGATCTTGAAGAAGAGGTTTATGTTGAACAACCTCAAGGATACATCTCCAAAGATAATGAAGAAAAGGTCTATCGTCTCCGCAAAGCCTTGTATGGCTTAAAGCAAGCACCAAGAGTTTCGAATAATAAAATTGATGGATATTTTCGTGATAATGGATTTCTAAGAAGTCCTAATGAGCCATCTCTTTATGTTAAGAAAGAATGTACGCAGAATTTCCTTATCGTATGTCTTTATGTTGATGATCTTATATATACAAGCAATTCCTTCAAGATGATTGAAAAATTCAAGGAAGCAATGATGAAAGAATATGAAATGACAGATCTCGGTCTTATGAGATATTTTGTTGGTATTCAAGTTCAATAGAAGGAAGGTGAAATATTTATCTCTCAAGAAAAATATGTTCATGATATTCTCAAGAAATTTCATATGTTAAATTGCAAATCAGAAGCAACTCCTATGGTTGTTAATACCAAACTTTCTGCAAATGATGAATCTCAAGAAGCTGATGGTTCTCTTTAGAGGAGTCTTGTAGGCTCCTTGTTATATTTAACTAATACAAGATCAGATATAGTTTATGCAGTCAGTGTTGTATCAAGATTTATGAGCAAGCCAAGCAAGCTTCATTATGCAGCCGTAAAAAGAATTCTTCGATATGTTCAAGGTACCAAGAATTTTGGGATTAAATATACTTCAGAAGATGATAATTCTCTCAAAGGTTATTCAGATAGTGATTGGGCTAGATCTATAGATGATAGAAAAAGTACATCGAGTTATTTATTCTGCATGGGATCTAAAGTCATATCTTGAAGTTCTAAAAAGCAAAAGACCATAGCCCTTTCCTCTGTTGAAGCGGAATATATTTCTGTTACAAGTGCATCATGTGAAGTTGTATGGCTGAGAAGACTTCTTCATGATATTCAAGAAAAAAATATTCTTCCAACAACTATACTATGCGATAACATGTCAGCCATTGCTATAACGAAGAATTCAGTCTTTCATGGAAGAATAAAGCATATTAAACTTCGTCATCATTATGTACGCGAGCTAGTGGAGAATGGCGACATCAAGTTGGAGTTCATCAACACAGAGGATCAACTTGCAGATATTTTTACAAAGCCACTTCCAACAGAAAAGTTCCAATACTACAGGAGATAATGCAAATTATGAATTAAGAGGGGGTGTTGAAAATATAATTTGTAATTTGCCCATGAAGTATTAATGGGCTATTATACACATGGGCCTACAATACTCCACCATATGAGAAGATGTGGACCTATATCCTCTACTCGCATAAGAAGAAGTTTCATGAAGATATGTACTTGGAAGAAGTTTCTAGAAAAGAGAGAGGTGGAGAAAATATCTAGATATTTCTCCACCTCCCATCAAAATATCTAGATATTTCCTCTTAAAAGATAAGCATAGAAGAGGATTCTAGATCCCTCTTGGTGGCCTATAAATACCACCCAAGAGGTCCTCATTTGATACACAACAACAACAAGAAGAAGTTTTCTACCTACACAAGAGTCTCTCAAGTGTCCTCCTCCTTCCAAGTGTTGTAAGTCACTCTTCCTTTATTGTAAACATTGTAAGTCCTCGTCTTGTAAAGGTTCAAGTGTTGTATGCAAGTTCAAGTTTTAATGAAAAGAAGTTCTTGAGTTCTTATCTACCTCGTGCATTGATCCATATTCTCTCCCTCTAATTTGGTTTTTATACACCACCAATCTTCCGCTGCTCCAACACTTCCGTCCGTGATCCCATGCTCGCTTCCACCTCGAGCACTTCGTCCAGGTCTGGCTCCGGCGACCAGTAGCCGTTGGCAATCAACGTCAGCACCCGAGCTGCTTCTATCTCATCCTTGCGATGTTCGTCGGAAGGTCCCTTGGTGTGTACCTTCATGTGGCCGTGAAGAGCCTTCTTGGAGTGGAACGTCCTCCTGCATTTTCGACAGTGCCGCTCTACTTCGTCGACGCTAAGCAATCGGACCTTCTCCTCGGGAGGAGGGGGCTGCACTTTCTTGTCCGGCACGGTCTCGCCTTGTTCTCGCTCTTCGGGCGTCGGAAGATCCTTCTGCAACGCCATCATCGTCGGGAATAATCACTGTTACCGGGAGAGCAGTGGTGGTGGAGCTCTGGGGAGAATTATTTAGGGTTTAGATTTAATTGAATTCGAGGGTATTATATACGAGACGTGGGGGATTAGCTTGAGATTTTTCATCTTAGGATTGTCGTTGACAAGGATAATCTGTTATTGTCAGTTTAACAAACATGCTTCTGATTTTACCTTCTGGATAGTTTATTTATTTTATTTACGTCACATATATATTCATATTTTCAGGCTACTCTTAAAATAGATAACCCTCTGAAAATTAAGGCTACCAGACACGTACTTCTTCTTTCTCGCTCATGTCCCAATCGTCGATGTCACAACTCAGTAGATTCTGTATCTTCAGCCAAATATGCCATATCCTTGGAAACTAATGCATGTATGATATATAAGTTGTTGCTACATTTCTTACAAGGAGCGACAACTAAGGCCTTTTCGTGTTTTCTTATTTCCACTACTTTTATTGAGTCAACCAAGGCCTAGTGCTTGATCGCTGGTTAGGGTCATAAACAGTGTTTACACCCTATTTTTCAATTTCTTTTGTTAATATGCATTTATGCATGATCCATATTTATGGGTATTTATAAATGTTTTGTTAAATTTTTAGTATAGCATGCAAGAATAAGGTTCATAATACCAGGGCTCATTAGAGGATTCATGTGCGATCCCACCAGTCAACTTGTAATCAAAATTTCATCAAATCACTTTAGACAAGGCTTATAAAAAATGACAAAAATTACTTGTAGTACCATATTCTAATAAGATTTGAAAAGAAGAAATGAGAACAATGCTACCTATAGGTCAAACTTCGCTGATGATATCGGGTGCTCTTCCAAAAATCGGCGCGGGCTAGATGCGAGGTGGACATCCTCAAATGGAACAAAGGAGGAGCAATCCATCAACAAACATACTAGATAATTCGATTCCATTAGTACACTAATATCACAAACTTACTAGATAAGGAAAATTGTATTTGACCCTCATAAAATTAGAACTCCCCATAATCTGCTGGCATATAAGGAACAACCAGTCACGAAGTAATCCCTTCCTCCTTGGACTGACAACCGATCTATATACCAAGTATGGACAGTGTCGATACTGGAGTTGCATCCACGGTATCGCCTCATGTACTTCTCCCGGAGTAGCACGTCATCCTCCATGTTCCTAATACTTGGTAGGCGGAAGCCACCACCAAGGAGACGGCCAAGCCACTTGCATATCACCTCCGACGTGCGGAGGTTCGACAAGCTCTCCGAGTATCCAATGATCGCCAGCTGTGGAATTCGAGGATGGATGCATTCCCTATTTATGTTAATGATCATACTTATTGGTTCTTGCACTTGCCTTGAACTAATTAGCATGCTGCAATTATGGATGTCTGAAATATTCGAATGAAGTATAAATTGAGTTGATTACCTATATAGGGGTGGCGTTATGGGTGATGATCCCATCACCATCTTTTGTAGCTGAGGGGAGGTGAACATCTTCTTGATCTTCTTACCACCGTCAAGGCCAGTTGCGAAGATCACGAGAGCGGTCTCTATTAGATCACCGTTGGTTGCAACTACGTCGTTCCTGTAGAATTGAAGCTTGGTGATCTTTTCAAGATCATGCTCCCTTCTACTTTCTCATAGAACCCTTCTGGTAAAAGTGCGGTTTTGGAGGCAGAGATATTCTGGGAAGAACTGTGGTTTGGCAATGTTCCAAACTTTATCAATGGCAACTTCCACAGGAAGTAGCTCTCGACAAATCTCCATATCAACCATCTCTGCATTGGGATGCACACATCAAATCACGCAAAGGCAGAAGTCCATACAGTGGAAACTGATGGAAATGAAGAAGCAAACAAATATGATCAATCACATGCGAGGAGAAATCCAAAGAAATGCACTACATGGAATACAGCTAATAGTTTGGACTAACTGAAGGGTAAAGTGATTAGATATGGAAGGATCTGATAGAATCATAGTTTAACATCGTATTCTGCTGTACACAAATGGATAACATATATCTTATTAAATATAGGCAAACTGATGAATCACTTGATATTCATGATAATTAGATATTGATGCAGGAGGAAATAAGGGTTGATATTTACCAAAGGCAATAACAATGCTGCTAAAACATAGAGCAACAATCCTTCACCGGGTTTGAGCATCGATAACTCTGCAAAATGATGTAGATACAGAAATTTGAGGAATCCCCCACGCAGCATAATGAGGAATTACCCACCGGCTTTCTCGGTATAGCAAAGTACATGGACTTTGCTCCCTGGAGAATGTCAAACAGAACAGTTAACAGCCTTAACATTGAGCAAAGAGTTACCAATATGCATATATCCCATTGTAAAGGATCAGACTGTTATATTTACTTGAGAGAACTTACTATTTGCTTCAGAACATTCAGCAGTGATAGCTATCGCAGATTTAGAGAAGCCGACGACGTCCCCTTGAGCAGCTTTGAGGCAGAGGAGTTATCCATGTTGGAGTAATCCATGGAGTGCATCGCCTTCCCTTTGAAGACCTCGCGCCCTTTGTTTGGAGGAAATGATGGTATGTTGGGCAGACCACTAAACCATCCAATGCAAAGGATCAAGAAGTCCATTTGGTACACCTGTGCATTAATTCCTCGTCATCACATCCTTCTAAATTAGAACAACAATGCAATAAATAATGTTCCTTAAATCTGTCGCATCCTCTTCATTAAAATGGACATGGCTTACACAGCCGCAACCAGACACTTATTGGTTTTCGGCAGATTCGTTAATGTCAACGACGCAGACAAACCTGAAATGTAGAATCATGTCGTCATCTCCGGGAGATAAAGGTTGTCTGTAGAAAGATTTGCATTGAGGGGAAGAAAGATGTATGAATAAAATGGCTCATCTCTGCTCCGACGCTATTAAGATGTAAAATATCGTATCTGACGTTTAAACGTGTGCCCTTTCAAACTTTGCTAATGACCTGCTCTCATCTATTTTTTCGACTACAGCAAATCAAGCTATTAAAGTAAATATAACGATCAACTCCTACCTTAGCAAGCACACGTGTCCTTGTAAATTGTGATATTGAGGAAGTTCAAAACAAATGTGTGAAAATTCCAAAATTAAAAGGCCACATACTTTGCAAGAATATATACTAATAAGACGAATGAAAAGGACAAAAAGAATATTTGCTTCAATGTCTGGCAGGCTCCCCAAACCATGACAGACGACAAAATTGACTTCTGCTTGACCTTAAATTCGCCAACTAGGACAAAATCAGGACAAGAAATTTGATATTTCTCACAACTTGCACAAATTCTCCCCTCCCCCTTAAACCTCAATCATTACTCGTATCTTCGTTTTAACTGACTTCTTTCGACCTCTTACCACTTCCAAAGAACTTCCTCTGCTATTATATCCAACTCCAAGATCAATCATACTCTCCAAACAATAGGGAATAAAAAAAACAAATCCATTTGAGGAACTTGGTAGTTGAACATTGATTCGAATACTTTTATTAACATTTCCTTGCTAAAAAAATTAATGAAGATTATTTGCAATACCTTTGAGAAAGGGTGGTCTCCTGAGTGTTGCACTGTAACATGCCACTTCCCTCTGCCATCACCGAAGGCTTCACCGGTGCCAGTCCACAGCTCCCAATTTGCCATCTCCTTCACGGTGAGCCCCACGTAGTTGATGCTGATGACACGAGCATTGAACCTCACGTGACAGAGGAGATCGATGCGATTACATAGAAATAAGGTATGCCATCATGGACGTGCTGTCGGGGTATATGTCTAGCACGTCGGCAGGCCATGGGTGGTCGGTGAAGCGGCAGACAGATTGCACAGCCTAGAGCCTGGTGGATCGAAGGGTACGGGCCCAGACACCATCAAGGACCGCATCGGCCTCGAACACGAGGGGGCATAGGCCCTCCCGGAGTACATACCTGCAGGCCAGGAGGCCACTGACGCCTGCTCCAACTATGGCCACCTTATTTTTGCCAGCGGTCTGCTCCATAGAATAGGTGTTTGGAGGTCTGCTAGTTTGGAGAGTGCGCAGGATATCTATAGGAGGCCTTCATTCGGGTTCATCGCTCCCTTATTTGGAAGGAGGCATTCAGGCCGTCCTATCCTAAAGATCCTCATTGAAGCAGCTACTGAGACTTTACATAACCATTCTCGTCTCTGATATTGAAGCTCTTGGATTTAAACGTGTAGTGCTGGTCCTCCATTCACGGCCAGTAAGTCTGTTTTGCTCAATTAAACTCCTATTCCTCCGTCAGTGGTGAGTGGAAATGTAAAGTTGCAATCCCCTTTCACACAACAGCATGGTGCGAGCATTGTAAGAAAGGGAGGACACCAGAACTTTAGATGTGTCATCTTTCTCAAAGCATCCATCTCCAAACCCAACAAAGAGAACCAACTCAGGCAATGACCAGCCCAGATCATGGAAACATTATCCATCAATGCCGCACAAACTCATTATCTTTATTTAAAAATCAATCTTTATGTTTTCCAAAGTAAACTTACGATCTCCAAACGCCAAGCCGTAAGGTGGTGAACCATGCTCACATCATTCACACACACACACACACACACACACACACATATATATATATTCAAAAAAGATGAAACGTGGTATAGCTTTTTCTTTCTTCCAAATAACTGGATTGCAATCTTCCTTTTTTACACCCAAGTAATTATTTCAATGCATAGCAACATGCCAATCCTGTTCGGTCTGTGTCATCTTTCACTGTTTCACGTAAGCAACTACTATCATGAGTGGAGGGGAGAAGGCATCTTATTTTAGCCAGACAAAAACAGCAATGCATTCGTCTGGCAAGCAAATAGCAGAAGCAGCAAAGAATATATAACCTCCCACATCGGCAAAAAAAAAGGTGCACAGGTTGCACAACACAGTAAAAACAGCAACCACAGAAAAGGCTAAAAGCCCGTAACTGATTTACCCGGGAATAAACAAGGTGATTCAAAGAATTTCCCACATTCTCCAGTGGTGTACCCGAAGAGAAAATAATGTAGCAAGGGATTTGAAGCTAAGGTCTAAAGTGACCTTTTCTCTAGAATATGAAGCCAATAATTTTTTCAGGATAGCTTAAGCAAAGCCGTATTCGGTGTCAAGTGAACAAGACTCCTGGTTATTACTAAACGATACACGTGGACACTTCTTCATGTTCACAAGGAATACATTTATAAACCAACTGAAAATCTTTTTTCTTCGAGATTTCCAAGATTAGGATTTTATTTTTGGAAAATCCTCAAGGATGAGGAAATTTAAATGAGTACTTTATGGGACCAGATATTTTGGGAAAAGGTGCAATTAAATTCCCATTTGAAATTGTCTTCTATAGTGGGTTTACAGGGAAAGCGGAGTCATTTGCATTATGAAGAATGATTTGATCGGACTCATTTGTGGTTTCCAGGTCAACAGACTACCAGAAATTATCCAGTTGTTCTTTAAGAACAGTAAAATTTGGCAGCCTTGGTTTTCAAAGCCGCAGCGTGCTAGCGAACTTATTGTTTGCCAAGGGTAGAGTTCTTTACAAGTCCGGGAATGAGAGGATCAAAGCTCGCTTTGGAGTGATAAAAAAACGACATTTTGACTGCCCAATTTCACTAGCGGAGATAATTATAGATATCTAAAGCATTCAGGCTAGCCTTCAAGAAAAAAAAGGTTTTTCTGGTCTTAAACTTCTAACCAAGGCATGATTGTATTTATAGTAGTTATCAATAATGAAGGGGGCATGGAATACATAAAGTAGGCTACCACGGTGGGTAAACAACCCTGATATAGAAAGTTTAAGAGATAATTGAGTATCTCATGACATTGTTAGGATTTCATAAAAAAACCCTTGTCAAAATACAAAATAAAATTTATGTGGAATCAAAGATAAGAACACTTTACATAGAATCCTGTCCCCTAAGAAACCGGATGAAACCAAAAGAGAAAACATGGGATAGATATTCTATTAGAATCCTCCCATTGAGTATAGGGGGTGTGATCTCTATATATAACCTCGCCAATATAAGCAAGTCCTACCATTCATCCATGTGGACTGAACAACTCCACATAATTCGTCTAATCCCCTTTAAATTGGAGTACGAAATGATTAGCTTGGACAATACAACATTCAACCCATACAAGACGACTACATAAATTGAATACAACTTTCAAACTCACAACTGAATCTTCTCGCGCGTGTGATCTAGGGAATCTATCGTCTCATGATCTCCACTGTTGCAAGAGCCTCACATGATCTTGTGATTGTCACCTCTCAACGCCATCGTTGCCTCGTGTCGAAGCTACCTTGCCTCATCATCGCCTCGCGTAACCAAGATGATTCCATGCTATTGTTGTTTTCCTTGTCTTCTGAAGATCACCGTCTGGAGCAACACCTCTGGTTGATATGCACCACCTCCCTCTGGAGAGCAAGTGGACGATCCACGAGCTGACACCAACGTCTCGATCACTACATCACCATAGCTAGGATCCATGCCACCATCATTGCAGAACATCTTCACCGCCTGAGAGGTGCACCAATGCAAGGGCAGTCTAGAGATGTCCATCTGAAAAGGCTGACAGCTACATCACTGATCATCGCTATATTTAAGGTTCAAGAGAATACCACAAGGTGATGCGACCTTTATTGTACCATCTAAGACATGAGGCCTCACCACCCTACAATCAAAGTTGTAGCAGGGACTTTGAGATCATGAATAAACAAGCAAAGACATAATTGAACCTTAAAGATATACCTAAAACCCAACCATGTGGAAATACATAATATAGAATGTGGAATCAAAAACAATATAGAAAACTTTGATTTTACGTGAAATAATACTCCCTGAGGAGCAGGACGAAACCAAAGGAGAAACATGATTGCATAATGTGCACATTCCATTAGAATTCTCTCACTGAGTATAGGGAGTATGGGGCTCTATATAGCTCCACCAACTCAACCAAGTCCCACAACTTATCAATGTCGGACTAAACAACTATCTACACATATAAACCCAATTATACAATTATTTTGATGACAAATACCCATATTGGTCTTATGCGTATGACCTGCTATCAAAAAAAAAACTGCAATAGCTAGATGATGGTGACCAATATTACATTACCATAGACCTCTCTCATTGGGATCTAATCTTCCAGCAAAATCTAAGAGCATGATCCACCCATATGCAATATATTGCATACGCTCTCCGATGAGGAGATTGTTGGGAACGGATTCCCCATATAGGTCGAATCGCGGAAATTTACCAAAGCTGATAAGCAAATCATGCACGATATATAACTACAACAAATGATAAATCTGTAGCCAAACTATAGGGATGAATGCTGAAGAAGAACCGCTCCAAAGATTACTCCCTCCATCGTGACAACCACATATCTTTCTTCTTCATCTCTCTCTCTCTTTTATTTCTTTCTTGTGCTAGGAGAGCTTGTGTTGGTATGATCTTGAGGAGCACCACATACCATCTATTTATACTCCGTGGAGATGAGAAAATAAGAAAACATGAACACCTACTTCCAATAGGATTAGGAAAATATTACTCCTATTCCTAAAAGGTAATTAATCTCTTCCTCCAATTAGAACTTGATTTTTCCTTTTCCAAATAGGACTACCAATGTCCTAAATATGGATTAGGTTCCCGCGAAGAGGGGACCACAACCAACGAATCTCCCTCTCACCGACGATGTGGGAATTGCTCCATACCTGAGGGAGAACATCTTTCAAACTTTCCAAATGGCAAAGTCTTCGTCATCATATCAACAGCGTTGTCTTCTGTGTGGATCTTGTCAAGTACAAGCTGCTTCGATTCTAACACATCACGTATCCAATGATATCTGACATCGTTGTGCTTCGATCTTGCATGGAATGTAGAATTCTTGCCAAGGTGAATATCACTCTGACTGTCACAGTAAAGCACATACTTGTCCTGATGAAAACCAAGTTCCTGCGTGAACTTCTTCATCTATAGCAACTCCTTGCATGTCTCTGTAGCTGCAATGAATTCAGCCCCTATAGTTGATAGTGTCACACACTTCTGAAGAATGGGCTACTAAGAAACTGCACCGCCTACAAAGGACATCAAGTATCCAGATATGGATCTTCGCTCATCAATGTCATTTGCCATGTCTACATATGTATAGTCAAAAAGCATAGGCTTCTCTACTCCAAAGCAAAGAGAGTAGCCGCTAGTGCCTTGAAGATATCTCAATATCTACTTGACCGCTTCCCAATGTTGTTTCCATGGATTTGAAATGAATCTACTAACAACTCTAACTGCATGAGCAATTCCAGGCCTCGCACAAACCACGGCATACATAAGACTACATGTGACCGATGCATAGGGAATCTTCTTCATATCTTTATTCTCCTCAGTTGCCTTTGGACATTTCTTAGAGCTTAGTTTGAAATGTAAGGTGTGTTAGCGGGCTTGGCCTTATCCATGAAGAACATTTGAAGTACCTTCTCAATGTATTTCTGTTGTGAAAGCTGAAGTTTCCTTACTTTCCTATCTCAAGTGATCTTCATGCCCAAAATCTGACCTGCATGTCTTAAGTCCTTCATAGCAAAGGATTTGTTCAACTCCTTCTTCAAGCCATAAATTCTCCCTCCATTGTTGCTTATAATCATGTCATCAACATAAAGCAACAAAATCATGAAATCATCACCTAAGAATTTCTTCACGAAGACGTAATAGTCTGAAGTAGTCTTGGAGTAACCGTGCTCCTCCATGAACGAGTCAAGCTTACCACTACCTGATCGCTTGCTTCAATCCATATAAACTCCTCTAGTCTGCAAACATATTCTTCCTTGCTTTTGATTGAAAATCCTTCAGGTTACAACATTTAGATTTCCTCCTCAAGATCACCATGGAGGAAGGTTGTCTTCACGTCTATTTGTTCAACTTCTAGGTCAAGGCTCATTGTCAAGCTGAGTACCACTCTGATGGAAGACATCTTGACAATATGAGAGAATATCTCCTCGAAGTCAACTCCCTTCTTCTGATTGAAGCCCTTAACAACCAACCTGGCTTTGTATCTTGGCTTTGTAGAGTACTCACCATGCTTCACTCTATAAACCCATTTGTTCTTCAAAGCCCTCTTTTCCTTAGGCAACTTCACAATCTCGAATGTGTGGTTGTCATAAAGAGACTACATCTCTTCTTTCATGCCTTCAATTTACTTTTCCTTCTTTGCGCCCTGCATAGCCTCCTCATAGTATTCTGGCTCTCCGCTATCTGTCAACAAGATATACTCACTTGCAGGATATCTGGTGGAGGGCGCCTCTCCCTTGTGGGTCTCTACTATGGTAGTGTCTCTGAAGAAGACTCAGCATCAACATAGTTGTCATCTGTATCAGCATCTACATCATCATCATTGGAATTGGATGCATCAAGCACATCCACATCTTCTCTTGCATTCTGCAACTGCTCAGATGCATCATCTAGCATTGCATGTGGAGCACTCTGCAAAGGAACTGGTTCCACATCATCTGGTTGATAGTTCATGAGGAAGAACCTTTATCAGCCTTCCGGATGTCCTCGATGGTATGCTCTTCATAGAAGACAACGTCCCTGCTCCTGACTAGCTTCTTCTCAACTAGATTATACAACCTGTAGCCAAGCTCATCTTCATCATATCCCAAGAAAATGCATTGTTTCGTCTTGGAGTCCAACTTAGATCTCTCGTCTTTGGGAACATACACAAATGCACACGCCCAAAGACTTGTAAGTGGTTGTATGTGACATCTTTTTCGTGTCAGATTCTGTTAGGAACATCACCATCCAAAGGTACATGTGGAAAGAGATTAATGACATAAACTGCAGTATAAAGAGCTTCACACCAAAAAAAGTTGGGCAATTTATCCCTGGAAAGGAGACATATGACTCGCGCTCCATCAAGGTACTGTTCATCCTCTCTGGCGGAGTCTTGTACTGTCTGATACCATGGGATCCACAATATTCATCAAATGGCCCTATGTACTCACCATTATTTGTCATTGCGAATGCACTTCAACTTTTTCAGACTATCGCTCTGCCAACATGTGAAAGTCCTTGAAAACTCCAAAAACAGGGCCCTTCCTCTTTAAGGCATAGACCCAAACTTCCTGAAAAATCACCAATGAATGTAACAAAGTAAAGTGCACCATCAAGAGATATTACTTTTAGTGGACCGCAAACATATGTGTGAACTAGCTCTAGTGCTTCCATCTTTCTTGAAGGTGGATGACTCTTGAAGGAGACTCTCGTCTGCTTCCCATCCAAGCAATGTGTATGTCTCTCCAACTTGGCTTTCTTCACATCTGTCAGCAAGTTATTCTTCACCAAGCACTAAAATCCCTTCTCGTTCATATGTCTCAATCGTCGATAACACAACTCAGTAGATTTTGCATCTTCAGTCACATGTGTCACATCTTTGGAAACTGATGCATGTATGATATACAAGTTGTTTCTACATTTCTTACCACGAGCAACAACTAAGGATCGCTGGGTAAGCTTCCACTGGTTGCTACCAAAAGTGTTTTGATATCCTTCATCATCAAGCTTCCCTGCAGAAATGAGATTGAGGTGCATATCATGTGCATATCTCACATCCTTGAGTGCAAGCATACCTCCATTGGTATTCTGCAATACGACATTCCCAATGCCAATAACAGGGGATACAGAACCATTCCTTGTCTTCAATGTGCCAAAATCACCCGATGTATATGTTGAGAAGAACTCCATGCGTGAAGCAACATAAAGAGTAGAGCCATTGTCAATAAGCCAAGAAGTACCATAATGACGACATTCATCATCTCCTCATCACAGACAATGGGGAGTTCATGTTGTACGACCGCAACGACCTGTTCATTCATCGTTTCTTGTTTGTCGCCTCCATTCCCATTATCTCTCTTAAGCTGATAGCAATACTTCTTAATGTGCCCTTTTTTCTAGCAATAATGGCATTCCATGTTCTGATATCTAGACCTTGATTTTCTTATGCTACTGTCTCTTCCCTAGTCATTGTTGAATATGCTTCTCCCATGTTCTTCGTGACAAGAATATTTGCATGCGAAGATCTTCCTTGAGATTTCATGTGTATCTCATCATTGACAATAGATGATTTACAGTCTCCAAAGAGATCTTCCCTTCTGCTGCAAAATTGGTAGGCGAAACCCTGAAAGTTTTCCAAGAATCGGATAAAGTAGCAATCAATAACAAGCCCAAAAGTTCTTCCTCGAACTAGATATCCATGCATGTCAACTGACTAATTACGCCTTGGTAATCATTCAAAAAGTCCAGCATGGAAATTCCCTCCTTAAATCTCACGTTCACAAGTTTCTTGAGAAGAAACAACTTATTACTTCCCGTCTTGGAGGCATACAAACTCTCAAGTTTCAACCATAGACTTCGCGCATGTTTTTCTTCCTAGATGTAGTTGTAGATATTTTCATCTACATACGGTCTGATAAAACCACAAACATGTTCGTGCTCGAACTCCCACTTTTCATCCGATTTCGCATCTGACTTTTGGGTGGAGAAGATCAGAAGATACATAGACTTCACATATAAAAGATCTTTCATGTTATTGTTCCACAAAATGTAGTTGGTCTCATTCAGGTTATATCCTACTGGTGATGGACTCTATCTTATCAACCATATTCATTCTAATACCACTTGTTGGGAAAGGATTCCCCGTATAAATCATTCGCGGAAATTTATCAAAGTTGATAAGCAGATCCTACACGATATATCACTATAACAAATGATAAATTCGTCGTCAAATTATAGGGAAGAATGGTGGAGAAGAACTGCTCCAAAGATTACTCCCTTTAAACTTTACGGCAACTGTAGCCCTTTCTTATTCCTCTCTCTCTTATTTCTTTCTTATGCTAGGACTTAGGAGAGCTTGTGTTGGGATGATCTTGGCATGCACCACATACCCTCTATTTATACTCCATGGAGATGAGAAAATAAGGAAACATGAACTCCTACTTCCAATAGGATTAGGAAAATATTGCTCATATTCCTAAAAGGTAAATTATTGGAGTATTTAGTTATACGTCACTTATTTGAGAGATGGGTATATGGATCTCTCCAGGATCCATTTACCCCATCATATTGTTTAGTCCAACATCTACCGTCTGTGGAATGTCGAGACTCAGTGGGGGCTATATATAGACCCCCACACCCATTGTATATAATGAGAAAAGCAATTGGCAATCACCCATTTTAGGTGTTCTCCCGTGGTTTCATCTCGCTCCTTAGGGAGAAGGGTTCCACGCAAATATCGTTCTTCATATTTCTTATTATGTTATTGTGATACGGGTCTGCATTATTATTTTCTAACACGGTATCAAAACGGGTTCGATTCCCGCGATTTTATACTCTTGACTTATTCGAGATTCAGTTTATTAAGAAGATTCAATTCATGCTTGTTCTTGGAGATTTATTCGTCAAAGATTATTATGGTGTTCTATAATCAGTTCTAGGGTTTTCTTCATGAAACCCTAATCCAAGTTCCAGCAGCACCTCGTACCGCCAACGCGCGAGATCCTTATCTCCAGATCTACTTCTGATTCTTCCAAGCAGATGTCTTCTCCAATTCGACGATGGTTCTCCAAGGCTGCGGCTACTCTCCACGTTTTCCAGACATGGCGGCACATCTCCATCTCCACAGGCACCGCGTGATTCCAGGAGCATCAAGTTAGGGATTTGGAACCCCTATTCTCGTCGCAATCAGCTGTAAAAGAAAAAAAAGGAGATCGAGGAACTACATCATAAGTCGCGTCAAGCTCTCCTGGCAGAACTCTCATCTTCCCATATCCAGGTCGCAGGGACCCTCCAAGTCGTTGCTTCCCTCCAGGCTACGCGATCGGCTCCATCGCAAGGCGGCCATCTATCGTGCTACAGGTGGCAAAGCCCCTCCCTGTCCTAAGCAATATCAGGCGATGCCGCGCATGGTGACGCAGAGCCCTTCGAGCCCATGTACGTGACCCCCAAGTGCGATAGGCGTGGCGATCAGAGCAGTGCACCAGAAGGTGGTGGAGCCCCGCAACTCCTCCAAGGCGCGCAAGCGATCTCCATCTCAAGCAGTACTCGATGCTCCAGGCCGAGCATTTTCCCAGGCGCATTCCTCGTGTCTCTCCTTCCAGGCGCACCTCCCCGGGCGGCGTAAGGCAGCAGGAAGCAGGATCCCCAAGCAGGGCGCCAGTATTCGAAGGAGGTTACAAATCGTGGGAACCCTAAGGGTAGCGGGCCACGTTTAAAAAAATGAGCAGAGGGCCACGATTAAAAAATAAAATGAAATAAAATAAAATTTGAGAGCCCAAGTGGGCTATGGCCAAAAGGAGGTTGGGCCATATCAAAAAAACAAAACAAAAAAGGGGGAGAGATGTTAAAAAAAGGAAGAAAGAAAGTAGAAGAGAGAACTTGTTAAAAAAAGGAGAAATCTACTGCAATTAAAGAAAAAGGCAGCACAGTTTTTTGACCCAAAATTGGACCTAGTTTTTTTTGTTAAAAATTATTTTGAGGAAAAAGGCACGGACAAAAGAAAAGGTGTATGCATATTTCCAAAAAATATAAGAAGGAAAAGTCGGAAAAAAAGAGAAACAGCTTTAAAAAAATTATTTCAAAAAATTTACAAAAAAAAGAGAGAAGATTAAAAAAATGTGAGTTCGGCTAATTGATGTTTTCTTTCCCCATTTTGTTGTTTTCTCCCAAACTTGGTCGATGTTGACTTTTCGACAAATATGAGAGAAAGGAGTATTGTGTAGAGTCACAGGTCCATTCAGATGTCAGATTCTCCAGACCAGCCAGATGTTCATACTCTATAATTAAGCTTCAAACTTGACGTCAGATTTCGAGTCCTCAGTTTCAGACACGCACATGTATCCAATCTTTTCAGATGTGCATATGTTTGTCATCATTTGTATGGTCCCCATCTTTTATGTTTCGGCCATGATTTTCATGTATTCCATAAGGACTCCAAAGTAGAGATCTCATTCCCTATGTCATGTGAGCTAGGGTTTTCATGTGGTTCATAGGGACTCCCTAGTAGAGTACCATTCTCTGTGCCAGATGGGAGAGATCCAGTTCTCTGATGAGGAGACTTTCAGACTCCATTCCCCAACGATCGTGAACTCCAAAATTGTTTCAAAAAATTTACAAAAAAAAGAGAGAAGATTAAAAAAATGTGAGTTCGGCTAATTGATGTTTTCTTTCCCCATTTTGTTGTTTTCTCCCAAACTTGGTCGATGTTGACTTTTCAACAAATATGAGAGAAAGAAGGAGTATTGTGTAGAGTCACAGGTCCATTCAGATGTCAGATTCTCCAGACCATCCAGATGTTCAGAATCTATAATTAAGCTTCAAACTCGACATCAGATTTCGAGTCCTCAGTTTCAGACGCGCACATGTATCCAATCTTTTCAGATGTGCATATGTTTGTCATCATTTGTGTGGTCCCCATCTTTTATGTTTCGGCCATGGTTTTCATGTGTTCCATAAGGACTCCAAAGTAGAGATCTCATTCCCTATGTCATGTGAGCTAGGATTTTCATGTTGTTCATAGGGACTCCCTAGTAGAGTACCATTCTCTATGCCAGATGGGAGAGATCCAGTTCTCTGATGAGGAGACTTTCAGACTCCATTCCCCAACGATCGTGAACTCCAGTACAAGATCCTTCCGAGGTTCCTATGAGAGAGAACCCACTTTGAGGTCCCTATGAGAGAGAGCCATCTTCAGACATCCGCGTATGGATAATTAGCGACACCCTGAGTTCGGCCTATTTCAGAGATGGAGCAGTTGTCCACATTGTTGTGGCGGGCGAGAGTTCTCCACGTAGAGACTCATTTTCAGTTGCAATGACTCTGACAGGTACAGTACAGAGCATATGCACTCCGATAAGGAGATTCAGTTTGACTCACACTCTCGCATGTTCATCCGCCTCACTTGCACAGCATGAGAAGTAATGTCCTCGACCGCAGCCGAGAGTTGTGCGTGTTGAATTGATATTGTCTATAGTGTTATGTAACGTGAGTTGAGTTTTCTTTCTATCGAGAAGAGGAACGAATGAGAAGTTTATTACATAGAGATAGGGTTTCTTATATAGAAAGAAAACCCTGGAGAGTATAAGAGTTACGGAACCCGAAGGGTCACAGGAGGTTATGGAACTCGAAGGGTCACAGAGGGTTATGGAACCCGAAGGGTCATAGGGTGTTATGGAACCCGAAGGGTTACAAATATAAATGAAATATAATAACTCTATCGCTCCCCCTCAAGCTGGAGCCAAGAAAGCTGCAACTTGTAGCAAAAAGAAAACATATACACCACATCTTTACACGATACATCATAATAACATATGTCCGTTGCTGGTAGAAGATCTCGCTCGAGGACAGGTTTGTGGTTTTCAGGTCACCGGCATGTATCTCTGTCGTGCCTGCAGGTCACCGGAACATATCTCTGTCGTGCCTGGAGAAGAATCATTGTAAAAGAAGTCCAGTGCGAAGTAGTAATCGGGTATACGCCCTAACGAAGAAGTCGATGCTTGGTGAAGACGGATGATTTGAGTAATAGTCTGGAGTATCGGTCTGTCAGTCATGGTAGGGCAGCAGACGTCTTGAAGAAGTCATCTCTGACTCATCCTTTCTCCCATACTTGATAGAATAAAGAGTGTGGAACATCAAGTTGGGAGAAATAAAAAGTTGGGAGAAACAAATCGTAGTGAAGCAGGGGTTGTTGGAGAAGGGGGGATTCAGGCGGTGCCGACGATGTAGGAGGTGCGGTTGGAGTTGTTGGAGCCTCGGGCGGTGCTTTAGGTGCCGCTGGAGGTGGTGGTTGGTTTTGTTGGGGACTTGGACTACCTTACGCGAGACCATTGAATCCAAGAGCGACGTAGGAGGTCCAGCCCTCTCTCATTGTCGGTGGAGAAAGGGCTGGTGGTGGCGACGGATTTAAGGTCAGAGCACATGCTCTCCGACAAGGAGATTCAGTTTGACTTACACTCTCGCACGTTCGTCCTCCTAACTTGCACAACATGAGAAGCAATGTACTCGACAGCAGCCGACAGTTGTGCGCATTGAGTTTATTCCATAGAGATAGGGTCTCTTATATAGAGAGAAAACCCTGAAGAGTACAAGAGTTACGGAACCTGAAGGGTCACAGGAGGTTATGGAACTCGAAGTGTCACAGAGGGTTATGGAGCCCGAAGGGTCATAAAGTATTATGGAACCCGAAGGGTTACAAATATAAATGTAAATATAATAAATCTAACGCTCCCCCTCAAGCTGGAGCCGAGAAAGCTGCAGCTTGTAACAAAAAAAAGTATACACCACATCTTAACACGATACATCATAATAACATATGTTTGTTGCTGGTAGAAGACCTCGCACGTGGACAGGTCTGTAGTTTTCAGGTCACCGGAACGTATCTCTATCCTGCATGCAGGTCACCAGAACATATCTCTGTCGTGCGTGGAGAAGAATCGTTGTAAAAGAAGTCCAGTGAGGAGTGGTGATCGGGTATACGTCCTAACGAAGAAGCTGATGCTTGGTGAAGATGGATGATTTGAGTAATAGTCTGGAGTGTCGGTCTGTCAGTCGTGGTAGAGCAGCAGACGTCTTGAAGAAGTCATCTCTGACTCATCCTTTATCTCATAATTGATAGAATAAAGAGTATGGAACATTAAGTTGGGAGAAACAAAAAGTTGGGAGAAACGAGTCGTAGTGAAGCAAGGGCTATTGGAGAAGGGGGGCTCCAAGCGGTGCCGACGATGTAGGAAGTGCGGCTGGAGTTGTTGGAGCCTCGGGCAGTGCTTTAGGGGACGCTGGAGGTGGCGGCTGGTGTTGTTGGGGACTTGGACTACTTTGCACGAGATCATTGAATCCACGAGCGATGCAGGAGGTCCAGCCCTCTCTCCTTATCGGTGGAGAAAGGGCTGGTGGTAGCGACGGATTTAGGATATTAGGCCCCGATCTAGGATCATCGCTCTGATACCATGTTGAGAAGAGGAATGAATGAGATGTTTATTCCTTAGAACTATGGTCTCATACATAGAGAGAAAACCCTAGAGAGTACGAGAGTTACGGAACCCGAAGGGTCACAGAAGGTTATGGAACTCGAAGGATCACAAAGGGTTATGGAACCCAAAGGGTCATGGGGTGTTATGGAACCTGAAGGGTTACAAATATAAATGTAAATATAATAACTCTAACACTTTGTTTTTTTAGGCCCAAAAAAAGGGGGATACACTCATCTGTGTTCGCCCCAATTGATTAAAACAAATAAACCAAATATACAGTAAACAGGCGGTTTACACAGGAAGATAAAAAGAAGCCATACAGAGAGTAAAAAATCACCCACTCTTCTACCAATCTCGCGCAGTGAATAAGGATGTTTTCCTTGTAAAAACGTTGACCCGAGAAGAGAGCTGCGTTTCGACCCAACCATATCGCCCACAAACTTGCAGTGGGCGATAATATATCCCTCCTCTCTCTGTTTCTGTCGGCCACCAGCGAATCACAGAAGGCCGCCAAGTCCGAAGTGCACACCCAATTCAAGGTCGCTTCCTGCCAAACCCCAATGACCTTAGGGCATGCGAAGAAGAGATGCCCAATGGTCTCTACCACATTTTCGTATAAGACGCATCTATCTGAGACATTGCCAACCTCGCGCAACGATTCCTCGTCATCAGCATCTGCTTACGAAAAAGCTAAAGGAAAAAACCCAGATGTTCGGGGAGCTTGAGATCCTAAAAGAAACCGCAATCACGCACTAGAGAGTCCGATCGAGCCAGCGGAAGCCTAGAAATTGCCCCATAAGCATTCCTCGTCGAGAAAGGGCCTTCCCGCCATGCCCAATGGTCCCTCCCGGCTGAAGGAGTGGCGGCATCCTTGACATCATCCAGAAGGCCGAGAAAATCTTCCATCCTCTGATAAAGAGAAATTGGCAAGGAAGGTCGGAGACCAGCAACCATCCAGCTAGCAAGAGGCGACGCATGCATCCTTCTCAGCAGCCAATGCGAACAATCAAGGGAAATGCGAGCACAAGGTCCCCCTCCCCGTCCAATCATCCTTCCAAAATCTGTAGGAAGCACCACTGCCCATAACCGGCATAAACAGCGCTTGATTCTTGGAAAAAGCCTCCAACACCCCACGCTAAAAAGGTGTCTGAGGTCCCACCATAGCAGCCGAAGTAGGAACTGCCCCGCTAGCACCGTGAATCTCACGTAAAATCTTGGAGTAGAAGTCTTCACCAGGTCCCCCAATCATGTTTACCCATTTAAGAAGGAAAGCTTCA
Organism: Ottelia alismoides; assembly: GCA_037367405.1. NCBI lineage: Eukaryota > Viridiplantae > Streptophyta > Magnoliopsida > Alismatales > Hydrocharitaceae > Ottelia > Ottelia alismoides. Next base: position 648,558 of record JAZKJV010001114.1, read on the forward strand.
TTCATGAGCTCCAGTCTACGCACGCCCAAGCCACCTTCACATTTGCGATGAGTAACTTCATCCCACCCCACCAAATGTATCCCCCCCCCCCGTCGACTCTCCATTTTTGCCCCACAGAAATCTTCGCATCAGTTTTTCGAGCCGATTGTGGATCCCCACCGGCATCCAACGATTAGACAAGAAATGGATCGGGATAGAGGAGAGCAACGCCTTGAGAAGGACAAGGCATCCCCCTTTCGACAGCAAGGCCGATCTCCATCCGGCCAATCTCCTCTCCACCTTCTCGACGACCTCCAGCCAATCCCTGAGTCTGGCCCTTCCCGCGACCAAGGGCATCCCTAGGTACTCAATAGGCAAGGACCCAGGAACAGACCCCAAAATATGACCGCATACATCCACCGCCTCCTCCGAGAGCCCAAAAGGGATCACCTTCGACTTGTTGACACTCTTACATAGGCCCGACAACTAGCTAAATAGGTCAAGTGCCGCTGACATTCCCGAGACCTCCGCAGGGCCTCCCTCAATAAAAAAGATGGTGTCATCAGCAAACTGGAGCAAAGGGACGCTAAGCCCGCCTTTGGAGTAGCCCGTCGATAGCCCGGCTTCAACAACACGATTAGTCATGCAAGCCAGCACGTCCGTTGCAATAACAAAAAGAAGTGGAGCAAGGGGGCATCCCTGACGGACCCCCATTCTAGGTTAGAAGAGGCCACCCTCCGAACGGTCGTTGATCATAATTGAGAACGAGGTTGTGGTCACGCAACGACGCATCCATGAGATCCATACTTCTAGGAATCCTCTCCTCCGCAAAACCGACCACAAGAATTTCCAATCAAGGCAGTCATAGGCTTTTGCAAAGTCAACTTTCCATAACACACCATGTGTTCCCTCCGTTATCCAATCCGTAACCAGTTCCGAGGCGAGGGTAGTGCAATCTGCAATCTGCCTTGCCTGAATAAAGGTCGTTTGCATCGGTGAGATGATTAAGTCGAGTACCTGAGCAAGCCGCAAGGCTAACACCTTAGCCACGATAAGGTACAGGCCGTTGGAAATAGAGATGGGACGAAAATTCTCAATTCCCTCCGCCGAGGAGGACTTAGGAAGCAGCACAATGATAGCCATATTTATTCGCTCAAAGCCCGCATTGCCATCACAAAACTCGATTATAACCTCCAGCACTTCTTCACCCACCAACTCCCAAAAATCCCGATAGAAAGGTATTGGGAAGCCATCAGGGCCCGGAGACCCATCCGCATTCAAGTCCCAAACAGTCGCCTTAACATCCTCCATCGAAATCGTCCGCGTGAGGCCCTCGCAAAGATCGGGTGGGATCGACGCCGCCTCAACCCCCGACCACCTCCAAACCCTCGGAATGCGCCTCGCATAGAATTCCTAGAAGTAAACGGCGATAGTGGATCCCATCTCCCTATCGCCCATAACACGATTGCCATTAATCGTGATGGAGCATAAAACATTTGAACGCCTCCTCCGCTAGCGACACGATGGAAAAAAGGCGTATTGGCATCTCCCTCCTTGAGCCACGTTGCCCTCAATCTCTGACGCCATTCAATTACCCTTTTCTTGTCCTCAGCCGCGATTCGTTTTTGCGCAAGAGAGCACGCAAGCAGCTCCGCCGGCAGAAGATCGCGATCGTTCTCCACGGCGTCCAGACTGTTGACCACCCCCTCTGCCTCTTTCCTTGTGGCAATACGCGCCTCCCTAGTAACCTGTTTGAACAAAGATAGTCTCTTACGCATAGAAATTAGCTTTTGCGCAAATCTCGAAATCGCGGAGCCCTCGACCTGCGTCTGAGACCAATGGGAGATCACCAAGTCCTTGAAGTTGTCCTCCAGCAGCCAGCATCTCTCGTATCTAAAGAAGCCCCTCAATGTGGGCGCATCACCAGATTCCCAAACAAGAGCGTGTGATCCGATAGATTGCGAGGCCTAGAAGACACCGAACAAAGAGGAAAATATTCAAGAAGTTCTGTAGACGCCAGGAACCGGTCAATACGGGAACGGGAATTGGCGTTTCTCCACGTGTAGGAAGCATCCCCCGCCGCCAAATCCTCAAGCGCCAAAGAATCCACCAGCTCCGCAAAATCCAGAGATCCTGGGTCCTGACCACCCCTTACCCGGGGCTTATCCGACGTATGAAGCGTTACATTAAAATCCCCCCCAAGGAGCCACAGGATCCCCTCAAAAAGCGTACCAGCCACACGCAGATCGTCCCACAATTCTTTTCTTTTGATGTTGCAACAAGGGCCGTAAATACAAGACAAAGCAATAGGCAAGGCAGAGTCCATACGAACCAGACGAATGGAAATTACATGCCTTCTCCTGATCACTGAATCCAAGGCGAAGGCCGCCGACCTCCATGCGATAAGCAGCCCACCCGCCGCGCCATCCGCATCCAAAGCCCTGACCTCATCCACTCCCCCCGCCCCAAACGTCTTCCATATAACATCATTGACCCCTTGCAACTTTGTTTCTTGTAACAGAACAACATCACGACCCCATTCTGTGAATCTTGCTCCCATAATTCTTCTCTTATCCGCCTCCCCCAGCCCCCGAGCATTCCAGGGAAGGATCTTCATAGGGAACCATCCCGATGTTCCCCGAAACGGTCCAAGTCGGTGGCCGCCGCAACGGCATCCCTAAGAGTCGGGCAAGACTGCGGCTAGGAGACCACCGCCCGAGACCTATTCCTCCTCCTGTATCTCTTCCCCGATTTTTTCTCTGCCATGCCTCCCGCGTCGCCAATATCCTCCATCTCCACGAGCGTCACCGAAGAGTTAGGTGTAGACACGAGAGCAGAGGCGGTGAAAGAAGGGCCCTCAAGCACAGTCGTCGCGGAGTTGAGATGAAAGCATTGCTCGGCACTCGAAGGGCTCCATGAACATCCAACCCCCCCCCTCAGAGTCTACCGCACGCCTCGAAGGAGGATTTATCCCAGTGAAAAGTGATGCGAAGGCCAGCGAATGAGGTGGGAGAGCCAAAGGAACCTGACCCGGACGCTCAACCTCTCCAGATCTGAAAGAGATTCAGCGGTTGACCCCTATGGCCGCCCGACCCGGCACAGGATCCGAATGCAGGCCCACCATCCCAGAATCCGACGCCCGAGTCCGAAGATGAAGAGACGCAGATATCGAAGGATCCACCTCAAAACCGTCTCTTGGAGATAACATGCACAGCATCCGAGGGGGGTATTGGAAGGGACGTGGGAAATCATATCGGCGGGGTAAAAAATGCGAAACGCCCCCATGCAAGGCCACCTGGCATCCGGGAAACGAGGCGACGCCGACCTCCCTCGAGATCTCCGTCTCGACGGTTCCAATACTTCTCATCATCTCCGGCAGGGAAGGAGGCCCAATGAACACCAGCTCCAGACTACAATAGAAACGTCCAATCTCCATAGCCTCGGAGAAGACCCTGCCAACCGCATTATCGAGCAAACCTTTGTTGCACTCCATCAGGATTCGCGTAATGCTCCAATCAGCGCCCGGCTTCAGGCCATCATCGACCACTGCGAGAACTTCACCCCACTGTCGGAGTGCCCAGTTTAGGCAGTGTACCGACCTTGAGAGAAAAGGAACTCCACGAACCTCCGTGACGCACACCTCGACGTCGGAGCAGGCCCCGTCCGCGAAGCGCAAACCTCTCCAAATTAAATCATTCGTCGCACTGTTTCTAAGCAAACGATCCCGTTGGTCCGGCGAGAGGCCGTGGGCATAGCAACGCCTTGAATCAATAACCACGACGTCCCCTTCGAACTGTGCTCCCACGAAACCATGCCGATGTTCTCTCACCTTGTCCAACGAAATGACGTTCCGCAAGGCTATGTCAATCACCGCCTGGCTTTTATCACCCCCCCCAATATCCTTTCCATGCGTATCAGCAGCAAGAACCGATCTCCCTTCCAAACCTCCTGGCATGCTAGAGGTGCCCGTTCCATCCGAACCTTCTAAGCATGCACCTAGCGGACCTTCGGAACTCCCGCTCCACCTGCGCGAAAGATCGAGCTCCCCACCCATCGAAGGGCCCTCTAACCCCCGCCCCGCCACTGACTGCACCACCAACAACCGGAGCAGAGGCACGAGCATGCACATCACGGAACCAACAGGAGGCCTTACGGTGCCCCACCCTCCCACACCCAAAGCACCTCGGGGGAGTAGCACAAAACGACGTCAAATGCCCATGAAACCCACACCGGAAGCATCGCTTCGCCGGTTTCTGGTGAGACACCCGCTTCCACCCCCATCCCCCTCACCCAACTGCACGTCACCCTCCCCATGCACCACACTACCCCCTTCGCCCCGACAACCCCTGGAAACCCAATGCACCACCTCCCCTTCAACTTCAGACCATCCCCATCACTGGAGCAGCCCCCGGTACCACTCCTCGGGATATGCGCACCCACCCCTCTCGCCTGCAACGCCTCTCCATGAGCCCCAGCCACCCCCTTCGAAGTCGCACCGGCACTCCCCATTACACTCCGCCCGCGCTCCATCTTTCGGATTCTATTTGTCCAAGATGAGCATTGCATGCTCCATCTTGAGGGGGAGTGTTGGAGTATTTGGTTAGGATCCATTTACCCTATCATGTTGTTCAATCCCACATCTACTATTTGTGGGATGTGGAGACTCAGTGGGGGCTATCTATAAACCCCCACACCCATTGTATCCAGTGAGAAAAGCAATAGACCATCAACCCTTTGAGGCGTTCTCCCGCGGTTTCATTCCGCTCCTTAGGGAGTAGGGTTCCACGTAAACCCCGTTCTTCATATTTCGTATTATTTTATTCTGATACGCTTCCGCATTCCAATTTTCTAATAGTGATTAATCTCTTCCTCCAATTAGAACTTGATTTTTCCTTTTCCAAATAGGACTACTAATGTCCTATATATGGATTAGATTCCCACAAGGAGGACCGATCCAACAAAGACTTGGTTTACACTCGAACCCTTCAGTTCCTCCTTATCAGCACGACATGAGAAGCAACATCCTAAGCAAGCTTCCGGTAGAGCGTGTTTTGAGTTGGCATTGTTCATAGTGTCTTCTATTGTACGATTGAGTGATTTATTTCCATTTGTCCCAGTTGACATTGTATTCTCCATATTAATGGGGAGTATTAGACTTAGCCCTACATCGTCTATGAGTGGGACTTGATCTCTTACCGATGGGGTTGTATAAGAAGCCACACACCACATGTATTCATTGAGAGAAAGATTAATAGAAACATCAGCACGTTGAGTTGGTTCTCCCATAGTTTCATCATGTTCCTTATAGAGTAGGGTTCCACATAAAATCCTAGTGGTCTTTTATGTTCTTTATTTTTTATATATGATTACGTTTATGCATTTCGTTTTCTACATATACAAACGTAAAAACGACTACATAAGACTCTTCCTCCAGACCAACCATCCCGCCAAGATCTAAAACCCTCTTTATTTTTTATATATGACTACGTTTATGCATTTTGTTTTCTACATATACAAACGTAAAAACGACTACATAAGACTCTTCCTCCAGACCAAACATCCGGCCAAGATCTAAAACCCTCTTTTTCTCTCAAGATTGGTCTTAAGGGTGGTGCAAGATCTTGCAGCACAGAGTTAGTCCCCTTCCACAACCATAGCCCGAGCGAACCAACCTACATGGAAGATTTGAACCATCTCCCTAAATTCACACAAATACATTTGGCAAGCATGCTTTGTTCATCTCCTTAAGGCTCAACACCCCAAAACCCCCATCTGTAATATGTCATTTCACTACCTTCCACTCTACCACGGGAGTGCATAAAATCTCACCAGTCATACTGAAAAAGATACATCATCAAAGGATGGTGGGACCATGGAAGGACATATCAATATCGATATCGTTTCGATATCGTTTCGATATCGTGTCGATATCGATATATCGCCGATATATCGCTATATCTAGGAATTTTTCTGAAGAAAATGCCTGAAATCGGATATATCGATATATCGATTTCGATATCGGTCCCATGTCGATATGGATATATCGGCGATATATCGCCGATATATCGGGATACGACCTTCCATGGGTGGGACATATTGATTGGGGTTACATTTACTTGGTGATATTTTCTGCCTCACATGAGGAAATGAAATAGAAACAACATGACTGAAACACTAAATTGGTTTTACTCGAAGTTATATAAGCTTATCATCAGGATTGCAACCGGATACGGATAGTATCCATACCATCAGCCATCCTATCCATTTTTAAGAGGATACCGATATGTAATTTTTATTTTGATGGATATGGATATATAAGGATATGAGTTTTATTTTTTTGCGAATACAAATATTGATATTGATACAGTGTTCATTTTTTTAGGATACAGATATATGGTTACATTTTTGGCGGATACGAATATGGAAGCCATATTACTGGATCAATGAGTGTGTATGGCACAAACATATATCAGTGTGCATATAGGCATAAATCTAAATATATTATAGGATTACACATATTATACTTTAAAATCAATGTCAAATGTGAGAAGATATATACACTATTTTATTATTTGCTATATAATTTATATGATTTTAGCATATTGCTGCTACATATTCTTTTTTATTTTGATGTATTTGTAGTTTATGTAATTTTAACTAATTAGCTATTAATTTCAACTTTACAAAAATATTTCTTTTGAATACAAGTGTTATGAGACATTTATTTATCTACAGGATAATCATTATTCGTTTGTTAATTATTCGTATCCTAATAATGATTTATCCATTCCATATTTGTATCCATATTTAATGATATAATATACCGGTTATGTATCCATGTCCAGATTTTAAAACGGATAAGGATAAAATAACAATTACATCTGTATCTGAATCTGTTTGTTTGCATCCCTAGCAGCCATAGGTGAGTTGGATGCAAAATAAATACTTAAAGTGCTTTCGGAATAATGAATGCTCTGGGTTTCTAGAATAAAAGTATTTGCAGATGCAACTCCAGGACATAAAAGGATAACTACAACAGCATTTTTAGATGCAGGTCTCGAAGAACATCTATAAACTCCAGTACAGGGAATGGGTTTTACCCCATGAATATCCATAAATTGTCATACGGGAATGATTAGATGGAATATGCCAATATAATGCTAACCTTAATAACTGCATTCCTTGATAGGCATCAAAGGAGAACCGGCTTAGCATTCCAGGAATCTTAATGCAGCTTTCGTTACAACATCTTCATCTTTTTTGGTCCCTCGTTTAAATTAACCTGAATAAATTTCAAATGAGAATGCAAACCATATGGTTTTTTATTAAATAGCAAAGAATATAACAAACTGACATGCCTGAAACTGTGAAAATCGGTACGAAGATTCATCAGGTTGGGCAACCAAGATTCAAAATCTCGATTTCGATTTCGTTTCGATACCCTCGAGAGTGGAAATTCTAGTGAAATTTCGGAAAATTATGACGATTTCGGTGGAAATTTTGGAATTGGCTCAAAAAATCATTTTTTGCCTCTTTTTTTTGCAAATTAAGATCATCCGAGTTATTAGAACAATAAATAACCTACAAATACCCGTTTATATCACACATATACTCATTTATACCCTTTATATCAAGCAAATCGGTCATATCGTTGTTAATGTTGATTGTTAACTGATAGATATCGGAAATAGAGTTCATCCAAGTTCTTAAAACAGTAAATAGCTTACAAATATACATTTATATCACACATATTGATTTACTGTTTAAACTATTATGTCATGACAATATTGATTGTTTATATCACTTATACCACAAATATACACCTATATATACTTAAGTCACACATATATTGGAAATGGAAATCTAACACTTAATATACATAAAGTGGTACATATTTAGTGTTTAAAGTAGTATATAGATTTATATGTTTCGATTTGCTAGTAAAAGCATCTTAGATTTAGAGGTTGAGGCAAAAAAAATCGAGAAAAAACACGTGAGAGACACAAAACATTAGAATCATACATAGATCTAAGGTTTAGTTCTCAGAATCAATCAATTATGAAATTTTAATTAACAAAAGAATTATCAAAACTTTGTTTTCTAAGTGTTAAAAATGAGATCTGAGTTTCTCCTTCGAAAACTCGTCTTTATTTCACAGATAAACACAAAAATCCCAAATTTATCTTCCATATATCTCGCAAAATAATCTAAATCTACCCCAAAAAACCTCCACAATATGCAATACCAACACGAGAGTAACAAAAACCAATTTTCACTCGTATATCAATAAATTTGGCAAGATTTCGAATAGCATACCTCAATCTCATGAAGGAAGAAGCCCCAAAGGAAGAAACAAATCAAAGAAACCGATCATTTCACTGATATTTCGATCATTTCCTAATATTTCAATCATTTCGTTAATATTTTGATCATTTCACCGATATTTCGATCATTTCACTGATATATCTAGTGAAATCCAGGAAACACGAGATATAAGGCAGTTTCGGTACCTCGATACCTGGAAACCAAACCGAAGTTTCACGAAATTTAAAACCATGCACAACCACCTTAACCATTTAGATACATTTCATCTAGATGTTAGTCAATATAAGATGATTACTATGCCAAATACCATATTCTATATTAATTATGCCAGTAGCACTGTACCAACCATCAATAATGAACAAAAGAAATGGAAAACTGGAGGGTGAAAAACTATGATGATGATGAGATTTATAATCTATAGAAATGCAGAAGCTAGAAAGAATGGAAAAGTTAAGACCTCGTTCGGTTCCCTTAACCCACTCCTCTTTTTTATGTGGGCTCCACATTTTCTCTTTTTTAATACATTAAATAAATTAATTTCTTTTATCAATTCCATCAAAAAATAATATATTATATCATCATACAATATAAAAATTATATACTACTCAACTTCTACTCACTTTTCCAAACTTCAATACGATCACATCACAATAACTACTAATTTTTTCAAACTTCAATACAATCATATCACAACAAGCCCACTTCAAAACTACTCCAGTTTAACCCTCTATCCAAACACTAAAATACAAAAATGAGTTATCCTCTACCAGCTTAACTCACCCTAACCCACGTACCAAACGCACCCTAAGGGAACTTATGATGTCACATGTTGAGGTTCTATAAGGCACATGTTAAGGTGTTAGACAAGAAGAGAAAAATATATACAATAGCATCGATAAAAGGTCCACAGCATAGAACAACTCATACTCAAAATCGAGGGTTGTGTTAGGTAGCCGACGGCAAGTGTAAAATAGTCGGAGACAAATTCTTAAATATCATTTTTTAAAAATACTATTTAGGAATTTGCCTCACAAGAGTGGGATCTTTTCAACATGGATTTAAGCAAACATTAATTATTTGGATTTCAGCTCGAAAATGACCCAAGATAGATCCGAATGGAGGCAAAAAAATCCATGTAACAAATCATACTTAACTGTGGGAAAAAACTTTGTTGTTGTTGCTGATGTTTCAATGAAAAGGTAAAACCAACCCGAACAATGGCATAATAGACATCCAGTATTACCATGTAACTGATTGGTGATAATATATTAATAACAAAGGGACTCTGATAACTTTACAATTTATTGGCAACATTTTATGCCATTCAATAAGTTAAAAAGGGGGAAATTTGGGATTTCATGCCATGTAACTGCATTCGTCCTAGATGTATAGTGAAAAACGTTTGGCATCACTGGGCCTTCTAACTAAGTCCTCATCAAACATATCCTAATTTTCAGAACATGTCATGCATACGGCTCTCTCCAGATTCGACCAACTTTCCAAAGCATTCAGCTTTATCATGGTCCTTGTATGTGCATATCCTTCACAGCAAACATCTTAGCCCCGCTTGTCCTCGGTCAAAAAGGCATATGACTTGTTTCAGCTACCAGAATTGAAGAACATATCCACGGGTCATCAAAATCAAGTTATAATGCATTGAAAGACCTCCCTCGAGAATGAGTACTGAAAGAAAACCTGACCGATATCCTCATCCACCCATCACAAAATAAAAAATCGAATGTTCATCACCAACCATTATATAATATTCTCTGTCCAAAAATGCTTTCTCTTCTTCGAGCATATCAAGAATTACTTCCCGTTGATCACCTTCAATCTGTCAATTCTTGTCCCCACCTGAAGTAGACTTTGCAGATGGCACAGACTTACCCAGATCAGCTGCTTGTATGGCAACACAACCCCATCATGTCTTCCACCTATTCGACTCTCGGAATCGCCTGGCCATATAATCTTCCAAACCATCAACAACATCCACAATCCTTGTACTCTTCTTCCACTCTTCTTCACTCATCACCACCTTATCTACATCTAAGACGACCTTTACAGGATCATAATCGCAAACAGCAGGAAGGATCATCGCCCAAGTATCCAAATGTGGTGCAACCCCGAGCCTTAGCATCTCCCCCACGAGTCCAGACGCCTCCTCCACCCTACCCACACTGCACAGCCCATTAACAAGACCGTGGAAGACCGAAAAATGTGGCACAATTCCCTTCCCAACCATCTGCTCGAGATATCCTTTTGCCTCGTCCAGCAACCCCTCCGTGCATAACCCATTAACCAGCACCGTGTATGTGACCAAATTCGGCAGGCACCCGTTCTCAGGCATTTCGTCAAACACCTTGCACGCATCTGCCGCGCGGCCCTCCCTACAGAAACCAACGATGACGGTGTTGAAGTGGACGACATCCGGGTTGCAGCCCTTCACCTTCATCCTGCAAAGCATCTTGAAGGCCTCCCGAAGCTTCTTCTTGCGGCAGAGGCTGTTGAGGAGGGAGGTGTAGGTGAGGGCATCGGGCACAAGGCCGCGGTTCAACATGTCGTCGATGAGGTTCACGGCGGAATTGACCTGACTGCGGCGGCAGAGGGCCTGCGCGAGGATGCGGTAGGATTGGGGTTCGGGGGCGACGCCGCGGTCGAGGGATCGGTGGAAGAGAGAGTAGGCGACGGAGAGCTTGCGGAGGCGGCAGGCGGCCGAGAGGATGAGGGAGAGGGAACGGGGATGGGGTTGGAGGTTGGTGTGGGAGGCGGAGAGGGAGGAGCAGAAGAGGGAGAGAGCGGTGGGGAAGAGGTGGGAGTGAGGGGAGAGGGAGAGGAGAAGGAGGTGGAGGTGGCGGGGGCGGGCGGAGGAGGGGTGGAGGCGGAGGAGGAGGCGGAAGGCGGAGAGGGAGGAGGAGGGGAGGGGGCGGAGGAGGGAGAGGAGGGAGAAGTAGAGGGAAGGGGAGGCGGTTGAGGGGGGGAGGCGGCGGAGGAGGGAGAAGGAGAGGGGGAGGTGGGAAGGGGCGAGGCGGAGGACGAGGGCGTGGAGGGAAGGGCGGGAGGCTGGGGAGGAGAGGAAGGTGGGATCCACGGAGGTGGAGTAGAGGTCGAGGAGGTCCTTCGCCAGGAGCGGGTCCCGGAGGGTGGAGATGAGCTTGCGGAGGCGGGAGGGGGAGCAGCGGGAAACCGGTGGGGGAAGTGGAGGTGGTGGCGGCGGCGGAGGGCCGGCGGAGGCGGAGGAGAGACGGCGGAGGAAAATCATCATCACATTGCCGGCCGGGGTCGTCTTGGTTCACGGAACGGTTTGATTCGATTTAATTGGTTCCGTCTCTTTAAATTCTAATCAAGCTCGCATGGTTTACACCGGTGTAAATCGGTATACTGTTCGTTCCAACCTTCCCAATTTGAGTTGGAATTCCATCACTGTCACTGATCAATATAACATCACATCACATTCTTTATTGCAACATTCCACCAACTCGCATAACTATCCAAACAGGTACAATTCACAGGTTACTCAATCCAACCCAACCCTGGAACCAAACTAGCCCAACGAACTGGATGCATTGTTTAACAGCTTGACTAATTGAACTCAAAAACATCTAGTGACGGGTCGTTTTAGCATTTAGATTACCTAAATGATTGCAAAAGATATCGCTTCTCTTTAACGTGATATATACTCCTCCGTCGTTGCCCAAAACTGCTTTATGAATTTACTATATATAATATATAGAGTAAATTATACTAAAGTGTTTGAACTATACACCTAATTTCAATTGGGTTTCTCAACTTTTGAAAGTAACAATATGGTGTTTGATGTATTATTTTCAAAATCCTATATCATACTTTCATATTATGTCTTATTTTCAAAACAAAATGATCAACATTGGATTTTAGTTTATCATAATATCTTATGAGTGAACTCATATTTTTCAATTCAATGGTGAACATGTATGGTCCTTTTGAGAAATCATATTACCCATACGTCTTCATATGCGCACCAGCTCATCAGTGTATAGACTTATTAGGCCATCAATCTAGCGACCTGCAAATGTACATATTTAGACATATAGTAATACATATGTCTCTAATTAGAGGATGTGTGTCTATATCATGACAGTTTACGGTATAGGTCTTGGTTATCTCGAGTGTCAAGTCAACTCGTTGAATTAACTCATATGACACCGTCGAATAGAGGACCTACATCAAGAGGTTCGGCCTTTGGAGTAAGGATTGGGATTTCCTTTCACGCAAGAGATCCCTTCTTAATAATCACTTAATGGTGCGGTTAAGTCCTCAATCTAACAATTTAGATTATTCAACCATGTGCCAACCTCAATGATCCAAGCTTTGGATCAACAGGTGCATGATATCAAGATGGACATGATACATACCCTTAATTGTGCTAAAGGACATATTATGCAAATTAATTACTTTTCATTTCAGAGTAAAGAATGATCTGCAATTACTTTTATTACATAATGACTCGTTGTGAGCTCACATATCCAACACCCTCGTGTTGGTCACGCCTCATCGTCATGGAACCCTTGTTGTTGTTAAGCCTTGTGCCCCCGGAGCCCTACTTCGAGAAGGTGGTTGCAATTGTGGAGACAAGAATATGATTTGGGAATTTGGGGCTTTGTTCACTAGAGGTATTTTCGTCTGAACATCAACGGACTTAACAAAAGCCGCTTCCTCTGTTAGTAAAAAAACTGCATTGAGATCAAAACAATACATTAATTACCACATTGTATAATTCAGAGATGTTTGAAAGTTGAGGTACCACGTTGAAATTTGGTGTATAATTCGGAGAGTTTTGTGTGATTTACTCTAACATATGTGACCTCGTGATTTTGCAACGGGAGGTTGCGCGAGGAAAGGGACCATCTTTGGATTTCATGGGGGACTGAATGTTTTTGAAGTTGGAAGGAGGGCTGACAATTGCCCAGGGTAGTTGCAGTGCTTATATAAACTTCTCATAGGGAGAGGACCAACGCATCCCTCAGCCTCGCGTGGAGTCCTCTGTTCAATCTATCTTTCATAAACAATTGAATAAGAATGAGCGATAATCCATTTTTTTCCTTGTTCACCTTGTCTTGTATCTCGTCCAAACGAAATCTTAAAAACGATGAGAAATAAAACACGAAGTATTTTTATACAATTAAAAACATCATGGGTGAATTATGATAATATCCCGAGACGATTATATCATCGTATCTTCTGGATATCTCATCAAATTTCCACAAACTTAATTGTGGAGTTCGATATCGTCGAGTTGGAGCACTGAATATCACTCTATGATGGCAAATTCTCAAATGGTATTTTAAGATTATGTTGATTGATTCTCACTTGATTGGAATATTCACAAGTCCCGTGAATCCAACTTGTTTAATATAAATTCACGTCTGTATTACTTTTGCCATGGAACCGCAAGCATAACTTCTTCGCGTGTACATACACACATATACACACATGTATATTTGTGTGTGTAACCTTTTTACTCCACGGTATCTCATATATAGTGATATTGTATCTCAACATGTTTCCCTTTGGAACTATTTGTCGCACTCTGAATCAAGCTTGTAGCAGGTTAATCATCACAAAGTATCCGTATCAGCTTTGTACCCTTAAATGTAAAAGTTATCTAAGATACATCTAATCTAAACTACATATATAGAGGCCATACTATATTCAGTACATTCCGCTTCTTGCATACGTATCGGATACATCACCTTTAATTCGGAGCTTTTTCCAAGGTATATGTAACTCCTCTATGACTCAAAAGTTTTGTTTGCTTAATTCTAGCAGGACTAACCCTATTTTACATCTGAAGCTTCTTGATGGAACGAAGGTATTGTCGAGGCTCGATTCAGAGCGAATCGTTCTTCTGACCCAATACACCGATGATATGTGGTAGCATACAAACACAACATGTTCCTTAACTCCTAATTGATTCATATCAAATCGATTTGGAACAGGATACTACTAATCTTGTGATAGCTTATTACACGTGCAATTATATTTTCTAGTTCTTTCCACTATTCCTAAGGCAGTAGTCGCCTACTTGAATGCTTTAGCTCTATCTCCTACTTTTAAAAAAAAGATTAAAAAAAGATAGTGCTTGTATTTAAGGGGTTTAAATAATGTAATATAAGGTTCGGCATCAGAATCAACAGTACTCCATCAATGGGGGAGAAGAAGATGCATATTCAAGTAGGTCTCCTCCCGTCAAATCCAGTAGCAGTAAAGAATGCTTTACGAAATAGTTTCCATGTCATTTGATGTGGTTCTATCCAATGGTTTATTGATCGGTTCTTCGCTGAGGTCATTTGAAGGTACCAAGAAGTTTTGATTAATTACATTTCAAGTTTTTCTAGGACCTGAATGTGATAAAAATCCTCGAGTTGTTACTGCATTCTATCCCTTTATGTTTGCATATTGCATTTGGACCCCTTTAAACTTCATATCTTTATTCAAAATTTTGATAGGACTCTATACTAAATAATCCCCTTAAATGCATATTTTTACTTAATTTTTGTTTCATCTTTTTCTATTTTTCATAATTAATTTTATATTCCTTCTAGGTTTGCTTTCAATAATTTCTAAAAAATATATATGAAGTTGATGTTTGCCCAAAGGTAGACATTTATATTAAACATGAGACTTAATTGAGTGTTTTTTATAAATTCACTAGTTAATTTTTTATAAACTACACGCCACCATATTTTTCATCAATAAAATTACTTAGCATTCCTTCCCTTTAGATCTGCCTCCCATAATTTGAATATTCAAACTATTTTCATGTGTTATCTTTAAAAAGTAAAAAATAAAAAAAAGAGGCAAATTGACTTAAAAATTCATTAAAATTTATAAATGCCTTGAAAAGTTACAAAAATATTATCTATTGCAATTAATCATCATTCACCTTATATCAAACAAAAAATTGTGAGATTTGTAGGTTACTCTACCTCCGAAAAATCACACCAAATTCTCTTATTATCTTATATTTTCAAGGCGATAAAACCTACATTTTCTTTTAGAGATCTTAATACGTGTGCCTCAGCTTAGATGTTGCAATATCAGTTATGCCTCTTCTTTTTCGGAATATTAGTTGTACGCCTGACTTCTTCCACAATTATCACTTGTACCTCGGAGTTAATTATCGTCTATTCATGTCTCAAACACATGTTAACTTTGGAACACAAAGTCAATTAAATAGAAAAGAGAGGGTAGCTATATCTTTTTCTTCTTCCTCTTCCTCCTCTGTAAGCAATCCATCTCCTCCGCCCCTTCCTCTGCCGAGCCCCACCTCCTCCAGCACCTCCCTATTTCCTCTGCTCCCGTACGTGTCATTCGTCACCCATTTTGGTCCTTATCGAACTCGCAAATAACAACCAGTAGTTTCCCTTCACCGAAACTAGATAGAGATATTCATCCTCGACGATCGGTGTGGATGCTCCTTCTCCAGCGAACAGGTCTCGAATCGCAGACAGAAATAAATAGCACCAAATCCGATTTCCCAATTGGATTCAACTCCAGGCTCTTAACGTTTTATTTCCCTCAAAATATGACGACCTTGAAACAATTCCAACAGAGATTTCTGCCAAACTGTCAATCACACATCATTAGTACAAACAGGAGGTAATGTTGCTAATGAAAGCAAACAGGAGCTAATGAAACCAGACAGGAGCTAGACGCGTTCCTTCACCAGACAAAGGAATATAAGAAAAAACGAGTCTCCGATAAACCGACGTAGAAGTGAATCAATAGTACGAGTTGGTCAAATGGCATCGAATTGGGGATGAGTGGAGGGGAAGTTACAAGTTCGATAGCATGAACATGACAAATTCATCAAAGCAAGGACAAAGCACAAGAACCGGAGATTGGAACTGTGAATTGCACGAGCAATAATTGGATCTCATATCTCCGATCGACAATCAAATGGGAATGAAGAATTGCAGTATTGGATTGGGAAGGGACGGTGGATCTTGAAAGGGATCGAGGTAGAAGAAGGGAAGTGAGTGCAGAATGTGCAGGGGTGTTTATGGGCGGTACCCATCCCATTTGATCATTGACCCGCCCCACACTGTTGGTATTGGGTCACGGGTCGACCCGTCCCATTCCAACGGGTACCCAATTGTAACAGATATCCGGTTAATGACAATGGATGTTGTAACGTCTCGGACTTAAGTCCCAGATCCGTTATCGAGGAAAACTGGCTCTGACAACTTGTTGTGTTCGAGCCGAAATGGACCCGTTGACAACCACCTAAAATGCTTAAGCCCAAGTTGACAAGTAGTAATCCCCACCACTTATAAACCACACCCACACTTTGTGAGTTTTCCATGTGGTACTATGTTTGGGGTTGGTTGTTACAACCTCCCATACTTATATTTGCAACGTCCTCGTTGCGACATGGCCCATAACTCATTCCCAGTGACAGTGGCGGTTGCACGCTCCGGGTAGCCATTTCCTCCTACCTCTCTGTAGGGGTGGCTCCACCTCTCGGGTAGCCCTTTCCACTATCAGAGGGAAATTTAGCTTTGATACCATTTGTAACGTCCCGGGATTAGGTCCCCGGTCCGTTATCGAGGAAAATTGGCCTTGACAACTTGTTGGATACGGGCCCAAATGGACCCGTTGACAACCACCCAAAATTCTTAAGCCCAAGTTGTCAAGTAGTAATCCCCATCACTTATAACCACACCCACACTTCGTGTGTTTTAGGTATGGCACTATGTTCCAACCCAAATATAGTACCACATGGAAAACTCACAAAGTGTGGATGTGGTTTATAAGTGGTGGGGATTACTACTTGTCAACTTGGGCTTAAGCATTTTGGGTGGTTGTCAACGGATCCATTTGGGCCCGAATCCAACAAGTTGTCAAGGCCAGTTTTCCTCTATAACGGACCGGGGACATAAGCCTGAGACGTTACAAATGGTATCAGAGCCATGTTCCCTTTGATAGTGGAAAGGACTACCCAAGAGGTAGAGCCGCCCTTACAAAGAGGTTGGAGGAAAAGGCTACCCAGAGCGTGCAGACGTCACTATCACTGTGAATAAGTGATGTGACATGTCGCAACGAGGACGTTGCGAATATAAGTGGGGGAGATTGTAATACCCCAACCCCAAACATAGTGCCATACCTAAAACACACGAAGTGTGGGTGTGGTTTATAAGTGGTGTGGATTACTACTTGACAACTTGGGCTTAAGCATTTTGGGTGGTTGTCAACGGGTCCATTTAGGCCCGAACCCAACAAGTTGTCAAGGTCAATTTTCCTCGATAACGGACCGGAGACCTAAGCCCAGGACGTTACAGATGTTAGCTACCCGGGGGCATCCGTGGGGATAGAGAGATACTTCTAGTGAAAAGTGGAGCATATGTGTGTGTGTGTAAACGAGATGTCCAACTAAGTTTATTCCTATCTATATCATATTCATAATGATAACGTCGGATATGAAAATCTGAATGGTACGGAATGCATTCATATAGGGATAAATAAATAAATAAATGAGAATATATAAAACTATGTGGATAATGTAAACCATACAAATACATGCAATTGAAAGGAATACTACCGAATACGGATCTAGTAATGACACATTCACGTAGGTTTATCCTCATAATGAATCAAATACAAATAATTGAGATGTAAATATATAATCGGAGGACAACATAACAAACAATATATAAGTATATATTCTTATTCGTAAATGAGGTATTTATTATTATCATAGTTGATTATTACAATGTGTATGTGCGGGTGCTTATGTGTGTGCACGTGTGTGTGGGTGCATGCGCATGCGCACGCACGTGGGCATGGGCATTTGCATGGGTGCAGGCGCGGGCGCGGACGCGCGTGTGGGTGGGGGGTATGCGCGCGCGCACGTGCATGTGTGATACAATTCATATTCAATTGTATTCATTATCATCATATTTGGATGTCAGAATGTATGCATATTGATTTGGATCGTATCCGATTTGTTATCATATATATCAATTCAAATTTTGACATCCATATGTATTTCGATTTCAAAATGGATACATATACGAGATCTCACATACATATAAATTTAGTCTTATCTATACAATTTTGATTTTATTGTTTTTCCTATCTAATTTGCATCCCTTTCATACAGGTATTCATTTTTAATGATTTGGCAATATATTTTCCATATTCATCGATATCTGTATACACATCCATTTCTATATTTTAAAATAGATAAGAATAATGTAATATCTATACTGATATTTGTATCTAACCATTTGTATTTTCGTGAATCAATTGACAGTGGAAGCTTCCAACTGGGAACCCGTCAGTTTTTTTAGATGGGACACGGGTCATGACATTGCGGGTACCCAACCCATCATTTTCAAATGAGTACCCGAGAGTTTAGGGTCCAAAATGAACGGGTCAAGCCGGGTACCCATTGACTCGGATATTTTTGAACATCCCTAGGTGTGCGGACTTAGATTGGTGATTGGTGATGAGGGAGGTGAGGAGGAGGGACTTGATTTGATGTCTCGGGCTTAAGTCTCTGGTCCGTTATAGAAGAAAACCAACACTGACAACTTGTTGTGTCTATGTTCGATTGAACCCATTGACAACCGTCCAAAATGCTTAAGCTCAAGTTGTCAAGTCGTATTCTCCACCACTTTCAACCTACACTTCGTGAGTTTTAGATGTGGGACTATATTTGAGGGTTGGAGTGTTACAATTTCCCCGACTTATATTTGTAACATCTCATTGCGACATGGCCCTCACTTATTCCCAATGACAGTGGCAATTGCAAACTCTCGATTTAGGTCCCTTCAGGTAATAACACTTTCTACTATCAGATTGAACCCGCTCTGATACAATTTAAAACATCTCGGGCTTAGGTCTGTGGTTCATTAATGAGAAAAACTGACTCTGACAACTTGTTGAGTCTGGACCCGATTGAACCCATTGGTAACCACCCATAATTCTTAAACTCAAATTGTCAAGTAGTATTCCCTACCACTTATAACTGACACCCACACTTCGTGAGTTTTAGATGTGAGAATATGTTTGGGGTTGAGATGTTACACTTGATGATGGATTTAGAAATAAAGCAGGTTAGATGAGGGACAAAGGAGAGAGGAGGACGAGTTGGAGGAGTTGGTGAGACAGGTGAGAAGGGGGCTGGAGAAGATGGGGCAGAGGAGGTAGGGGCGACGGAGTAGGGTGTTGGAGAGCTCGGGGCAAAGAAAGTGGTGGGGAACAAAGGAGGGGGCAAAGGAGGAGAGGGATCGAGGAGGAGTGGGGGTCGCACAACGGAGGAGGGGTTGTGTGGGGTGGAGGAGAGGTGACGGAAAGAGGAGCGGGAACAGTGGAGGAAGGGGCCGGAGGTGGTGGGGGCGGACGAGGAGTTTCAGGAGGAGGTTGGGGGGTGCTTAGGGAGAAAGGAGGGTGTTTGGATAATTATGCTTCTCTTCACCGCACCATACAACAACAAAATATTTTCCCACATTAAGTAGGGTCGACTACATGGATTCTTTACATTCATTCATATCCATCTTGGGTCATTCTCGGACTTCGATCTAGAAAACTAGATCCCTTGGGATAATCTCTTTTCAACACTTCTTGGACCTTCCTCGCCCTCTCTTAGCCAGCTCAACATCCCAACACTCGCATCTCCTAATAGGTGCATCGGTCGACCTCCTTTGTAAATGCTCAAACTACCATAAGCAGTTTTCTCTCATCTTATCCTCGATCGTAGCTATACCAACTTTCATCATTCCGGATACAATCTTTACGTGTATGCCCACACATCTACCTTAAGCGATTTCATTTCTTCTATTGTCATTATCGACACATGTCTATGGTTCACATGCCAACATTCATATTTGTATAGCATATCATGTCTCACGATTGTTTTTTAAAACTTTCCTTTCATTTTCAAAAGAATTTTCTTATCACGCAAATAGTAGAGGCTACTATGTACTTTAGCCAACTTGCATTTAGTCTTTGAATAACATCACCATCATGCTGCAAAACAGAACCAAAGTATCTAAAAGAATCTTTCGTCTGAATGTTATCATCACCAATCTTCACCTCGATTCCTTCACCGTTGCTTCCATCAAAAGTCCACTCCATATATTCAGTCTTAGACTGACTAATACGAAATCCTTTAGTTTCTAATAGATGTCTCCAAACCTCGAGCTTCTCATGTACTCCATCTCTAGTCTCATCAATCAACGCAATATCATGACAAATAACAGGCACTAAGGTATCTCATTTACTTCACCGCACCATTGCTTAAAAAATCACGGTTTAGTTTAACTCGTTGACGATCAAATTAACTAAAGGGCACAAGTGATAACTGCAAAATAAGTAAGGGGCACTGATGAATCCACATTTCATCATCTTTATTCTATCATTTTGGCACCAAAAACCCTAGCAAATGCCTGTAAATAGCATTAAAATCATCATCTTAGCATTCTTGCATGTGCACCTAATTAGTGTATAAAAATAATGTAATTAAGGCCAAAATTATAGAATAAATAAAAGAAAAGAAAAAGAATAAAATATTTTAAATATTTTATGACCCAAACCCCAGAGACCTAGGCATCTTGATGAATAGGTCGACAGAGAACAAAGTAGGGGGAGATAAGGGTCAAATACTTAGTAATTCTATTCATTCTTTACTCATTTTGGGACCTATTTTTGGTTCCACTTTTTATACATCAAATAAAGAAACATTGTACATGAAAGATGTAGATAATTTTATAAAGAAAAATACAAAATTGATTTCACAGAAAAATAAGGAACAAATAAAAAGTTCTGGTCTGAATAAAAAAGCCAGAATCCCAATTTCCCAGACCTATATCTCACAAATGAAAACTCCAAATGCCTCAAAAATCATCTTTAATTGTATATAGAATAAAATAAGCTATTTAATGGCGGTGGTTTCGCATTTGGCGGAGCTACGGTTTGAAAGTAGAGTTTTGGACCCTCATTGTATAATTGCACTGATTAAAATATTCAATTTATTATTTATTCATTATTTTTGTATTTCTATATTTTTATAATTATGTAAATACTACTTATAATAATTACGTACATTAAAACTGGAATAAAAACCTAAAGAAAACTCAAAATAAAAATAAACATATATAGATCATACAAGTATTATACCTATATGTATACCTGTATAATATATTCTTTTATATTTTTAAATGTACAAAATACATCAGAAAAATAAAATAAAAATATATTTATGTGTATAAAAGGATTTTATAATTTCATAAAATCATAACCAAAAATAAATAAATTAAAAACACAAAATAACAATAAAATACTTAAATATATGGATATTATACTTATAAAGGGCTATAAAAGGTAACTTGTAAAAATAAGCCTCATAAAAATAATTAAAAATCACCATAAAATTATTTAAAAAATAAGAAACACTTTTCATTTTATAATCTAAAATTAATAAAATCTTTTTCTATTTTTTATCGATTTTACAAAACTTTTTCAGTGGGTTTTTCCTGGTTGGTCCACGTGGACCAACCAGGAGGCGCCACCAGTTGACCTCGGTCAACTGGTCGCCTTCCCCACCTACCCCCTGTCAGAAAACCTGATTTTTGGCATTTTTGGCGGCCTTTTCTAGGTCGCATCTTTCACCCTTTCGTCTTGATTTCTTCTGCATTTTTCCTCCTCGATCATCCATCTTGCCCGCCATATGTTTACATCGGGCCAAGGATCACTGAGGTGCTCAAGATTCATTGGCCTTTGAGCCCCTGCAACTCGGGGTCAAACCAAATAAGAGAACCCCCGACCTTTCGATTTGAATTTGGATACCCTTCGGATCACCCTCTCCACCTTCTCGCGCTCCTGAGCTCCCTGGAGGTGACAGCTCCATCGCGAGGTCTTCAGCCGAGGTGTTCGAGGTCGGAGGAGCTTCCCATACCTCCCGCAACACCGGCGGTCGAGGTTCGACATATCCTCTGGTTCCGGTCATTGAGGGCCTCCCCCCTTTCATTTCTTTTATGCATTTAGTTCCTGTTAACATAAGGATCGAAAACCCCCAAAAAATCCGAGTTTCATCGCTTATTTCGCTCAAATCGCTAAGTTGGCCGGAGCGCACCTCCGGCCGTCCATCGCCATTTCGCTCCACGCGTCCCCACGTCCATCCAAGGGTCCAGGCAGTTTGCCCTGGACCCCTTGACTCTTTTCGCAGGTCAAAGCGCACTTGATAGCGCCTGGAGATCAATTTTGATGCTCGCCGGAGCTTTCGCAGCTGCCCAGCTCCACCGGTCGCCCACGAGCTCTACGGCCCTCGCCGTGGGTTTTTGAAGACTCCAGGAGGAAGACGAAGACCTAGGGACGCTCCACGTCCATTTTGAAGCCTTGCCATCGTCGGAGGACGAAGAACGTGGACGACGAAGTTCGCCTCGCCGGCGTTCTTCGCTGTTCTTCATCATCACCTTCCAGCCGTCGGATCGAGGAGCCCCCCCCAGGTCGAGCAGATCCGTTGGATCGCGCCACGTCGCCACCGTCCGATCGTCGCACGATGATCTAATCTCCGCCGTCCACGCGAAGCGTCATCGACCATTTGACTCACGCCACGTGTTCAAGTGAAGATCTGCAGCCGTTGGATCCGCGTGCCAAGGGTATTTTGCATCTAAACCCCTGCACATTTTGTGTTTATATTTTAGTCCTAAAACTTTCCTCTGTAGTGTAAAAGTTTTGTAAAATTTCCAAGAAGACCCTCGCAGTTATTTTATTTACACTTAGGTCCTCCGCCACGTCACCTCACGTGACCTGTACACGTGAGGTGAGGGCATTTTGCATAGAGGCCCTCGGTCTTGGGTTTATTTCGTTTCAGTACCAAAACTTTGATATTAAGTGTTATATTTTTGGAGAAATTGCATGTGAACCCCCAGATTTTGTCAAAATTACATCTTAGTCCTCGCCAGGCGCATGCAAGTCACGCACCCTGTTGGGAAAATTGCTACGATACCCCTGCGGGTTTTGTATTTGGTGCTTGGTACTGAAATTCAAATATTACGTGTTAATTTTTAAGGAAAATTGCATGTATGCCCTTGGAGCTTTGTCTTTTTGCTAAAAGGTCCCTGCCAGACCTTTAATTTTTGTATGCTTGTAGTATTTATTTGAAGCATCTTTTTAATCCCAAAAATTCCCAAAAATTGCACTTAAGCTCCTGTGTGCTTGTACTTTCACGCCACATTTTTAGTTTTTGATTTCCTTGCATTTTCATATTTATTAAAAATCAAAAACATGCATCTATTTCGCTATCTAGCTTAGAAAATACCAAAAAATAGCAAAATACCTTGAAAAATTCAAAAAAAATCCCTACTGTCTATTTTAACCTATTCTAGTGTCAGCCCAAAAATCACTAAAAATCTCAAAAAAACCTTAAAAATTCAAAAATACATAAAAACTTCAAAAAATTCTCAAAAATTGTAGAAAAGTCCAAAAATAGCAGACTCAGGCTTTGTAGTTTACTCTTTTGATTATCTTTATTTGAAAAACAGTGTGGAAAAAATTTGTGGCTAGCTGATATTTTTAATTCCCATTTTACCCCCAGCCAGTACCTTATCCACTGTTTTGGCTTATTTTGCTATTTAAAAATACCAAAAACACCTTGAAAAATTCCCAAAAATCACAAAAATAGTAAAAAATTATAAAAATACCAAAAACATTTTATTTCTGAATTTATTATTATTTTTGCACGTTTTTTATAAATAGTTGATCTTCCCTTTTATTACACTGTTTTCATATTCCAATATTGAAAAAAATATAAAATATAAAATTATAAAAATCAGAAAATTAAAAACCAAAATACAAAATTAAAAATAAAAAAATTAAAAAAAAATTAAAGATTTAAAAATCCACAAAAATCTTTGCTTGCTTAGTGTAGACAACACTCACATACACGCACACATTTATTTGATTCTACCCTTTTTGCTCCCTGTGTTCGAACTCTCTGCATACTTGCTTGCTATACATTTTGTGCAGAGTTAAAAAATAAATTTTAACTCCACATTTATTTCTAATTGTTGATGTGTAGTGTGGGTTAATTGTTGATTAAATACGAGATTCATTTGAGGGTCGCCACAACGAAGGTTGTCTCCGCCTTGTGTGAGACACCCATTTAGGCTCTCTTGAATTTCGTGTTTATCAAATGGTGCCGTTGCCGGGGAACAACAGCGAGTAGTTCAATTTTTGTTTCCCTTGTGTTTGCTTGTCTACCATTGCTAGTTTTATCTCTCTTACACTTTTGATAGATATTGATTGAGCTATCTGACCATTCGTTTTCTTGTCTTCTTGAGAGGGACCGCGGAGCAAGGCGGATCGCCTAGGTGACCCGAAGCAACCCTTGGGAAGCGAAGCCGGCTATTCTTTAGCCAAGCCGGCAGGAGAGAGCAGGAGGAGTGAGAGAGAGTGCTTAGATTAGTTGCAATTTATTTTTGTGAGAGGGTGATTTCATAATTTGTAATAATACAGGGACTTGGACACTTAGACACTTCGGGCCTAATTTCTGGGTGTTTGTTCACCCGAGGGCTCACCGCGGTTTTTGACGAGTTTTCCACCGCTGTCATTTGTCGATTTTGATTTCATTTTCACTTTCTTTTGTGGATTGAGCCCTTAGTTCTAGGCCTGCTTGATCGACTAAATTAGGTCCAAACACACTAATAACCTTTGCATGCACCTATAGCTCGAAATTGGACTTAGTTTAATTAAACAGTTAGCTCATCGTCTTAGATCCGTCGCGCCGCAAGCCCTCCCCATCAAGCGCTACTCCTGAACTCGATGTGTCGAGAAGAGGAGGGGGGTCTAGACCGAACTCTTAGGATCGAGGATTGGTGACTAACTTGTGGTTCTTCACGCTAGCAGTTGCCTATCTTAGGACGATTTCCGCATTGCATATCGGCATATAGACTAGGTTTATAAATTTCTGCTTTGCATCCCGCATGGAGAGAGCTGGATTCGCTGTAAGTCTTCTTACTTTGCATCCATCATTTAGGCACAAAGGTGAGATTTCCATCTTTATGTCGACTTGCACGGCTTTTCCGACTCTATTCTCCCCTCTGTTTTTGGACAAAGTAGGATCAAGAAATACAAAAATAGTTAGGCGCTTGTTTGAATCTACTCAAAAGAAGAGATAACACCAAAAAATTAAAAAAAAGGGACTGCTAAGAAAACCTTGATAAAAAATAAAATCGGTAATTAGACTCATTGATTGGGAGAGTAAACACCCTCACTTGTTTTCAGGTTGCATGGGGAAGGTCTCCTTCCAAGTGAGGTGAGCGCTTCGTAAGAATTAGAGCCAAAATCCCAGCTTGTGGCCGCCTTGTGTATCGCCTGGATTTCCGAAGTATTGGCGCTTCTATCGTACGTGGACCGAGTAGGGCTTGGTCGACATTGGTGACTCTCTATTGTGTAGAGCATCGACCTTATCCGAAGTATTCGAGCCTAGGCCACGCCTTCACGGTGGTGTCTGTCTCATCGTCTCGCATCCGAGTAGGTTCTTGCACGCTCACGGGTGATTCCGTTGCGAGCGAGTTCCGAAGTATCGGTTTCGCTTATTGGCTTCCTCTCTTATTCTTTGGGCTGAGTAGGGATCCAGGAAGGGTTACAATGACCTCAAAAAGCGCAAGCTACAGGTTACACAGGAGGAGGACAAGTACGGGATACTCTTCTGGCAGTACTCTCTCTCCTTTAGGCGTAGCGCTCTAAGGACTCGTGAATATATTAATTCCTCAATTCAAGCTAAAATCGACAAGATAAAAGCCGAACCTCATGGCTTCATGTGTTGAGTTGGTGAATTCACCCCTGTCTTGTGTTTGATTGCTAGTTCTATCTAAGGTCAAGATCAAAAACACAACACAATTGTGCGCAATTTTGCTTCTCATTCCTTTCTTCATCATCCTTTCTTCTACATTCCCCCTGCTCTTCCCAATAATCAAGATGATGGGACGGAGATCTCTTAGGCCAACCTTGTCGGCACCGCTATCCAGCACTCCTCCTCATTCATCTAGGACTACCTCGGAGAGTCCGCTCTCCGAGCCTAAGTTTACCTCCACCCTGTTCCCCCTCGACCACCCTTCTCGTTCTCCTTCCATCAGTCCAAGAGTGTCAGAATTTAGTGCATCACAGAGTTCTGGCATTCGACAGCACCTGAGATGGCCTCTTTTCGTTTTTCAGAGAATCCCGAGATGGCTGACAGAGGCGAGCATCCTGACGATCATGAGCACCCTCAATACTACATTGATCAAGCCACCATCAACAATTCACTTCTTGCATCCCTGGAGACCCATGCAGAGGCAGATTCGTGACCGGGGTACCTTCATGGGAGATCTGATGAGAGAAATTGCTCAGATGAGGAGAAAACCGACCTGGAGGCGGTGGCGGTGGAGGAGGAGGAGGACCTGATGCAGGAGGAGGTGATCCCGACGCTGAGAGACCGCCGCATACCCATCATGCGAGAATTGCATAACCCAGCAGCGTCCCTTACACATCGGTGGATCAGACTCCCGCCTATCCATGGAGATTTCGAGCCTTCGGCCCCACACCATTCAGCTTCTATCCAAATTCCATGGGTTGCCGACCGAAGAGCGTCACCTCCACCTCCAAGAGTTCGAAATGATTTGCAGCACGATCCATGATCGGTTGATGACTGAGGACACAATCAAGATGATCGCCTTTCCATTCTCTTTGGTTGACAGAGCCGCATATTGGCTCAAACACTTGGGGCGATTCATTGATACGTGGACAGATCTCCGGACCGCATATCTGAAGAAGTACTACCCTCTCGGCCGGACAAATGCAACTAGAGCAATGATAAGCAATTTCGTCATGATCCCTAATGAATAGTTTCATGAAGCTTGGGATCGCTTTCGAGAGCTCATCGACCGGTGTCCACATCACGACATATCCAAGCCCAACTTAGTGCAAAGTTTCTTTTGTGGGCTGACACCGGAGCTGCAGGGGCTTGTCAACGCCTCTTGCGGTGGATCATATTTCTCCAGGGGTGAAGACGACGTCTGGGGCCATCTATGAAGGCATGGTCGAAAAGTCAACTGTAATAACCCAAGCCAGAGTCTACACACAACAAAAGCCACCTCAGGGAGGAGGATCGTTCCAGAGGGATCGCCCGCATCGATGCCGGTCCCAACGCTTCGTCGGCAGCCGCAGCCCAAGCCGAATCAGCCGCAACCGACATGGGAATCATCAGCGAAAAGTTGGACCGCATGGAGATCCTCGAGAAGAAGCAGAACCAAGGTCTTGCCCAGATGGACCTTCTCACCAAAACCATGAGTGACCTGAAGACTCAAATTCTATGCATTCAGGAGGCACAGTCACATACTCCCCAGCCTCCCAGGTCACGGGCCGATCCGAGCAGTAGCAGCTCTACCCAGCCCTCTGCCTCACATAGACAGGTCAATCACATCCAGGCAGAGCCGGTCCAGTTGCTACAATACTACCCAGCACAGCCACCATCTCAGGACACTCAGATGGTGATATATCACCCGGAGCAGCCATGGCAGTTCTTCCTCCACCCTCCTTCGAGCAGGAACCTTTAGTGGAAGTCAATGGGATATGGTACGACCGGTACCCTCAGTCTGGGAATTCGTCGTGATCACCCAGGATTCCGTTGGGGCAATGGTGGCTCCTCATCTCAGCAGCAGAATCCAGCTCAAGGATAGCAGAGCAGCCAGCAACCACATCAACAACAACAACCCCAGTACGCTCAGCAGCATTACCAGCAGGGTCCTCGTCCCGCCTATCAGGGATAACAGTGGAGGCAACGTCAGCAGCCTCAGCAGTCTTATTCCCATCCTCCTTAGTTCCAGCAGCAGCAGCCTCATTTCCTGTAAGGGAACCCATTCGGTTCTCAAGCCTCAGTTTGTGAGAACCCAGCTCTTGATGATCTTACCCTCTTGCTCTCCGAACAGCGAGCATCCTTCAGGCAAGAAATGGATGAATTCCGGCAGGAAATGAGGGAAATAATCAAAGGTAAGGCTGCCATATCCGCTCAGATCGAACCTAACCTGAATAGTCTGAAAAGAAATCTGAGCAGGTAGAGTTTACAGAAGATACCTCTCCTAGTGACTATTTGAGTGACATATCTCTCTCTTTGTATGATGCTGATTTTGTGACTACTAGGAGCGGTAGGATGCCAGCCGGCGGCGCCTCTTCTGAGCGACAATCACATGCTGAACTAGGAGCGCCAGAGGAGAAGAGTAGCTGTGCTGATGTCGCTAATGATGATGTTGAAGACGGTGGTCTGATGCCACCAATGGATGGAGTTCCAGACGACGGTACTGAAGCCGTTGTGATACCAGACGCAGACGGTGGTGCCGATGCCACCATTTTGGATGCCGAGCCAGAGCGCGGTGCTGATGCCGTGAAGACCAGGTGCTGGTGGTGGTACTGAGGCCACCACATCTACTTTTGTTGAGCCTCCCTCTGTGATGTTACCACCTTTTGTGTCTATGGACTGTGGTAACAAAAAGAAAAACAAAAATATGAATAAAGGAAAGGTTTCTGTTCACATTGTGGATCCATTATGTGTTGCATGATGATGATTGTATGGATCTCCTCCTTCACAGGCTCAGGGACCTATTCCTAGTCCTCCATCTGAGGAGGGCCCGACCATCCCCTTCCCGGAAGCACTCCGCTTGGCGAAGGGGAATAAAAAAGAAAATCCTAAGAAGACCCAGCAGGTAGAGATCAGCAACCAGATGATTGATAGATTCCACATTCAGCTGACTCTACGAGATGCACTTGAGCACATCCCCTTCCTCAAAAAAGAACTTGAAAGAGGAAACTACAGTCCGCAGGAAGAGGAGGTACAAGAGATCAGATACATGTGCTCACCCATCACACTTGCTG